>CM077172.1:4821577-5209077 GCA_039654105.1 Coreius guichenoti | reverse complement strand
AAGGGTCAAGGCCGGAAAACCATACTGGATGCCCGTGATCTTCGGGCCCTTAGACGGCACTGCATCACATACAGGAATGCTACTGTAATGGAAATTACAGTAGAAAAACATGGGCTCAGGAAAAACATAGGCTCAGGAATACTTCCAGAAAACATTGTCGGTGAACACAATCCACCGTGCCATTCGCCGTTGCGGGCTAAAACTCTATAGGTCAAAAAAGAAGCCATATCTAAACATGATCCAGAAGCACAGGCGTTTTCTCTGGGCCAAGGCTCATTTAAAATGGACTGTGGCAAAGTGGAAAACTGTTCTGTGGTCAGACGAATCAAAATTTGAAGTTCTTTTTGGAAAACTGGGATGCCATGTCATCCGGACTAAAGAGGACAAGGACAACCCAAGTTGTTATCAGCGCTCAGTTCAGAAGCCTGCATCTCTGATGGTATGGGGTTGCATGAGTGCGTGTGGCATGGGCAGCTTACACATCTGGAAAGGCACCATCAATGCTGAAAGGTATATCCAAGTTCTAGAACAACATATGCTCCCATCCAGACGTCGTCTCTTTCAGGGAAGACCTTGCATTTTCCAACATGACAATGCCAGACCACATACTGCATCAATTACAACATCATGGCTGCGTAGAAGAAGGATCCGGGTACTGAAATGGCCAGCCTGCAGTCCAGATCTTTCACCCATAGAAAACATTTGGCGCATCATAAAGAGGAAGATGCGACAAAGAAGACCTAAGACAGTTGAGCAACTAGAAGCCTGTATTAGACAAGAATGGGACAACATTCCTATTCCTAAACTTGAGCAACTTGTCTCCTCAGTCCCCAGACGTTTGCAGACTGTTATAAAAAGAAGAGGGGATGCCACACAGTGGTAAACATGGCCTTGTCCCAACTTTTTTGAGATGTGTTGATGCCATGAAATTTAAAATCAACTTATTTTTCCCTTAAAATGATACATTTTCTCAGTTTAAACATTTGATATGTCATCTATGTTGTATTCTGAATAAAATATTGAAATTTGAAACTTCCACATCATTGCATTCTGTTTTTATTCACAATTTGTACAGTGTCCCAACTTTTTTGGAATCGGGTTTGTGTATATATATATATATATATATATATATATATATATATATATATATATATACACATACACAAACACAAACAACAATATTACTGTTGTTTTTCTGTATTTTTAATTAAATAAATGCAGCCTTGGTGAGCCGAAGATACTTTTTTTTAAAACATTAAAAATCTTACCAATCCCAAATTTATATATATATATATATATATATATATATATATATATATAATTACATACCTAGAATCAGAACTTTGTTGTATTTTTACACTTATTTTTCACTTGTGTAAATTTCCTGGAAGCTGCATTGTTATTCAAAATCTGTTCGATTTGGCATGACACTTTTGCATATATGAATCGAAAACATCTTCACAACAGCCCATAATATTTTGGTTCTAGGCATTGCGATGGTCGCAATGACAATACCAGTGTCATGATATAACACCTGTAATGAGGTGTAGTGTCGCTGTCAAGAGATGTACAGCCATTTGCACGTATGGCGAAACATCATTACCAGGTGTTCATACCAACAAAATATCTCTGCAATATCAAACACAATTCACAACGGGTGTCAAATTCACAGCGGGCGGCTGCTCTGAATGGTGTGTCATAAAACCCACGTCTTTTTCTGAATGTGTCTATAACCCATGCCACAAAAGTCATTTAAAATCCACACAAACATTTCGATACGTGCGTTATGAGAACAAATAGAAGACGAGAAGCCTTTTTCCCAGGGAAAGTGAATGTGGCAGCATTTCTCTGTGTTTGTAATGGCTTTAATGACTGCTCGCTCCATAATTGGATCTGCGCTAATAAAATCGCATTTGTCTGTTTAATATACATGAATAAATGTGTGCTGCTTTGTATTCAAAGTTAATGTTCTTCTGCAATCCAAATTACCCTAAATGTTTTTTCCTCAATATTATGGTAATGATTGTACTGTTGTTTATCATTGTACAATCAAACAGGTTGCTTCTATTGTTAATTCATAACTTGAAACTGAGCGACACTGCACGCACATATTTCACCGCTAATGACTTTGTGTCATGGTTCCTCTGTTAATAGCAGTTAGATAACAACCCAAGGCCTTTTTCAATTGATTTTCAACAAATTAATTTTGAGTGAAATGAAAATTTGATCATTTATGTACCTAATCCTTAGACGACATCTTAGTAGTCAAATCAAGTGAGATCTTGCTTAAATTTTTTTAAAGTAATCTCACGTCTCCTAGATTTTCAAAAAAGATCTCTACACTACCTCAAACTGTGCTCAGATCAGCCAAGACAAAAAAAAGTCAGCAAACAAATGTCAGAGATCTCAATATGAACTATCTAGTAACTGCCTAGCAACACCCTAGCAACCGTTACTAACACCATAACCACCTAACAACCATATAAAAAAACCTTAGCAACCAACCACAACACATTTGCAACCATCTTGCAACTTCCTAGAAACCACCTGGCCAGGAACTGTCTAGCGACCACTTAGAAAACCTTAGCAACACCCTTAAAAGTCGGCCGCTGCCACTGCTTTCTTTTGTAGTTTATGCATATTGTAAGATTAAAGTTACTTTTAATATTCACCTCCTTTTTCCCTGAACTTGAACTTTGATACTTTGTTTGTTATTATTTTATTTCATTTCATAAAACAGCCACAAGTGCTGAATTACAACTCATACATGTCACTTTATTTGATGAATTAAAATTGTAGGGTAATGCAGCGCTGTGTTACTTGGTCAAAACAATCATACTAAAAATACATGTGAAAAGTGTGTTTAAAGTCATGTTAAAGTGCCCCTATTATGCTGTTTTAAAGGCTCCTGATTTTGTTTTGGAGGTCTCCTACAACAGGTTTACATGCATCAAAGGTCAAAAAACACATCACCACATTGTTCAATGATTCTCAAACAACTCTTAGGGTGAACAAGTCTTTCTAAATCCCTCCTTTCTGCGAGCTACTCTGCTCTGATTGGCCAGATCGAAAGCCCATTAGCATAACTGAACTTCAGCTCTGGAGGCTTCCTCAGCTATTGCACACACTGTAAAGACAGTAACGATGATGTCGATCTTACCATATCAATCCGAGCGCGAGTCCGAAGATGAAACATTGTAAGAGCTAGTTATTCATCCCGAACCTCCATCGCAAGGATGACTTGAGCAGGACGTTTCTCAGTGATACGCTACTCATTTTGAGGTTCATTATGAGATGTTGCAACTGTAATTCCTCACCATCAGCATTAACAAGTGTGTGTCCATCAACAAACCCATGCATATATTTCTAATTTATTACAGTGCACATGCGGGAACTGTATCAATAACAGCGTATACGTTAGCCCAGCACTACGTGAATGACTGATGTAACATTAAAGTTTGCAAAACAAATCTTGCTCCATCCTTTATCTTTACTCAAAGTAGAAAGAACGACAGACAATCTGCATTAATAGACACAGTTTTAGGTAATAGTGGCCCACAGCTGATGAGCAGAAGTGTTTCAGTAAGACAGTAATAACATGAGTTAGCTGAAAACTTACACAATATACAACACAAAACTACGTATTTTGAACACCCGGTAGAAAATATATTCATCAATAATTAGTCATACTTACAGGTTGTGATTCTGAGGAGTAAGCTGGTCCAAATAAACTGGGTACTGACACATCTAACATAAGAGCAATCGTTTTGCGAATCCCGCATTGAACATCCGAGACACTTGTTGCACAGCTAGATCGATATTAGAATATATTAATAAAAACTGGATGACTTATGTTGCTAAATGACATGGAATTCGTTTTAAAATGTGTTGTATGGTGGGGAAAATGCTGTATTACTGTTACTACAAATAAAGCTCTTTCTGACTATGCTATGTTTGCCACTTGACAAAATAATGTTGTCTTTGAGACATGGTGCAAACATGTTACTTTGCGGTGAATCACTTTCACACTTTAATGACATCCCATTCTTAATCCGTAGGGTTTAATATGAAGTTGGCCCACCCTTTGGCAATATAGTGTATATTACAATGTTTTAGTGTTTTAGCAAAAATCTTACATATTGTGCCTTTAACTGCTGCCTTCAGGAATATGACATCACTAAACCATTTTAAAAAGCTTTAAATAGTCCGTTGTGATTTTGGAGGGTAAAGGTCATGAATGAGATGAGAGTTTTACCTCAAGCTCGGGTCTAAACCTGACTTCGAAATCCGTCAACCTTTCCACAAGCCTAAAGATTGCTAATGCGTGACACTTAACAAACGAGGTGCTTTAAGCATATGCTTTAATTCCTCTGATGCCTCCAGCTAGACCTTTCACATCATTCTTTACAGCACTTCAGTGTCCAGGCTTGGCCATTTTCCCAGATGCAATTGGCTATTAAGAGATCGTACTTTATCACCACAGGGACTAAGGGAATTGAGAACTGATTCTTAGTCAGAACCGGTTCCATTTTATAAGAAACACTGGAACCAAAAGATTTTCATAACAATTCATTTTGTTAACAGGTTCTTAAATGTCTGCATTTTTCCACAGTTAAACACTGCACTATTAAATAACTTCACATGACTCAATGTAGTACAAAAACAACCAATTTTCTCACCCTTCTCATCAGAAACACCCTCCTACTGCCAAAACAACCACACCACAGTCCAACAAACAAGACCACAATGTTGCAGAGCGTTTTCTTCCTCTGAATAGCCCTTTATAAAACAAGAAAATTTTGATTAATGTACCAAAGCAATGCCCGCAGAATTTCTCTCAAACCTTAATGAACATAAACACCATCTGCATACAAGAACGATGCCATAATCAAAACACAAAGCACAAAAGATTTACCTCATGCCTCTTACCCATCCAAATCCATTATAGACACAGCTTAACATTTACTAATACTTTGGCATGCAAGACCAATTTTATTTATCATAAACATTGTCTAAAGACAAACAGATAAGCCCGTCGGCCTATAAATGTAAAGCTCAAAGCTTTACATTAAACTTGTTTCCCACAGAAACCCAATAGGCTATAAAGAAAAATCTATTTGATGCCTTTATGCCTTTATCCTATTTCGCCTGTAGACAGACTTTACAACCTGTAACTTTTAAAAGATTTTGTGTTTCTGGGTTGTTGCTTCGGTACATTAAGCAATGTTAGGCTGTTTCCTTATAATGGGCTTCTATGTGGTGGAAAACTTAAAAAATACTGTCTTTGTCCTTGGATTACGGCTTCTTTTGTATTACAAGTAAGAAATCAGGTTTCCTTGAAGCGGTTTTCACATTAATCATTTTAGATTTCCCCCTAAAAAACTAGTTTTCTTTACCAGCAGAAAGCACAGCAGCAGAGCCGAGCCGCCTCTAAATCTACAAAGCGAAGGGAAAAATAAATGTTTTAGCTGAGTGTTGAGTTTGCAGTGAGAATGGAAAGAGCACGATTGGGTGCTACAAACTAATACAAAAGACAATAAACAGAAATGCATCTTTCTTCTTGTGCTGTTCATGCACTCTAAAAATCTTGGGTTATTTTTTCTACCCAAATCATGGGTTGAGCCTTTTGGGTCATTTTTTGGGTTATTTTTTCAGTGTTTGGATAATTTTGTGTTACCCAGCTCCTGGATCAGACGTAACAACCCAGTGTTTGGGTAGTTTTTGTGTTACCCAGATCCTGGGTCAGACGTAACAACCCAGTGTTTGGGTAGTTTTTGTGTTACCCAGATCCTGGGTCAGACGTAACAACCCAGTGTTTGGGTAGTTTTTGTGTTACCCAGATCCTGGGTCAGACGTAACAACCCAGTGTTTGGGTAGTTTTTGTGTTACCCAGATCCTGGGTCAGACGTAACAACCCAGTGTTTGGGTAGTTTTTGTGTTATCCAGATCATGGGTCAGACGTAACAACCCAGTGTTTGGGTAGTTTTTGTGTTACCCAGCTCCTGGGTCAGACGTAACAACCCAGTGTTTGGGTAGTTTTTGTGTTACCCAGATCCTGGGTCAGACGTAACAACCCAGTGTTTGGGTAGTTTTTGTGTTATCCAGATCATGGGTCAGACATAACAACCCAGTGTTTGGGTAGTTTTTGTGTTACCCAGCTCCTGGGTCAGACGTAACAACCCAGTGTTTGGGTAGTTTTTGTGTTACCCAGACCCTGGGTCAGACGTAACAACCCAGTGTTTGGGTAGTTTTTGTGTTACCCAGACCCTGGGTCAGACGTAACAACTCAGTGTTTGGGTAGTTTTTGTGTTACCCAGACCCTGGGTCAGACGTAACAACTCAGTGTTTGGGTAGTTTTTGTGTTACCCAGACCCTGGGTCAGACGTAACAACTCAGTGTTTGGGTAGTTTTTGTGTTACCCAGACCCTGGGTCAGACGTAACAACCCAGTGTTTGGGTAGTTTTTGTGTTACCCAGACCCTGGGTCAGACGTAACAACTCAGTGTTTGGGTAGTTTTTGTGTTACCCAGACCCTGGGTCAGACGTAACAACCCAGTGTTTGGGTAGTTTTTGTGTTACCCAGATCCTGGGTCAGACGTAACAACTCAGTGTTTGGGTAGTTTTTGTGTTACCCAGATCCTGGGTCAGACGTAACAACTCAGTGTTTGGGTAGTTTTTGTGTTACCCAGATCCTGGGTCAGACGTAACAACCCAGTGTTTGGGTAGTTTTTGTGTTACCCAGCTCCTGGGTCAGACGTAACAATCCAGTGTTTGGGTAGTTTTTGTGT
This sequence comes from Coreius guichenoti, assembly GCA_039654105.1. Lineage (NCBI taxonomy): Eukaryota > Metazoa > Chordata > Actinopteri > Cypriniformes > Gobionidae > Coreius > Coreius guichenoti. The sequence continues at coordinate 5,202,290 of CM077172.1, read as the reverse complement.
TACCCAGACCCTGGGTCAGACGTAACAACTCAGTGTTTGGGTAGTTTTTGTGTTACCCAGATCCTGGGTCAGACGTAACAACTCAGTGTTTGGGTAGTTTTTGTGTTACCCAGATCCTGGGTCAGACGTAACAACTCAGTGTTTGGGTAGTTTTTGTGTTACCCAGATCCTGGGTCAGACGTAACAACCCAGTGTTTGGGTAGTTTTTGTGTTACCCAGCTCCTGGGTCAGACGTAACAATCCAGTGTTTGGGTAGCTTTTGTGTTACCCAGATCCTGGGTCAGACGTAACAACCCAGTGTTTGGGTAGTTTTTGTGTTACCCAGAACCTGGGTCAGACGTAACAACCCAGTGTTTGGGTAGTTTTTGTGTTACCCAGATCCTGGGTCAGACGTAACAACCCAGTGTTTGGGTAGTTTTTGTGTTACCCAGACCCTGGGTCAGACGTAACAACCCAGTGTTTGGGTAGTTTTTGTGTTACCCAGCTCCTGGATCAGACGTAACAACCCAGTGTTTGGGTAGTTTTTGTGTTACCCAGATCCTGGGTCAGACGTAACAACCCAGTGTTTGGGTAGTTTTTGTGTTACCCAGATCCTGGGTCAGACGTAACAACCCAGTGTTTGGGTAGTTTTTGTGTTACCCAGATCCTGGGTCAGACGTAACAACCCAGTGTTTGGGTAGTTTTTGTGTTATCCAGATCATGGGTCAGACGTAACAACCCAGTGTTTGGGTAGTTTTTGTGTTACCCAGCTCCTGGGTCAGACGTAACAACCCAGTGTTTGGGTAGTTTTTGTGTTACCCAGATCCTGGGTCAGACGTAACAACCCAGTGTTTGGGTAGTTTTTGTGTTATCCAGATCATGGGTCAGACGTAACAACTCAGTGTTTGGGTAGTTTTTGTGTTACCCAGACCCTGGGTCAGACGTAACAACTCAGTGTTTGGGTAGTTTTTGTGTTACCCAGACCCTGGGTCAGACGTAACAACTCAGTGTTTGGGTAGTTTTTGTGTTACCCAGACCCTGGGTCAGACGTAACAACTCAGTGTTTGGGTAGTTTTTGTGTTACCCAGATCCTGGGTCAGACGTAACAACCCAGTGTTTGGGTAGTTTTTGTGTTACCCAGAACCTGGGTCAGACGTAACAACCCAGTGTTTGGGTAGTTTTTGTGTTACCCAGACCCTGGGTCAGACGTAACAACCCAGTGTTTGGGTAGTTTTTGTGTTACCCAGACCCTGGGTCAGACGTAACAACCCAGTGTTTGGGTAGTTTTTGTGTTACCCAGACCCTGGGTCAGACGTAACAATCCAGTGTTTGGGTAGTTTTTGTGTTACCCAGATCCTGGGTCAGACGTAACAACCCAGTGTTTGGGTAGTTTTTGTGTTACCCAGATCCTGGGTCAGACGTAACAACCCAGTGTTTGGGTAGTTTTTGTGTTACTCAGATCCTGGGTCAGACGTAACAACCCAGTGTTTGGGTAGTTTTTGTGTTACTCAGATCCTGGGTCAGACGTAACAACCCAGTGTTTGGGTAGTTTTTGTGTTTCCCAGATCCTGGGTCAGACGTAACAACCCAGTGTTTGGGTAGTTTTTGTGTTACCCAGCTCCTGGGTCAGACGTAACAACCCAGTGTTTGGGTAGTTTTTGTGTTACCCAGCTCCTGGGTCAGACGTAACAACCCAGTGTTTGGGTAGTTTTTGTGTTACCCAGACCCTGGGTCAGACGTAACAACTCAGTGTTTGGGTAGTTTTTGTGTTACCCAGACCCTGGGTCAGACGTAACAACTCAGTGTTTGGGTAGTTTTTGTGTTACCCAGATCCTGGGTCAGACGTAACAACTCAGTGTTTGGGTAGTTTTTGTGTTACCCAGACCCTGGGTCAGACGTAACAACTCAGTGTTTGGGTAGTTTTTGTGTTACCCAGCTCCTGGGTCAGACGTAACAACCCAGTGTTTGGGTAGTTTTTGTGTTACCCAGATCCTGGGTCAGACGTAACAACCCAGTGTTTGGGTAGTTTTTGTGTTACCCAGACCCTGGGTCAGACGTAACAATCCAGACGTAACAATCACAATGTGTTAATGACATAAGTGTTAATAACACAATTTTAAAAGATCATTATTCAACATGAAAATAGACTAGTTAATGATTTAGTTAGAATTTAGGTCACCTTTAAAAGCAACCTATTTATTACTTCCCTTCCTTTGAAACCAAATAACTGTGATTTCTTGTTGCATCGCTGCATCAAGAGGAAGAGAATTACAATAAAATAAATCAAGTTCTAAGTGCCCAAACAAAGGGAACACTGATCACCATAATGGTGAGTTTAAACAAAAGCATTTTAGGAAAATCAACATCAATTTATGAAGTCAGCTTATGTGATGTTCTCTTAAATTTTTCAGTTGTATTGACAATTCAACATTCAAGATGACTTTGGGAAATGAGTTAATGCAACTAGAGAAAGATAACTGCTGAAGTGGAGGAAATGAGAACCAATCAATTAAACTTAACTTGGGTTTTCTGAGTAAACAAGGCCTAGTATGTGAATAGAACAGATTACTAGATTTTTACAATTAAGTTAAGACATTAAGTAAAGTTAACTAAAGTGTTAGTTAGAACAACTGTTGGATTTTACAGTGTATGAGCACATACCAAATGCACTGACGTAAGAAGTCTGCTTTGGGCAAATCATAAAGTTCTTATGAAGATGACGTGATTGCTCTGCGCTATTTACAGTAAGCTTTGCTGCTTTTTAATAGTCTTTCTATGTAAATGTGTGCTAGATTGACATCTTTAACTGTTGCGCCACGTCTCTCAGCTTTTTCAACGTGTCGCGCTCGTGACCCAGCCTTCCATTCATCAGCGCTGTGGCTCTGCAGTTGAATACTATTATGCGCGTCTCGTGTGTTTAAGAGCAAAAACGTGTTCTGTGTGATCATCCCCTTAAGCCTGTCACTCAGACGTCAACATTTTTTTGTCAAACTGAACAGATAGTGAAACTAAAGCACTTCTCCTCATGCGGGCGAATGAAGACCACGGCGTGGCGTTTAAGGATCATTTCCCGTGACTGACATCACAGAATTTACCGGTATTTTGGTGCTGGTGTGTGAACGGTCTCTTACCGGTAAAAAGCCAGAATGCTGTTGCTTGTGTGGACAGCATATTTGTGTATGTACCGGTAAAGTCATTCTGGTAATTTTACGGTAATTTACCGGGATTGCTGTGTAAAAGGGGCTATTGTCATATCCATTACCATGCCAAAAACAGAGAGTTGTCATGACAGAACTAACTGAATGCAAATCATAACTCAAAATGAATAGAAAATCTTTTTCTTGTCACAGTGAATTAATTTAAACTAAAATTAATAGTTCATGTTTTCTTTTATTTGGTAGCAGTCATTATCGCAATATAAAACCAGACAGGGTGATCAGGACTACGACAGAATAGATTTTAAACAGTCACGAGTGAGTGAGCAAAAAGCTTCAGCAGGAATGAACATGCCTGTCACTGTATTTACTAAATAAAAAAGCACCTTGTATGCAGATGAGCTGCAGGGAAACCCTTGATGACTAACCCACATTCGGTTAGATGACAGTGCAGGCTTTCTAAAAGAAGTCTCAGTCAGGGCGTCCTGTGCTCTCCATCTAGGCGTTGAGCCAAACCCCTCCATCTTGTTCCTCATAAAATCTCCATCACAATGCTGTTTCTGTCTGAGACGCAGAGTTATACTCCGTCATTTGTCAGCCCTATGACAAACTAACAATACATGATGATACTTCACCGAATAAACGCAGGTTAATTTATGACATGTATTTTATTTCCTGTTTTTATTTTTACCGTTTATATTATTCTATGTCATTTATAAAGTGAAAGTGACATGTGAAGGCCAAGTATGATCCTCTGCATTTAACCCATCCAAGTTAGTGCGCACACATTAGGAGTAGTGAGTAGTGAACACACACACTTAGGGCCCTATCATACACCTGGCGCAATGTGACGGCAGGCGTTTATATATTTGCACATCAAGTAAAAGCCTCAGAGCCTTTCAAAATGTATTTTTATAGTATAGTATACTTTTTTTATAGTATATCATTTTATGGAAATTATGAACCACTTCATTTTCTTATTATAGTTATGTATTTAAAACAAAAACATACAGAGGGACCATGTCACAGAGACGCTTAGAGTGAGAAAGAGCTGTTTGTTTTTAGTTCTTCTCTCACCCATGAGAGTGTTGCATCAGATACATATGTTAGTGTGTGTGTGTGTGTGTGTGTGTGTGTGTGTGTGTGTGTGTGTGTGTGTGTGTGTGTGTGTGTGTGTGTGTGTGTGTGTGTGTGTGTGTGTGTGTGTGTGTGTGTGTGTGTATTTTAGGGGTGGGAATTAGGCACCTCACAATCCGATACGATTCCGATTCTGGGAGTCACGATCCGATTCCAAAACGATTCTTGATCTACTTTTTTTCTTATTAATTAGTTTACCAACTTGAAAATCTTAAAATCGTATTTTTTATTATTTAATTACATATGAAATTATAAGCACTGAACGTTTTCCATTCAAGAGCTGTGAGTGATTTTTCTCTTTCTCGGCTTTACTGTTGTTTGATTATTACTGATGACATCATAGACAACGGGAGATCTGCATTCGCACTAATGCACAGATCTCTTTTGAAATATAAGATGTGGTTTGTCCTGTCTGTTTAATCCCTTAAGACGTAACTGACTGTGTTTACATTAATTTCGTGTCATAAAAGCATTTTGAGAGACAAGTACGTTAAACCACATGGAGTCATGACATTCACAAAGAGCACGTGAGCATTTGAAACTGAAAGCAGCCTTCTGTCAGTGAGTTTCCTATTTTTAATATATAATTCCAAACGACATAAATTATGCCTTCGTAGAGCATTTGTAAGGAAAACACCGGCGGGCGATACCGCGCACTGCAAGTGTAACATCAAGCAAAGTGCATATGAAGCCTGCATATGATGGGTATAAGATGTGTAATGAAGCCAGCAAATGTCCTTATAATCCGCTTCAATTTTTCCTAACTTTATGAAAGATTATTTTACGGAAACTTCGAGTGGTGTGTGTGTGAGGAATTGGAAGCAATCAGAATACGCGTGTTTCTAAAGCACATGCAGCATCCTCGCGCATCTACGGTTAAAAACTAAGCTCAGAATTGATTCTGAAATTCTCAGAAACAAATCCAGAATTATTGGAGAGAAAATCGCGATGCATCAATGCATCCAATTTTTTCTCCCACTCCTAGTGTGTGTGTTCATGTTTTTCTATCCCGGTGGGAACTTCAACCTGAATGCACACAGACTCATGGGGACCTAAATTGAGGTCCCTATGAGGAAACAAGCTTATAAATCATACACAATGAGTTTTGTTGAAAATGTAAAAATGCCTGTAGTTTTGTGTGATGGGTAGGTTTAGGGGTAGGGTTAGTTTAGGTGATAGAATATACAGTTTGTACAGTATAAAAACCATTACGTCTATGAAGAGTCCCCACAAAGATAGCAAACCATACGTGTGTGTGTGATTAAATGTGCTTGTGCATGTACAGAGTGGCGTATTTAAACATTTATGTCAATGCACACATGCCTGCTTTTCCTACAAAACAAACAAAACAGCTGAAAGTAAAAATTTGATTATAAACCCATTCTGAATGAAATATTCAGTCCTGTTTCTGACAAAAATAAAAAGCTTATACATACATCTGTACAATGGGAGTATGCGCTCATGCATATTCATAAGGAAACATCAATACAAGAATCTGTTGCTATTCATATTTCATCAAAGACTTCCGTGGGAAGAATTACTTTGAGCTTTCCTGACACATTTCAGTGGAAGTCTGAGTGGCAGACGCTGATTTCCCCTGATTAGCTATAAAACGAGAGTAAACAGGCACAACAGAAGAACAAACAAAAATACGCATCCAATGTCACCAACAGAAAAGTAAAACGATATTAGCTTTTCTTTCATTGCTTTTTATAACACATTTCCTTACAGATCACAATATAAGTCTGCATCTAATAAGAGAGCTGAATGAAGCAAATGGTGTTTTAGTCATTTAGTAATGCACTGCAGCAGTTCTGTACTCTTATTCTACCTTTAGAGAATAATTCACTCAAAAAAAAAATTTTTTGTCACTTAATCACCCATGTTTTTTCACTCATCTGTATTTTCTTTCGTCCTAGCCTTTAAAGGTGCAGTGTGTAGTATTTCTATCTACTGACAGAAATGCAATAAAATATACATAACTATGTTTTCAGTGGTGTATAAAGACCTTACATAATGAAACATTATGTTTTTATTACCTTAGAATGAGCCATTTCTATCTCCATACACCGCGGGTCCCCTTACAGTGAAGTCGCCATTTTGCGCCGCCATGTTTCTACAGTAGCCCTAAGCGGACAAACTGCTCTACAGAGCGCTAGCTACTCTCTGCTGTCTCAGACGACCTGTGTCAGCCACCGTAGCTTCTCCATGTGCTTCGAAAAGGAGGGGTGAGCGGTGGGGAGTTGCAATTCGCAACCTCACCGCTAGATGGCGATAAAATTTACACAGTGCACCTTTCATTTCCATACGAGATAAGTTGATGGTGATTCAAAAGCACCATAAATGTAATACATATGACTCAAGAACTATATACTTTATCTGAGAAACAGACCAAAATTTAAGCAAACATTCTTCACTTCCACTGCAGCTCTGAAACTCATTTAAGTAAATAAATAAGGGAAAGATAATCAGTGAATCTGACATAGGCCAGAATGACATGAAGTTGAGTAAAATATGACAGTTTCATTTTTGTGTGAACTATTCCTATGATTTTTGCTACAGTTTTATTGCTGGAGACAAAGTTCAGGGACGGGAGATTATTTGCCTTTGCAATTAATCTGAGCAACAGATTTTGGTCAGTAGTAACAGTAGTAACAGTATTTGAAAAATAATTGGTTATACACTTTAATTGGTTACACTTTATTTTAAGGTGTTATTGTTACAGTGTAATTCTATATTTAAGTACTGAGTAATATTAATTAACAACATGTACTTACTATAGGGTTAGGGAAGGATTAGGGTTTGGTTTATGGTTAATTGCATGTAATTATGCATAATTTATAGGCTAGTTATTACTACAGTAACTACATATGTAACAATGACACTGTAAAGTGTAAAGTGTTACCAAATTAAGTGTTACCAAATAATTTAATCAGCAAAGATGCATTAAATTAAAAAAAAAAAAAAAAGTGACAGTAAAGACTTTTGCATTGTTACAAAAGATTTCTATTTAAATAAATGCTGTTGTTTAGAACTTTCTTGTCATTAAAGAATACCGAAAAATATATATAGTATCAAAATGTTTTCTTGAGCAGCAGATCATCATATTAGAATGATTTCTGAAGGATCATGTGACACTGAAGACTGGAGTAATGATGCTGAAAATTCAGATTTGATCACAGGTATAAATTACATTTTAAAATATATTCAAATAGAAAACGGTTATTTTAAATGGTAATAATATTTCACAATTTTACTGTATTTTTGATCAAATAAACAACATACCTTTTGAACGATATTGTGTATGCATATTAAAACTAGCCTATATGATATGTAATATGATAGTACTTCACGTTTAAATCATATTGTGCTTCTAACCGTTTGTGAAGTTGTGTAAATATCAATATTATAAAAAAATAAATTACACTGTGAACCAATGACGTAATCGATAATATTGTGTAGTATGAGTATGTTTCTCACCCTCCATTCTTCTTAAAGGCGCTGGTTTTGTTGTCTGATCGGGGAGAATGTCTACGGCCACAGATCCACACACACAGACGAACGTCTCACTTCCTGTGAGTCAGGAGAAAAAAGTGAGCATGTATAAGAGAGAGGCCTGTTCATGTTCAGCAATCAGTTAAAGCACTTCAGAACTTCATTTCATAGCACAATAGATCACCTCATCTCACCTCATATTCCACAAAAGAATAAACCACGGCTTTTCTGATGTTTCATACATGGATTCTGTGATGGAAAATATAAGACGGCAATGAGAGGTTATTAGGACAAAATGTGCCTGTGTGAATCACCGTAATGACACCAGCTTTAATGCACAATAATAGCACTAAATTTTAAGAGTTTTATCTGGAAACATCACAACGGATGCAGCAATGTTGCTGTGGCAACCACAGGAAGCCACATCGCTAATGGAAATTGTCTGCCTTTGCCTTTCATCTTTGGGAAAAAGCTAAAAAGCCGAGAAGCCATTTCACTGAGCCGCTGCTGCTTTTCAGGGCCATCTAAAAAAACATGACAAAACATCACACTTTTGTCTTATCAAAACTATTTGCAAATCAAATGTGATCCCGTTGATGCCTCAATAAGATCCTCAGAGGGACTGAAGCTCCTCTAATCAGCAGCACAGTGAACTCGCAGTAACACTCACACTCGGCTGAGCTTTGTTTGCAGAATTAGCTCGCATAAGAAGCCCCGCTTTGACTTAAAGCAGGAACACAGCAAAATTCAAATCAGCTCTTTTCTGTAATAATCTCTCCCCGGATCAAATTATCATATTTTCCTGACTCTGTATGTCTCTATTCCTGTGTGTGTATACTGTATAATGCATGCGCATGTACTCTTCTGACAGATCGTTCTCTGCCATAAACACACTTGCACAGATTGGTCTCTGTTAGGGCCAAAGCTAATAGACTGTAGAGCTGCAAGATTATAAATTGAGTCACGATTTTTTTCAAACAGAGATCACAATTCTCTCACAACTAAACAAAATAACATTATTTATTAGAGGTTCTGACAAAATGTTAATGTTAATCTGAATTATTTAAAAAAAACTTGGTTTGAGTGAACGATTCAATGACTCACTCATAAATACTTAACTTTCATTACTGGATGAATCAGCATTTTTAAACGAATCTCTTGAATGAATAATTCAATGACAAATATATTTTTGAACCATCACAGTCGCCACCTACTGGTGTAATGATGTAATTGTTATTTGAAGTGCCAAGTTACTTTCAAAAGGTGATTTTTCTCTATTTTGATCACTACCGTAGTCATTAGTGTTTATATCAGAACTATAAACTTTATTCCAGTACTTCTGTGTTTATATGAATATTTGTAACATGGAAATAATAATACTGTGTTTTGAAAAGCTGTTTCATACCAATACAGCTGCTCTCTCTGGGTCAGCGGCAGCACGAACAGTTCTGGTGTGATTTTGTCAAAACTTCAATAGACACGATAATAATAGTCATTCAATAGACACAAGAATAATAGTCATTTAATAGGGCCCTATGATTTCCGCGATGCGGAAACAAGGACGGAATGGCGGAATCCAGTCATAAACACAGAACTTACTGTATAATGTGAAATTTCATGGAATTTGTAAGTTTTTGATGAATAAATAAAAGGCAGGTCAGTACACTTAAATCAAATCGCGATATAGACTAGTGTCTATGAATAATAAATCACAAAAAGACTATTTAAATATAAATCCTACATGTTCTGCGTGTCTGTATGAATGAATGGCGCAGACACACGGTTTAATTTACCACACACACACACACACACACACACACACACACACACACACACACACACACACACACACACACACACACACACACACACACACACACACACACACACACACACACACACACACACTGAAGCACGCGTGACGCTCGCTGTGTTTTTAACCTCTGCCACCTCACTATATGAGGATATGAAGGCATGAACTTCTTCTCCAGTGCCGCTCGGAGAGTCACTTTATCAGAATTTTACCACTTCATTTGAGAAAAACTATCGTCATATCATAAACACACAGAAACTCAAAGTTCTTCATGGCAACCTGTCAAAATAAAAGTTCGGTTTAAAGGCACAGTATGTAATTTTCGCCGCTAGAGGTCACTTATTCAAAACAAAGGTGTAGCTTGATGACGGCACGCAGAGAGAGCTAACGTAAGAGCACTGACAGTCGTGACTGAACATGGGAGGCGCTACGCCAAGAATAATTAAGTTTGGGTACCAGGATTATGTGAATTTAAAGTTTCCATGGTAATCAGTCACTCACGGGTCACGGCACGCCCATGCTCGCACCCGCGCTGTATCCATCATTTTCATACAAAGAGGTCGCGATGAGTTCAAAATGGCAAAAAAAAAAAAAAAACTCTTCACTATGAAAACGTCAAGCACTGTAAGTTGACGTGGTATCCGAATTGTGATGCACAATAATGAATTACTCTGCCTATTTCTCTTGTTTAATAATTAGCCAGTTTTGCTGAAGACGCCTAGCTGTGAGCGTTTCGGCAGCCTAGCGTTTTTTGTATGTGTGTGTGATATACGGAATATCCGCGGAAGTGTTATTAGTATCTCAGTTCACAGATAGTTTGTTTCTGTATTGTTTCTATATAAAAATGTCGATAGAATGTAAAGTATTTGCTCTGGCTCTTGTTTTCAATCATTTTGCTCCATTTTTATGCTTGTTGTTGTCATCTGTTGACAATGACATTGTACAAACAAAATGTGGCGGTTGGTTAGTGTTGTATTTGTCCCGCCCCTCCTCCACTGTGATTGGACGGCTGGGTCAAAAGTCACTCCATCCATTTCGTTGTGTGTTCTACATTGGAGCTGATTTTTGACAAATTATGTAACAAAAAGTAATTTCTATAGTCTCCCATTGATTGAATTTACATATTTAAAAAAAAAAAAAAAAAATGCTTAAATCCCCCAACACTGCACAAATGTAAAACATTTTAGTAAAACATTATTAAAGTGAGTAATATTACATTTATAAAAAAAAAAAATACATTACTATGTTACAGACTTTTTCTCAAACTAACATACAACCAGTATCATTCCAATAAATTTTTTTGTTTGTAGAGCTAGCAAATGTCCACCACCACATCAAGTCTATTGCCATTTTAGATGATTTTTTAATTTTTTTATTTCAGAAAACGTCATTTGGGGTCAAAAAGACGCAGGTAGCTTACATAAATAGCATATTAAGCCAATTAATCAAAAAGATATAAGATTAAAAATAAAACCGTCAATTAGACAAACGTCAGAAAAAAACTGGTATAATACTTGACATTTCTGTCCCCCTCACTTTTGAAATGATGGCTACGCCTCTGTTTGGACATGTTAATAATCCAAGGCACTCGAATATTATTGAAAAAATATAAAAAGCCTTTATTTAAGCCTTTAAGAGAACGTATCTCACCCAATATATTGCCTAATTTCAGTTACATTTACATTTTAGGCTATGTAGTTTCAATTATTTATTTTTTTATTTTTAGATTTTTATTGTATTAACAACTCAGCTGTATGTGGACACCTTTTGAGTAGAAATGCATATTGCAATTTGTTTGTTGCAAATAAAACTCCCATAGTCCATAACTACTGTAGTTTTAACTTATTTTAATATATAAATTCAGTTAAACATTTATATGACTTGCCAGTGACTTGCTTGACCCAAGCTATGACTTGACTTGAATTGCTTGACATAAAGCAGTGACTTGCTTGATTCTCACAAAAATTGACTTGGACTTGCTTGAGACTTGAAGGTTAAGACTTGAGACTTACTTGTGACTTGCACATGTGTGACTTACTCCCACCTCTGGTATATTATATTGCATTTCTGTCAATAGATCCTCATAAATACTACACACTGAACCTTTAAACCAATAAAATGGAATCCAGAAAACTTAAAAAAGAAAAAAAAGAATTTGGTAAAAATTAAACGGAATTTGCGAAAAAATTAATAAAACGTATTTCATAGGGCCCTTAACATGTAATTTTTGTTAAACTTTTAATAAATTGATATTAAATTGTATAAGTTTCATGATTTCAATTAATTAGGCATGCATTTTGATTACTGAAATTTTAATTAACCATTAAAATGGAGTCCAAAAAATTTAAAGAGGGAAAAAAACAGAATCCAGAACATTTTTAACAGAATTTGGGGAAAAAATAAAACAGGTTTCGTAGGGCCCTAATTTAGGAATGAGATCACGTGGGTGTTTGAATCGAGATTGTGATCTTTTAACGATTAATCATGCAGCTCTGCTAGCAACAAATCAGAACGACATCAGAACATCCTAGCAACAACTCAGAACACCCTAGCAACCTTTCCTGAAACTGCCCAAACTACATAAGCCCTAATCAACCTTCAGAATTCAGACAAGATTTTGTCAAGCTCTTCTAGTTCTGTCCTGCAAGCATCTGAAACGCTTGACTTACAGCTGCTATTAGGAGACACACTATAAATTCCCTCACTCTCATTCACTCTCAGTTTGTGTACCATATTTCAGGCGCGGGCTGACCCACCGGGTTATCCGGCTGGGTTTTGGATTCAATCTCTGTATGTGAGCAGGATAAATTTAGTGGTTGGTCACCGGCTCCTACAGAAAGGGGCTTTCCATCAGAGAGCTGTAAAAAGGATCAGGCTGCCATTAAGCAACATAAACCTCCAACAAACCCACAGACCTCTTTCTTCATCTCAACACACCTATGGTAGTGTGTACTGATACAGACACTACAGATTCCATATATACTCATAATTCAAGCTCACACTCCATATATGGGATTTATGTCCCAGGGATTTATTGTAACTAACAGATTTCAACATATTCTGTCCCATTAAAACAGTCTTTACCATGCCTTTATTTATTTTTCAAATGAGTTTTGACAGTTAGTTCAAATCAAAAGCTAAATCTAATGCTTGAAATGTTATGAACAGCAGCTATGCTAATTATTTTCCATTTGCTTTTCTGTGAATTTAGACAGCTAAGGGGGTCAACAGTAAAATAGGGCTGGGCGGTATGACGATATATATTGTTACCATGGCATAAAATGTCTATCATTAGAGATTGTGCTATATTGAGCGATATGTAAATATATAGCACCATTGACACTTCAGAGTGATGAAATGCATGAATGAGAATATAAATAGCGGGACTTGCTTGATGATAACAAGTGTTATAAGTGCAATAAATCCTGAAAAGGTGCTGACTGGCACACTGCCAATTGTACGCACAGAAAGCTGCCTCTCTCAAAAGGCTATCGATGTTAAAGAGGTCATGAACTGAGAAATCAAATTTTCCTTGAGCTTTTGACATATAAGAGGTCATCATACAATAAGAACGGAAACTTCCTTGTTAGTCCAAAACAGCTTTTATTGTTACCAAGCACCGATAAAGACTCATTGTGGAATGTGCCTAAATTGATAGGTGAAAGACCGCCTCTGCAGAAGAAGATCAATGCCTACTTCATCATCTCAACTTTGGCCCCGCCCACTGGCGTGTTAGTGAGATGACGAGGAGAGGCGAGCGAAACAGGACGGACTACAAATAACATTACCTTCCAAAGGATCCTAATGCTAGGAATGTGGTTATTTATGTTCAACACTGTGAATGTCTCAGTAGAGCATTATTTATTTGTTCGGTGCATTTAACTGTGGATTCTTTGGTAAATCAGTCACAATTTCGGCGCATGCTTTGCAAACTGATTTCTGACATGTAATGATTTATGTACAGTCAGATGTTCTTTGTCTTTGTCAGTAAATCAAACCAGTGACTAAATGGTCAACTTCACATTGTTTCTCTCAGTAGGATGAAAATAATCTGTTATTTAAACGGTGATTAAATTATATATAGAAAGCGATTAAAGAACGCTCCCTTTATAATCGCTGGAGCCATCAATCAAACAGCATGAGTTTATCAGTGACTGAGTTCTGGACTCTCGTCAAAACTCCCGTAATAATCAACTAATCTCTTATTTACATTGTGTTTGCACTGTTAGTTATGATGAAAGCATTCGTTAGTGTGCAGAAATCGAGTTACAATGACAAGATCACTGCATTCATGTGCTTAACATGTCTCTGATCGGCTACAATGCTCATCACTGCAACCTTTCATGCCATGATCTGAATATAATGCCATAGATCTAAATATAATGCTACAATCAACACTTTTCACGATTAGTTAACTTTGAGAGCTGTTACAGTAAAAAGGTGCTAATAGTTTTCAAGAGAGTTCCACATGTAATACGTATTTCATATGCAAAGATGTTAGCCAATCACAGCAGTGGTCGTTTACACTGACGTCTCACAGCAGCCAATCACAGCAGTGGGCGTTTACACTGACGTCTCACAGCAGCCAATCACAGCAGTGGGCGTTTACACTGAAGTCTCTCGGCAGCCAATCACAGCAGTGGGCGTTTACACTGACGTCTCACAGCAGCCAATCACAGCAGTGGGCGTTTACACTGAAGTCTCACAGCAGCCAATCACAGCAGTGGGCGTTTACACTGAAGTCTCACAGCAGACACGCCCCTTCCAACAGAGCATTCAAATCAGAGGGCTAAAATCAGGGTAGGAAAAATGCCATTTATTTCTAAATTATGACAATTTTTGATGTAAAAATCATACTAACATTATAAGTGCATCCCAGGAATCGTTATAAAACAAAACAATGCAGTTCATGATCCCTTTATTAAGCTCAATAAGCAGTGAAAAAGAGCTCAATGCAGTCACGTGCTGGCTGACACACAGCGTAAGACTATGCACAGAAAGCCGCGTCTCTCAGTATGCGATTGCGAATTCAGTTCTCTTTCACGTCTTATTGCGCTTGAATGGTCGAATACATACGCAATTGTCAAAATGCCCATTGTGTGGAATATTCATGTAAACACAGCCAGTTATGTCTCAAGTGAAAGTGAACAGTTGGGTGTAAACTGGATGTGTATCAGTATAATGGATCTGTGCGTTTGTTCTTAAAGTGACAGCAGCCTAATATACATACCTGCTGCTCTGTGCCATTAATGTGAATCAAACAAAAGAGAAAATAACTTACTGCTCTTGTCTGAATAACTTTTTTTTAGCTTTAATAAGAATACACTAATTCTAACTACATGTTAAATAAACCTATTATACCTGACAATCTTAATTTGTTTAATTCATATTTTTGTTGTATTGTATTTGTCCTATTGTTTGTAATTTGCTTCGTTTTCCTTATTTTTAATAACAGAAAAGAGAAAAAATAACTATATTGTGTTGTATATCGTTATCGTGAAAAAACATTCTCATATTGTGAAATAATCGCCCACCCCTACTGTCTGTAACCCACAACTTCTTGGAGCTTATTGCTTTTATATCTTCATAAACATGCAGTCCAAAAAAACACATGCACGTGAAAACTGTGTGGAGAGCTTTGAAATCCAAGTGCAATGATACAAACCGATCTTCTTACACAAAGGTTGGTGTGAAGAACAGCCGCATGATAGTCTTAAGAGTGACAGGTGGAGTGGCTGATTTGTCCGTGGGCAGCGGTCAGCGGTCAGACCGCTGTGCGCTGGTGATTATGTTGTAGCCACAGATTTGATGGCTCAGATAAAGCAGATGTGAGATGGAGATGGAGGCGACCAGCGAGCGTGTTAAGGGGGGGTGAAAAAAAAAATCAAGGGGATTTAGGCAAGAAGCTCTATCTCTCGCTCACAGCTTTTCCAGGGTGGCCTGTGGGTGGAGAGAGAGAGAGATGCCGATCGAGAGCTGACAGGGGAGAAGTCACCTGTGTGTAAATCTTCATTTGGAGGAAGTGTTGGATTTAAATGGCAGGCGTTTTTGTCCTGAGGCTCATCGTTTAACATATCACAGTCCCACAGGGATGGACGGTGGGACTCAGCTTTAGTCTTGTCACTCTTACTTAAAGAAAAAGTAAGCGTGGCTTTCAATGAACTGCCCAGAGCTCCTGGATGGGCACTCAGTCAACAGTTTCATATTTAACGGGCAAAACAGATCTGATGACTGGATGGACAGATGGACGAATGAATGGACGGACAACAGATTCTTATTTAGCGAAGAATTTCATATTTAAACTATGATGCTGTTCGTTAGTTCTGTTGCTTGAGCTGGCTTTTGGAAGAAATTGAAGCTTTGAAAAGCTAATTTAAACAGCCTAACGCCGTGTCCTAACCAGACACGATGGAATAAGCAAGTTGTCTGTCCAAACCAGACTCAACCCGAGATCAATCAAAAATCACACCCAATCAGAAGAGCGTGTGGGCGGGCTCTCTCTGCAAGCGCACTGACTGAATTCACAACTAAATGGATAAGTAGCCTACATCAGTGGTTTTCAAACCTGTCCTGGAGGCACCCCAGCCCTGCACATTCTGTGTGTCTCCCTCATTTATCACGCCTGATTCAACTCATCAGCTCGTTAGTAGAGACTGCAAGAACTAAATTGGGTGTGTCTGATAAGGGAGACATACAAAATGTGCAGGGCTGGGGTGCCTCCAGGACAGGTTTGAAAACCACTGGCCTACATGAAATTCCTAAATCTATTTTAGCATAAATAAAAATACATAATGAGTGACTGAAACCATCTTTTTTATCATAGAATACACTTGTTTGACAGTTTGAACATTGTTGTTTCCTCTTAATTTATTTTCAAGATCTGAGGTGAATTAGCCTCAGATGCATATAAATATAAATATAATTTTTTGTGACCTTTATAGACATAGCCTACTGAAAGCAACAATGCACAATATATTCATTGTTGTTTTCAGTAGGCTATGTCTATCCAGCCGCAATGCCGCAGAAATAAAAAACTTTGTAAAATAGAATGGTCGTGAATCGCCGTTGTGGCTGGTTAGTAGGCTACAAAAAACATGGAAAAGATACATTTTTTTTTCACGTGTCGCGTCGCGTTTGGTCAGGACACGTTGTAGGCTTATAGGGCTGTTTCAGAATTTGCATTGATTTCGTATTGTTGTTAAGTCTGTGCATGTCCTTTATTACTTGATGATTACTTGGGAATGTCGTTGTTGTATGGCCAGAAGGAATCATGCCATACCCTAGGCTTTTGTGAAACGCCGCCACTGCACCACAGTTTCAGGACTGCATTTCTAGGACCCTAGTTTTTTTTTTTTGTGACAGCGCCATCTAGTCAACTGTACTCCAACAGAGGAGACCTGATTCAAACTTTTTCCACCTTATTTTTAACAAAACAGCAGGCACGGCCATTTTAAACTTAATTACTTAAATTAGTTTAAATATTTTAACAGGGTTACCAATGGGTAGGTTTAGGGCTAGGGGTTGGTTAGGACAATATATCAATTAAACTTAATCAATTAAACAACTAAATCATTGCTAGGGTCCTAGAAATGCGGTCAGAGATGGCGAATGAGAACATGGTTTGTGTAACATTAGCAACACATTATTAGCTGTTTGATAATGTAGTCAAGCAAAAGGCTAATCATATGAATTACTGTTGTGTCCGACGTTGTAGAGAGCATTACATGAAACGCATTAGACGACTTGTTGACGAGCCTGTATGAGTGGGTGGAGGCAGGGCTAATTTGCATATTAATGAATCCGCGAAATGAAGCAAGGGTGTAGAGTTACATTCAAGCTATTTTAAGGCATGAATCCATTTTTTCACAGGAAAAAAAAAAATAAAAAATCTCATTTTGGTGATCAAAGATGAGTTTTAAGAGATAGAAATATTGACTACAATGGGACATTAACACTTAGTTAACAAACATTATAACACAATAAAATATTAGATATGTACAGTGTACACTACCTCTCAAAAGTTGGGGGTCGGTAAGATTTTTGTTTAAAGAAATAAATACTTTTATTCAGCAAGGATCCATTAAATTGATTAAAGTGTATAGTTACAAAAGATAAATGCTGTTGTATTGAGCTTTGTATTCATCAAAAATGCATCACGGTTTCCACAAAAATATGAAGCAGCACAACTGTTTTCAACATTGATAATATTAAAGAAAATCAGCATATTAGAATGATTTCTGAAGGATCAAAACTGAATATTGCTGAAAACTCAGCTTTGCATCACAGGAATAAATTGCATTATACAATTGTTTTTACACAAGAAAATCTACAGCAGCCTTTATATTTTTAGAAAGATGTTTTAAGAAGTTTTCCTTGGCAATAAAAAGTTGTTTGCCAGTCTGTGTGCTAGACTCAAAAAAAAAGCTTTCCAAAAAAATCAGTGAATCTCAGAAATCCTCACAAAATCAATATTCTCCTTCACCTGTGTCATCCACCCCATTGATTTCACCTCCTCTAGCTCGCACCGCTGCAATGCTGTCAAACAGCGCTGTCTACACTCTCTCTGTCCTGTGGCTCTCTATTTGTCATGAGATGAGAGTAGTGTGTTCGTCTGACACAATCTTTCTTCATTACAAGAAGCGATAATGTGTGTCAGGCCCACACAGACAATCTTCCACAGGAACTCTCCAGAACCTTTGATGCACACAGGTCAGAACTCTCCGGAGCCAAATGAGTGCGGCCCACGCGGATGCTTCGTTGCTGTTAGCGCTCTATTGAACACAGGTTGTGCGCAGCTCCCTGATCTCTGGAGCGATTCAGACTCTGATCTGCAGGAGAAGAGGCGGTGGGCCACAGGCAAGAGTTTCTGGCACTTTCACCTTCTCCTTCTTGCCCGAGGCCACTTTTGGTATGGTAATTAGCCGGATGCACAGGTCCAGCTCAAAGCAGTGCTTGATGTATGATTAAATGCATTCTGTGTTTTGATTCATGCCAGGG
Organism: Coreius guichenoti; assembly: GCA_039654105.1. Taxonomy (NCBI): domain Eukaryota; kingdom Metazoa; phylum Chordata; class Actinopteri; order Cypriniformes; family Gobionidae; genus Coreius; species Coreius guichenoti. The sequence continues at coordinate 5,183,714 of CM077172.1, read as the reverse complement.
ACTGGTGAATGGAAACAAAAGATTGATATTTTGATATATTGATATTATATTTTTATTATATTTGACAGAGGCTAATATAGATACTTATTCTATTGCATGTCATGCGTGAATCGGTGGGCGGGGCTAAACAGGCAGTGATGAAGTAGGCGTTGATCTTCTTCTGCAGAGGCGGTGCTTGCCTCCCTTTGACGTCATAGATTCCCACTTTGAAAAACCTGTCGTTTGCTGGGCCTGATGTCAATAAAAGCTTTTATTGGACTAACAAGGAAGTTTTCAGTTCTAAAACTTACAGGATATTCTTATAGTATGGTGACCTCTTATATGTCAAAATCTCAAGGAAAATTAGATTTCTCAGTTCATGACCCCTTTAAAATGAAAAAAAAAATATCCAGGAATCCAGACAAATTAAAACAGGAAAAAAAACGAATTTGAAAAACAATGAAACAGATTTATAGGGCCTTATAAGTATAATTATAAGTGAGTTTACATTAATACTCACATTTTTGGGTGTCTCTGATTGCATATAAATTGATAATGTTTTATGTGTTAACTAGGTCAGCCGGAACCGGGAACACTTCCCATAACACCAGATGTACTCGTTACATCATAAGAAGAATGGTATCTACGCTAATGTTAGTCTCTCTGTTTATCCCGAGGTTTACTGCAGTCGGCCGGATCCAGGCCGTATCCAGACCAGATGGTGGACCTGCGTCCAGACATGACGAACGCATCCCTGAAGTGTCTGTAGAGACCGTGTCAATTAAACTCCCCCCTGTAAATGCCGCATCGACACGACATCCTCATTAAACCCATCTCCGGCATGACGACTCCAATCTTTCGAATAATCCTACGAATATCTATTGATCTAATATGACTTCTGACCTGTAATGTTGCCAGAATCATAATCATACACTATTTGTTCGTTGGCCAGAGGAGAACTGGCACCCCGACTGAGCCTGGTTTCTCCCAAGGTTTTTTTCTCCATTCTGGCCCTGAAGGAGTTTTGGTTCCTTGCCACCGTCGCCTTTGGCTTTTGGCTTGCTCAGTTGGGGACACTTAAATTTCAACTATATTACTGATCTGCCCGCATTGACACTATATGATAATTGAAATGAGCTGGATGACATCACCGCTTTCACCAGAGCCGAATCAAATTCTGTTGCAATTATTTTCCTGTTACCACTGTGAAGCTGCTTTGAAACAATCGGCATTGTAAAAAGCGTTATATAAATAAAGGTGACTTGACATAATGCATAGCATTACAAATTACTCTTAAACATTGATAATTATTATTATTATTATTATTATTATTATTATTTAAATAATATATAATATAAATAAGGGTGTTTAAATATAATTATTTAAAAGTAATTTGATATTAGTATTTAAATAATTATAATTAATAATTAATAAATAAATAAAGTTACATTTAATTGCACTGCCTTTGTGATGTAAAATGGATATTTCACACATTAAAATACCATTAGAAAATAGATTAATATAAATATGTGAACAGCATTTCCGATTCTGAAAATATGATTCTATAATACAGCTTAAATATATCATATGCTCAATACAATGTGTGTGTGCTTTCTGTGTGTGTGTGTTTGTGTTTTGTCTCAAACTCTCAACCGCAGGTATAGTGATTTCAATACTCTCACACTCTCACACTCTCACACTCTCACACTCTCACACTCTCACACTCTCACACTCTCACACTCTCACACTCTCACACTCTCACACTCTCACACTCTCACACTCTCACACTCTCACACTCTCACACACTCACACACTCACACACTCACACACTCACACACTCACACACTCACACACACACACACACACACACACACACACACACACACACACACACACACACACACACATTAGTATAGCCACTGTTGAAGATTCATCAAGGCCAGTATCCACAGAAGAAGCCTCTAAATCCAGCCCTCATTTCTTTTCTCACCTTTATATTGGCTCAAGCTTAATGAATGCAAATCTTCCCTCCACTACCTTCATCAGATGCCAGACACAGCTTATACCTCCCGAAAAAGCCAAACACTTTTCCCCCTCCCCCCTCCCCATATGCAGAGTATGGCTCCGTGCCGAAACCTAGTGAGCTGCCTCAGTGTATGCTGCCTACATAGGCAGCTGCCTTCTTTAGCAGCACCCTAAAGCCCAAAGTATACTTCGTTTTTTTTATGTGTAGGGGTGTGAATCGTCACTGGTCTCACGATTCGATTATGATTATCATGTCAACAATTCGATTCGTTTCGCTATCATGATGCATCACGGTGCTTTGCATCCTCAATTTTCAATATTACTGCACATGGCTACATTTTTGCCAATGAATACAAGCAGTCAGATATACGAATTTAACTCCCTTTTTATTTTATCTGCTCCAAGAAAGTACACTTCCTGAATGTAGCAAACATCAAACACAACTTAAGTCTGAACACAGCAGATGACAGGAGCATTTAGAACTAACAAACACTAGTACATACTAAAAGCGCTTTAAACTGTCTTAAGTACACTAAAGTTACAATATCACTCACACACTCGCAGCCTTGCACACACACACACACACACACACACTCGCATGCACACGCATACAGCCTCGCACACGCACAATCTGTAAATGTTAAAATAATGGGTGCATTTTTTATTACTCGCTTCCGCGTTTCGCCTCCCTCCACCATTTTACGCTAGCGCAAGAATTGCGTATGTGACGAATGATGTCAGAGAAACTTCAGTAGGCTATAATCGATTATGGTGTATTGCTGCATCAGTGCAGAATCATCCACATCCGCATCGCAATGCATCGATCAATTTCAACACCCTTAGTGTGCACTAGCGTATGCGTACAGTTGAATGCATAGCTTTTCAAAGTATACTCCATTTGATAGCATGTGTGAACGCAGGCGGTTGACACATGCGCCCTAGAAATCTTTGTCCATCTTTGTCCAGTGTCTGCGCTATTTTTCTCCAGAAGTTATGACCGATGTGCTATTAGTGTTCTTTGCTGGGTCACCACTTGATTTCTAATTTAACACCTGGGTATTGAAACAAAACCAGTTAAGAACCACTGTCTTAGAAGACAGCATGATCACTGGCCGTAGATTTTGGAACATCTGCCCATGACGTCCTAAAATGCTGCCTACATCAGCAGCTCACTGGCTGTGAATGAGAGCCTCTGAGTGTGTGTGTGTGTGTGTGTGTGTGTGCGTGTGCTTAACTCGAGTGAGGACATAAGCATTATTTCAAACACCCACCGGTTCAGTACAAGGGTCAAAGATGACTCAGTTCTTTCGCCGGTGAAGAGGTGCTAAGTGGCAATCCGGGTTCACAGGGGCAATGCCATTTCCCATGCAGGTATTCAGAGAGAGACAGAGTGAGGAAGACTTGAAGTCTAATTATGCTGCCGTCTTGTTCCACTGTTAATATTTTACTGAGGCACAAAGATGATATGACCTTCACAATTCATTTTACATTGAAGCATTTATGCTTTCTTTCTCTCTGCTCGTCTCGATCTCTCCTTCACGGCTTTTTCACGTTCGCCTCTAAATCCAGTTTGCCATGGCAACTGGGCTCAATTTATGAAAAGTCCTTGCTTTCACCCTGCTTTGTTCAGTATGGCTGCTTTTCACACGTTTACACAAGGATTCAAAACAGAAGCTTGATATAATGACAAAGATTGATCCTACTTAAAGCCTGTAAACAAGGCAGAATCGTGTTGAGACTGAATCTTTGGAGACTTTGACTGAACACCCTTGCCTCTAAATAGCTCATATGAAGTTATAATTCACCTTGTGACGTGCTTTTCAATTGATCCGAGTTCATTCTGCGGCCAAAACCTTGAACGATGTGCTATGCTGCTCTGGTTGAAGCTCTAATTAGAAGTAGGGATGAAGAATGATTATTTAGAAATACCGTGCTGAATTGTGCCAGAACATAGCGACGTTCAGAGGCTATAAACAAACATAATGCAAATGCACTGGCAGTAACAAACCTGAAGGGGCGATAGAGATACCTTAAAACCCCAGTGCAATTATTCAGGTAACTAGCTATAAATATATTGATTTAACTCTATTGAATTGCACTTTGCCAAGACAGTAGTTGATCTGAAAGACAAAGCTAGCAGCAGAAGATGATAAATGTATGCAAGTTGCAACATTTTACTTTGGAATGCAAAAATGCATAAAATCTTGCATAGCTAGAAACACATGAGTTCATAGAGTAAGTTTCTGGGAGAACTAAAAGAATATCTACCAGATGCTTGAAGCTGTCTTTAGCAACAAAGCTCCATGTTTTTGGATATGGAAAATGTTCATTGGCAATCGACCAACCAGTTATGAGCAACATCTTAGAATTCAATATTAGCAAAATGAAAAAAAAAAAAAAAATTAAAAGACAAAAACATGCAAAGTATTTAATAATTTAAAGGGACAATATGTAAGAATTTTCATGTATTAATAGCTTTTTTTACTGCCAAAGTGTGAACAGCTTGAGTAAAAGTTGACCATGAAAAATGTCTTCATGCCTTAAAATAGCTTGAATGTAACTCTACACCCTTGCTTCATTTAGTATACGTGGATTCATGAATATGCAAATTAGCCCCGCCTCCACTCACTCACACCAGCTCAGAGACCGACTCGGTCAACTTTTACTCAAACTTAAAAAACGAGACCTTCCCCGATTTCCTAGGTTGTCTATAAAAGCCTGGACTGATTTTATGTGAAGGACTCGGGACATATTTGGCGGGAAAATCCAAAGTGATGGATAAGCGCACTCCCGAGAACCTCTCTTCTGTTCAATGACACATGAAAATGCTTATACAATGTTCAGGATGATGTTTCGGACATCTCGGATCATGTACCTTTCCCGCAGCAGCTCACTCTGTGTCCTCTGCTATTTTCCATGTGTTTGTGTTATTCACTACTGTAAAGCAACATGACTGGCTGATGGTTTCCCAGTCACAGCGCGCAGTTGCGCCTAATCAATAATCAAATTCGATTATTTTCATTATCAATAATAATTGATTTTATCGAATAGTTGTTACAGCCCTATTTTTGTAGTGTGTTTATTTTGTAATTGAGAGGAAAGTGCACAGCACATTTACATATTCATCTAAACATCGCTCTCAGCAGCTTGGACGGCATCTGGATGTTGATTAACAGTATATCGCTGCAAAGCCATTTCCAACTACTTTTTACTTCTAAGAACTTTGCCGTGAGTATATCTGTGCATTGAATCACGTTCAGTCTCTTGTACGTTACATGAGCACGAGTGCAAGCGCAAGCAACAAGTTGCTGCTGCAGTTCACTTAACGGCCACCGGTGTCGCTAATAACAAGGATTTTTGAATACTAGATATACACTATATTGCCAAAAGTTTTGGGACGCCTGCCTTTACATGCTTTTACATAACTTTAATGACATCCCATTCTTAATCCGTAGGGTTTAATATGGAGTCGGCCCACCCTTTGCAGCTATAACAGCTTCAACTCTTCTGGGAAGGCTTTCCACAAGGTTTAGGAGTGTGTTTATGGGAGTTTTTGACCATTCTTCTAGAAGCGCATTTGTGAGGTCAGGCACTGATGTTGGACAACAAGGACTGGCTCACAGTCTCCGCTCTAATTCATCCTAAATGTGTTCTATCGGGTTGAGATCAGGACTCTGTGCAGGCCAGTCAAGTTCCTCCACACCAAACTCGGTCATCCATGTCTTTATGGACCTTGCTTTGTGCACTGGTGCGCTGTCATGTTGGAACAGGAAGGGCCATCCCCAAGCTGTTCCCACAAAGTTGGGAGCATGAAATTGTCTAAGGGGCCTAGCCCAACCCCTGAAAAACAACCCCACACCATAATCCCCCCTCCACCAAACTTTACACTTGGCACAATGAAATCAGGCAAGTACCGTTCTCCTGGCAACCGCCAAACCCAGACTCGTCCAATGGATTGCCAGACAGAGAAGCGTGATTGGTTACTCCAGAGAACACGTCTCCACTGCTCTAGAGTCCGGTGGCGGCGTGCTTTACACCACTGCATCCGACGCTTTGCATTGCACTTGGTGATGTAAGGCTGCTTGGCCATGGAAACCCATTCCATGAAGCTCTCTACGCACTGTTCTTGAGCTAATCTGAAGGCCACACGAAGTTTGGAGGTCTGTAGTTATTGACTCTGCAGAAAGTTAGCGACTTCTGCGCACTGTGCGCCTCAGCATGCGCTGACCCCGCTCTGTGATTTTACGTGGCCTACCACTTCGTGGCTGAGTTGCTGCTGTCCCCAATTGCTTCCACTTTGTTATAATACCACTAACAGTTGACTGTGGAATATTTAGTAGTGAGGAAATTTCACGAATGGACTTATTGCACAGATGGCAACCTATCATGGTACCACACTTGAATTCACTGAGCTCCTGAGAGCGACCCATTCTTTCACAAATGTTTGTAGAAGCGTCTGCATGCCTAGGTGCTTGATTTTATACACCTGTGGCCATGGAAGTGATTGGAACACCTGAATTCAATGATTTGAAGGGGTGTCCCAATACGTTTGGCAATATAGTGTAGCTCCTTTATTTGCACAAACTTTTTTCCTTGAACATCAATGACTATAAACTGGTACATAAATTGATTTGGAACTTAGAACAGTCAATTAATTTTTACAAAAATAATGTATAATTGTGTTTAGAAATAAAAAAAATAGCAACCTGTAGCTTGATTATAGATTAACTACTTAAAATGTAGAGCATCATGTAGCTTGGCTGCAGTTTCAAAACACACACTTGGTTTCTCACTGAAGAGTCAGATTAGAAATTTTAATTTGCAGAAGGCTTTGTGTCGGTGGTGAACATTTGTCTCAGACTGGAGAGAAGCAGATGAGGTCATGTCGGGTTGACGAATGACCAGTGATGACTGCAAGAGACACTATGATTGGTAGAAGTGGGAATCCTACATAAGCGCTCTCTCTCCCTCTAATACGCACAGAGATTTTGAGATGAAGGCAAAAGAGGACAGAACATGCTGAAGGTGACAGGTGAGGTATCCTGCTTTCTCTTACTTCTCATTTCTAGCCTTTCTCAGAGATGATCCTAGAGCACAGATGCTCCTTAATTACATCGTCTGCCAATTCAGAAATGGATTTTACTAAATTAAAATTTAAAATGAGGGGGAAGCTGTTCGCCACACCCACTCAGAGCGATTAAACTGACACATTCAATAGGACTCAGGGACCGATTGTAGTCTGTAAGGCTGCTTTCACACTAGAGCTTTCTGGCGAGGCCCGAGTCTGTTTGACATCTGAGTTTGATTGGTGTGAAAGTGGTTTTCCAAACTCGGTTCTGCTTGAAAAAGTGGGGTTCATGTGAACTTTGATACGGTTCGCAATCGATATGAAAGCAATCTGGCATAACATGCAGAAACTGACTGCTATCAATCATGTATAATTTACATTACATTTAATCATTTATCCAAAGCGACTTACAAATGAGGAGAACAATAGAAGCAATCAAACCAACAATAGGGCAACAATATGCAAGCGCTGTGACTAGTCGCAGTTAGTCTAGCACATGTAGTAAGGTTTAAAAAAATATACATTAAAAAAACAGATATAGTAAGTGTTAGTATTAATGGGTCAAGTGTTGATAAAAAAGAACCGTTTTCTTGAAAATAGCTCGGGTTGAGTTAGGCAGGTCATTCCACCAGCTTGGTCAAGGAGAACAACAGTCAAGCTAAAGGTCTGTGAAAGTGATTTTATGCCTCTTTGGGATGGCACCACAAGGCGCCGTTCACTTGCAGAATGCAAGCTTCTGGAGGGCACACAGTGTAATAAAGCAAGGTATAATAAAGAGGTTGTGCATCACCGTGATTTTACCATGCGTAAGCACAACATCATAAAAGCCCTATTCAGACGGGATTAGTTTTACATGGAGCACTGGGGTAAAGTAATTATTACCAGAGCTTCTCAGTGATTTTAGTCCCGTCCGAATGTGCCATCTCAGTAATCATTGCGGACAATAGCCCTATTCACATGGGATTAGTATTACCTGGTGAACTCTAGTCATTTGTAATAATTGCAGAGGCTGTCTTAATCCCGTGCGAATCGGCCATGTCTGTAATTTGTAAAGTAAAAATTCCCCCGCAAATTTATCCAGCAGCCATATCACCCTGTAGCCCAAGACTGGTTTCCCACTGAAGCTAAGCAGGGTTGAGCCTGGTCAGTACCTGGATGGGAGACCTCCTGGGAAAAACTAGGTAGCTGCTGGAAGAGGTGTTAGTGAGGCCAGTAGGGGGTGCTCAACCTGTGGTCTGTGTGGGTCCTAACGCCCCAGTATAATGATGGGGACACTATACTGTAACAAGCACCGTCCTTCGGATGCAACGTTAAGCCGAGGTCATTAAAATCCCAGGATGTCCTTTGGAAACATAAGAGTAGGGGTGTAAGCCTGGCATCCTGGCCAAATTTGCCCTTTGGCCTCTGTTCATCATGGCCTCCTAATCATCCCCATATATTCTGTTTGGTTTCATCACTCTGTCTCTTCTCCATCAATAAGCTGGTGGGTAGTGGACATTATGGCGCAATATGGCTGCCGTCGCATCAAGGTGGATGCTGCACATTGGTGGTGGTTGAGGAGATTCCCCCCTTCTATATGTAAAGCGCTTTGAGTACCCAGAAAAGCGCTATATAAATGTAACAAATTATTAATTATTATTAATTATTAATATTAATTATTAAATGACCTACCATATTTCACCGAACACCGAGGTCCTGTGATAATATTAGTCCCTTGTGAATCGGCATCTCTGTGATTTGGCCTGGATTTGGTGGGGTCGTTTATCATTTTTTCAAGGTTTTTGTTTCCTGTGCGCCCTTTTATCCATCTTTCGCGAAGAATGGAGGCTACGTTGGAGTGTTTTGACAGTATTTTGGGTGCTGGGTCATATTGCTATACATCATACAACTATACAATTTGCAGAAAGAGAAGGCTGAAAACTATCAGAAGAGCAAAAACAAAAAGAATGATTAAATGGAGATGGACGACATGTATAGCAGCATGCGGTAAGGAACATTTTTCTGTTTATGATATATCATACAGCTAGACCTGTAATGACAAGACATTTATAAGCAATGGCCTATCCAAAATAGTGCACAATCAAGCGAGGGGGTTCACATTATAATTCGAGGTTAATGTGTTACAAATAAATCAAGCGTAAAGCTTGAGCTATTAGATTTTAACCTGGTGAAATGTAAATGACATTTTGTTTTGTAAATGATTTTTTTTATCCATCTAACCTGACCATAGAAAGCTCTTCTGATGGTTTTCAATTTTCTCTCTCTGCAATGTAGCCTCCATTCTTAGCGAAAGAGGGATAAAAAGGCACACAGGGAATAGGGCTTAAAAGTATTTTTTTTTGCATTTTTTAAGTATGGAGGCGCTTAAAGCATTCATTTGAGTTCTAGGCGGTGGGTAAGCCCGTGGCAAATCTCAAGTGTTTTCCATATAACATTCAGATCAAAAAGAAGGTCGAAAGCACTTTTTAGAGGCACAAAACTTCTTTAGCTTTAGGTAAGTGCCTATTATCAACAGAATCCAATCAGAATTTAATTAATTTAATTAATAAATCGTTCGACTGGACCTAACTGTTATATTTGCTCACATGCTATCAGGAAGCAATTTAATAAGCACATGACGACAGGGAGGTGACGGCAGTGCATAAATCGAGTTACCCCTCCCCAGGGCAGTGCACAGACCTTTTGAGGGGCATGTGCTGAAACTGAAAAAGGGCACCCCAAGGGCAAGTGCATGTCTGTTCATCTACCCCTAACACTTTATTATTAAACACACGTTAGATGCTTATTTCCACTTTTTGAATATTTTCTTCATTTTTATTGAAAAAAAAAAAAATGCCTTTTCGAATTTCTATGTGATGGGAGAAGGGAGTAGAGCGAGTTCAGCAAAAGGCGGATTCGAACCTCGGGTCGATTTGCGTTAAAACTTCATACCATGTACTTTACCCCTACACTATTGCTGCTGTAAATAAGCTGTTGTCTTCCGTGATTTTGGCTGGCCCAACCAGACCTTCAGTGAAAAAGGCGGTCTATTTGCACTTAATGTAAACGACAACATTACTGTAGTAAAACCATGTTTTAGTACGTTTATACATGTGAAGACAAGCGGAGCGTATAGAATACTAGATTCAAAAATTAGCTAGCTAGCATATACATGCATATCAACAGCGTAAACATGAATTAAACATGCGACCATAATATGATTAAATGTTAACAAATTAAGTGTATTAGCAATCATAAATCAAAGAACAAATTTCTTATAAATATGTTTTACCTAGGTGACGAGGATCACTCAGTCGCTTTGTGTAAGTTTCAGTACGAAACAGCACGGGGCACACCTGTGCTTATTTATGATTTTCTAATGGTAAAAACAAATTAAATGTTGTTGTATTACTTATCAATATATTATTAACATTTTACAAAAGTCAAACTCAAATGCAGTTACTGGGTTTTTGACCAGCGAATGTGTGCAAATGTGCATTTTGTCCATGATTAAAACAGCAGCATCACATTACGTTTTCATCAAGTTTGTTGTAGCTTGGGTGCTCAGTTTTTCCTATTGTAAAATACATTTGGCCAAAATCTCATTTTATAAAAGATGAAATGCTACTGTATGCACAGGCTATTTAAGTGTAGGCTACTGGCTATGACTAGATGGCAAATGATAACCCTCTCTCTCCGGTCCCACATGTCTCAGACCTCAAATACATAAAATATGAGCCTTTATAGACATAATGTTTCTTGCGTAAAGAAAACGCTGTACTTATTTAAACAACAAGATCTTTATTTACCCTGGCAAGACTTCGTTCAGCTGCTGTGCCGCTGCTGCAGTCATGATAGAAGGGGTGGAGTTATGAGGTTTACTGACAGTTTGAGGATCCAACATTTAGTCACAAGCTCTTTTTAATACCTTTCATTGGCTAAATATTTGTAAAACAGACAGACAGACGTAAAGGGTGACCAATAGCACTGATTTATAAAAAAAGATTTATATGGAAAAAAAAAAAACACCAAAAAGGGTACTTTGGAGTGTAAGGGCAAAAAGGGCATGTGCTCAGGCTGAGCCCTACCTGTGCACGTGCCTGCCCCTCCCACTTCTGCTAGTTTTACTGAGATTTCTTATCCCGTGCGAATTGGTCATGAATATTACAGACGTCCTGTGGTAAAATTACATTACTCCATCTACCCTTGTAAAACGAATCAAGTCCGAATAGGGCGAAAGTGTGCAATCCTCCCTGAATGAGGTAAAAACACACTAACAGACAGCTTTTAGTTGCTTACACTGCAAAACAATTTTCTAAATAAGCATTTTTTTGTCTTGTGCTCCTTAAAGGGATAGTTCACCCAAAGATGAAAATTTGATGTTTATCTGCTTACCCACAGGGCATCCAAGATATAGGTGACTTTGTTTCTTCAGTAGAACACAAATGAAGATTTTTAACTCCAACCGTTGCAGTCTGTCAGTCGTATAATGCATGTGAATGGTAGCAAAATCTATGAGAGTAAAAAAAACCATGCACAGACAAATCCATATTAGACCCTGCGGCTCGTGACGACACACTGATGTCTTAAGACACGAAACGATCTGTTTGTGCAAGAAACCGAACAGTATGTATATAATTTTTTACCTCTAATACACCACTATGTCCAACAGCCTTCAGCGCGCGATCACTTCCGGTAAGTGAGGTCAATGTACACAATCTGGCGTAGTTTACGCAAGCACCAGAAGTGATCTCTCGCGCGTATCTCTACGCCATTTTCCATGTAGAGTGCAGTTGTTCCACAGCAGAAGCACGGTCACGCTCACTGCATATGCTGTCACATGTATGACGCGCTGCTCACGCTTATGGTGTGAAACAGACAGACTGTATAGCATAACAGACTCTGACGCTCTCTGTGCTGTAACCACGAATGACGCTGATTTGAAATACACTAATTTCACAGGACAGGAGGATACGATAGAGTTCTGGATAAATTACAGCGAAAAACACCTTCGCATTTGGAGGACTTACGTCAAGTGCTTCATTACAGCTGGATGTCTCACACCCTCCTCTCCTGAGATTAGCCTGACGGCTGGATGTCATGAGTTTGGCTGCCCACACACACACACACACACACACACACACACACACACACAGGTGTCTCTTACACTCACATTTCAAACAAGATAACAATCTGCCATCTTCTGGAACATTCTCTGGAAAATCCTGCTGTTTTTGAGGGCCGTCACACATAATAGCAAGAGACATCGATTTGAAACCAGTGAATTATGACAAAACAAGATCGTTGTGACACAAAACTATGGAAGGAACAAATGGAATATAGCAGCTTTAAACAGATCAGTCTGTGGTAGGGGTGAGCGATACTGAGCTGAAATATTAAACTGGCAAAAAATTGTTACATTTATTAAAAAAAAAAAAAAAAAAAAGTATTTAATTTAAACCATACTAATCACATAAGCATGTGCACGTTAAAGAGATAGTTCACCCAAAAATGAAAATTCTGTCATTAATTCCTCACCCTCATGTCATTCCAAACCTGTAAGACCTTCGTTCATCTTCGAAACACAAATGAAGATCTTTTTGATGAAATCCGAGAGGTTTCTGAACCAGCAACGTCATTGCAACTTTCAAGGCCCAGAAAGGTAGTAAAGACATTAACCGCGTTTCCACTGTCACTTCCGGGGCTTGATCAGGCCTCGTCGGGGCTTCCTCTGGGCCAACGGCCAGGGTTTTTTGGCCCGCCGAATATCTTGGTCCAAAGCAGGCCAACTGGGGCTTGAGGAGTGTTTACGAACAAAGGCAGAGTTTATTTGAGTCTGGAGACGGCAGTGCCGCGGATAATTTCATATACCAGCTAACATCAGCATTAAAGACTTAAGATCATTTTAGCTCAAAACTCAGACAGCAGTGAGTGTTTGAAATTAATTCTGTTTGTGATCCCATGTGGATTCTGGTCACCGTATAAGGCAGAACTATTGATATGCTATGCAAAAGACTATGTACGCAAACCATTACTATAGTAAACATGGTAAATATGAAGAAACCAGACAAATCATATAGGCTATCACAATCGTGTATTTATTTTATCTGTGAGTACCGGATCTCTTTATCTCTTTATACCGTCTGTCTGATATCCATTAGTTCTGAATACTGTATGTCATAAAATAAAGCAACTCCGTTTTTTTGGGAGCTTCCTCTGTTTCTCTGACTGAAAATATATCTGTATTGGGACTGTCACTGGAGAGAGTGCTAAAGCTCCTCAAGTCGTATTTTTGGTGGAAAATTTGTAGAAATTATCATTCTTTCTAAATGTGATGTAAACATACTATCCTGTGACTACAAATAAACAGACTAAGTACGTGTGTCCTCTTTCTTTTGTGAAATAACAGTAAATACGACTTTATTTTTGTGGGACTAATGTGCAATCTTGAGACAAATTAATTCATTATGATCAACGTATCACTTATTACTGTAAAACATCGATGCCTTGGGTTTTAAATCTTTAAGTAAACAACAAAAATGCCAACAAACAGATGCTTTTATCATGTTCGTTTTGCGATCTCGCTAGTTTCCAGTGATTTCTTTCTGATTAGTTTTCTGATAAATCTTCCATTTGTTGGTGAAATGATGGGTTTGTGTGACGTTGTTCCAGAGAGGCATGTTACGGGCGGATTTTAGTGAAGTGCTGTGGAGCTTCTAGCCCGATGGTGGAAATGCAGGGTGGTTTTGGGCTCGGTGCTACAGGTCCGAGGCTATTAGCCCAGCCCGGCCTGTTGAAAGCCCTGGCTCGCACTGACCCGACAGTGGAAAAGCGGCTATTGTTAAAATAGTACATGTGACTCCAGTGGTTTAACCTTAATTTTTTGAAGCGACTAGAATACTTTTTGTGCGCAAAAAAAACAAAAATATCAACATTATTCAACAATCTCTTATCTTCAACATCATTCTCCTACGCTATTCAACGTTCTGACGTTGAATCCAGAAGCACTGCACTGTATTTACTACGTCAACAGCATAGGAGAATGACACAGACGAGAAGAAATTGAATAAAGTTGTTATTTTGGGGGGTTTTGCGCACAAAAAGTATTCTCGTCGCTTCATAACATTAAGGTTGAACCACTGGGCTATTTTAACGATGTCTTCACCTTTCTGGACCTTGAAAGTTGCAATGACGTTGCTACCTATGGCTGGTTCAAAAAACCTCTCGGATTTCATCAAAAAATGTCTTCATTTGTGTGTTTCAAAGATGAACGAAGGTCTTGCGGGTTTGGAACGACATGACGGTGAGGAATTAATGACAGAATTTTCATTTCTGGGTGAACTAACCTTTTAAGTTGTTAAGTACATACTAGAGAGTGGCTTAAATCTAGACAAAGGACAACATTAAAGACGGAGAATCAAAAATGATTTTAATTTTGTCAACATTACCTTCAACATTGTCTCACATTATCACAGTTTATTCACTATAGTTTAGAAAATGGTAATAAAATATGACAAGAACTCAGAGTTAAACTGTGTCAGAACAAATTCATCTTGATAATGTCAGATAACTTTGATAGAAAGGTATGTAATGGATTACAATCAACCAATCAGCTGTCAGCTGTTAAATTTAAGTACACAATTAGATAATACAAATTTAGGTCAACCAATGACCAAGCAATGCTTTATTTTGTTCAGTCTGTGGTGTCAAAGGTCGCATTAGCAATTAAAGAAAAAACACTTCAGCAAAACATGGTCAGGTCAAAGTGTCTGAATAATTTTGGTCCCAAATTTTTATCAATTTTGCTGGTAGTCACTGTATGAAGAATTTTTGGGTATAATATGTCACAGTTTACTTTAAATGAACTATAGTGTCCTGCACCCACTAGTAAAAAATTGTCTGAATCATTTTTGGTTTTCTCTCTCTCTCTCTCAAATGTTTTTGAAAGTCTCTTATGTTCACCAAGGCTGCATTTTTCAGACATACAATAAAAACAGTAATTTAATATATATATATATATATTATTACAATTTAATATAACTGTTTCCTATTTTAATATGTCTTCAAATGTAATTTATACCTGTGATCAAAGCTGAATTTTCAGCATCATTACTCAGTGTCACATGATCCTTCAGAAATCATTCTAATATGTTGATTTTCTGCTCAAGAAACATTTCTTATTATTATCAATGTTGAAAACAGTTGTGCTGCTTCATATTTATGTGGAAACTGTGATACATTTATTTCAGGACTCTTTGATGAACAGAAAGTAATAATTTCTTACTGACCCCAAACTTTTGAAAAGTATAGTGTATATCAATATTGACCAATTTAAGAAAACATCCTGATAAATTTAGCATGTATCGTCCACCTCAAGTCTGGCGGTTCTGTATATCCCAATTGTCGATTATTGCTCAGAGATCCCAGAATGCCTGATGCAGGAATATAAACCAACATTCATGGAAACAGAACGTATATTTAGCCGTCAGTCCTGACACCCAATCTCAGCCCTAAAAACCTCCAAAAGAGAAGCTAAATATAACCGTCAAGTGATGAAAGAGTCACGACAAGGACCAAGACATGACCTACATACATTCTTCACATGAGGCCACAACCGCCACAGTGTGGAACAGATCCTCACCTTCTTTTCTTTTTCTGATTATTGAAATGACAGAGAATATTGTGCACTACATCAGAAAGTCTAAAAGGGGCCGACGACGCAAATCCGAGAGAAATTCTGCCAGAGAACATGAGACGGTTCTTATCAAAGCAGAAACAAGACATCAGATATCACTCTCTGACATCAGTGAATGTGGGCTTGAACGTAATATATGGCGCTTGCAAAAAGTCATTTGTTTACGTCGCTCGTTCATTTGCTTTTTAGCTTCCAATACATTTACTAAACTAATGCATGCAATCAACACCAAATCGCTTAATGGACAAAGCTCAGGCAGTTTTTAAAGGCTAATCAGTTTGAATTGATCATTTACAAAAATATGCCTTACAACACTGTTGGATGCCTGAAAATGCATTAAGGATCTTCTACATTAAGATCTGTTATGATGTGACCATGATGTGATTCATGAAGTCAACATGAAAGTCACAACCCATTTTACTTCCATAATCTGATGGTTTTACAAGTGAAACAGGTTATTCAGAGAGAGAGAAAAAAATGCATAACAGGACCTGATTTTATCTATTGTGGATTGATTGGATTGTGAATAGTAGGCGTTATATACCAGAACAGAGTCAGATGGTTGAGGAAAAGGAGTTGAATTTGTCAGTTGTTTCAGAGGCAGAGCAAGTTATTACATTTTAATTAAAGATTACAAAGATAAATCTTTGGAATAACATGAATCGTGCACAATAAGACCAAAAGCATGTATTAAAGTAAATAGGATCAATTTTGATTTCATGTTGACTTTAAGATCTCAGGATGCTCTATGAAGAGCCTGAAAGCAGAGTCACAACAAACTTTAACTAGATCACACATTTAAAATCACTCAGTACAAAATCCTGACACATGGCTCTCCCTAACGGATGCGTTTCCCGCCAGGACATGTTCTTAAAACCCAAAAACGAGTCAAAATAAAAGAAGTGTGTGCTAACGACACTCACAAACATCACACTGACCCCATGTGGTTGAAGCTGGATATGCATGCAATTATTTCTGCATTTTCAACCCCTAGTCATACTTTAATATACAGTGAGGTCAAAAAGTCTGAAAAGAACAAGTAAAATGCCTTTATTTAATATTGAATTGTTCATTAAAAACTGTATTGTCAGAAAAACTATTAGAGTGAAAACTGAATTGAAAATTAATATATTTCAAAATAATTTGCTTTAATGACAGTAGCACTGGAGCTGACACATTAAGCTTCAATGGAAGAACATCTGACATCTGTACAGAGTCACATGATCGATGTTACTCATTTACTAATATTTGATTAGTAAGACCTTGAATTAGTGCAGAAAACAAAACATGTATAGCAGTGGTGTTATTGCTAAAGGCACAATACGTAAGATTTTTAGATTAAAATATCCAAAAATCATTAGAACATTGTAATATATTTTGTTGCCTTGTTTACTTACATTATCCCAAACGCTTCCAACTAGTGATGTGTTGTTCACGAATGAGCCGGCTCTAAGAGCCGATTCTTTGTAGCGAACGAGAAGAGCCGACTCCTGTCGTGGAGAGCCGAATCTTCAGCCGTAGGCAGGGGCAGGACTTTATTTGGATGGGCACACCATGCGGCCAATCACATGGGAGAACAGTCTAGGATCTTTTTAAATCGTGGGTCCAGTGCAGTGGTTTCGGAAAGCACTGTAACTTACTCCATTCTCAGAAATTTTCTGTCCATGGATGAACAAAGAGTAGGAAGACTGCATTGTTGCAACATCGGACCCCTCAGAGAGTCTTCTCAAAAACAGGACAAATAATCACAGAGAGGAGAAATTGCATCAGCACATCCAAGCTGAGGCATCTGATATTTCTGAATGCCAACCTGCACTAAAGACTAAAGTGTTTAAAGACTTTTGCCTTTATTTATTTGATTTGTTTGTTGTGGTTCTGTGTTCAATTAAATGTTAAATAATAGTATCTGTATTTTTTTTGTAACCAAAAAAAAATATATAAAAAATAAGGCTTTTATGAAAACACTGAATAAAAATTGCTTACCAACACACAAACCATTCACAATTGCTAAATTGGGCTAAAATAGAAGGCTCCGAGTGATACTAAATGAAGAGCCATTTGGGAGTCGTAAGAGCCGGCTCTTCTAAGGGAGCCGAGCCAAAAGAGCCGAATCTTTGAAAAGAGACGGACTTCCCATCACTACTTCCAACCATGTTTAAATCCAGAGAACCAGGACACAGACCGTGTCCGTGCATCACCTGTCAATGACGTCATATCCGTGTTTCCCTCAATTTCCAGTTTTACTTTCGTAGAAGCCATGGAAACACCAAAGACGCTTTAATATATTATGTGTTTTATTAGTGAGCAACTGTTCGGATACATTCATCCACAGAAAACTAATCATTGTTATATAGCTCAACACAGTTAGTCTTATTGTTTAAATCTCGTTTTCTTGACTCACCACGAGTACCATTTTTTACCCTGCCTCAGCATGCCATTTAGCTACACAAGTCATCCAGTTTTTATTAATATACAGTAATATTCTAATATCGATTTAGATTATGGCACAGAGCAACAAGTCTCTCATACCATCCACAAGCGAACGCAAAGAGTAACGTTAAAACATAACTTTCAACACACTCAAATGTATTTAGTATGAATATTTTTATTAGCATTTACTCCAGCGGCCTCGTTCAAATTGAATACATTAGCTCATCCATGAACATGATTTCTGCCGAGTCCGTTGGATTCCATTCCATTTGCTGTGGAGGTGAAAACGCAACACTACCTCATGACCAATTTGTAAGTATTTTACAAGGTGGCTAATTCGAGTGAGGTCGTACGAATTCTTACGATTTATTTAAACCCCAGTAACGGGTAGGTTTAGGGGCGGGGGCGGGGTTGGGGTTGGGGTTGGGGTAGGGGTAGGGGTAGGTCATTCGTACGAATTCATACGAATTAGCCACCTCGTAAAATACGTACAAATTGCCGTGAGATCCGTTTGGAAAATGACAACTCCCGTGAATCCACGCTCATTAATGGCGTCATCAAGCTACGCCTTTGTTATGAATAAGCGACCTCTAGCTGCGAAAATTATATATTGTGCCTTTAACTAAAACAAAACAAAAAAATTTATAATTATTTTCATTACTTAATTTGGAAATAAAATAAAATATTAGATGAAAAAACTTAAACTAAAATTAGAAATGTTGCCTTGGCAAATTACTGACATAAAATATGCTTAAATTGAAGAGCTGAAACTTATAAAAATGTATATATTTTTCAAAAACTAATAAAAATGACAAAAGCATACAGCAAAATTACTCCATTAAAATGAAAACTGAAAATATAAACATACAAGCTAATTCAAAATAATATAACTGTATATACACTCACCTAAAGGATTATTAGGAACACCTGTTCAATTTCTCATTAATGCAATTATCTAATCAACCAATCACATGGCAGTTGCTTCAATGCATTTAGGGGTGTGGTCCTGGTCAAGACAATCTCCTGAACTCCAAACTGAATGTCAGAATGGGAAAGAAAGGTGATTTAAGCAATTTTGAACGTGGCATGGTTGTTGGTGCCAGACGGGCCGGTCTGAGTATTTCACAATCTGCTCAGTTACTGGGATTTTCACGCACAACCATTTCTAGAGTTTACAAAGAATGGTGTGAAAAGGGAAAAACATCCAGTATGCGGCAGTCCTGTGGGCGAAAATGCCTTGTTGATGCTAGAGGTCAGAGGAGAATGGGCCGACTGATTCAAGCTGATAGAAGAGCAACTTTGACTGAAATAACCACTCGTTACAACCGAGGTATGCAGCAAAGCATTTGTGAAGCCACAACACGCACAACCTTGAGGCGGATGGGCTACAACAGCAGAAGACCCCACCGGGTACCACTCATCTCCACTACAAATAGGAAAAAGAGGCTACAATTTGCACGAGCTCACCAAAATTGGACAGTTGAAGACTGGAAAAATGTTGCCTGGTCTGATGAGTCTCGATTTCTGTTGAGACATTCAGATGGTAGAGTCAGAATTTGGCGTAAACAGAATGAGAACATGGATCCATCATGCCTTGTTACCACTGTGCAGGCTGGTGGTGGTGGTGTAATGGTGTGGGGGATGTTTTCTTGGCACACTTTAGGCCCCTTAGTGCCAATTGGGCATCGTTTAAATGCCACGGCCTACCTGAGCATTGTTTCTGACCATGTCCATCCCTTTATGACCACCATGTACCCATCCTCTGATGGCTACTTCCAGCAGGATAATGCACCATGTCACAAAGCTCGAATCATTTCAAATTGGTTTCTTGAACATGACAATGAGTTCACTGTACTAAAATGGCCCCCACAGTCACCAGATCTCAACCCAATAGAGCATCTTTGGGATGTGGTGGAACGGGAGCTTCGTGCCCTGGATGTGCATCCCACAAATCTCCATCAACTGCAAGATGCTATCCTATCAATATGGGCCAACATTTCTAAAGAATGCTTTCAGCACCTTGTTGAACCAATGCCACGTAGAATTAAGGCAGTTCTGAAGGCGAAAGGGGGTCAAACACAGTATTAGTATGGTGTTCCTAATAATCCTTTAGGTGAGTGTATATAGGATAAAATAACATTCATATTCAACAATTCATAGTTTGATTCCCTGAAGTGTAAAAAATTATTACTTATCAAATGTTGCTCATTTGTTTGACCAGCCCTACACAGCAACACTGGCTCAACCAATGGGGCGGGACTTTGTTTGACCAACCAGAGGCAGCCAGGCAGATGGGAGAGTGTTCATGAAACCTGTTTGAAAATGGTTAATATTTGGCACCCTCAAGTTGTTCCAAACCGGTATGAGCTTTCTTCTGCTGAACACAAAAGATATTTTGAAGAATATGGGTAACCAAACAGTTGACGATAGCCATTGACTTCCATAGTATTTTTTTTTTTTTTTGTCCATACTATGGAAGTCAATGTGGTCCATCAACTGTTTGGTTACCCATATTCTTCAAAATATCTTCTTTTGTGTTCAGCAGAAGAAAGAAATTCATACCACTTTGGAACAACTAGTGAGTAAATGATAAAGTTCATGTTTTCTCAGACGTTTGGACATACAGCTTTTCACAAACAGGCATCAAACTATTTCACCTTTTGAATCAAAGAAACATCCAGATTATAAAACAGCTCATCCATTCTCTGCTGCGACTGATTAACCATCACATGACCGTGGCATTACTCTCTAATCAGAAAGGAGTTAAGGTCTTGAGCTCGAGGTGAACCTCTGATGAAAATGGTTTCGGTATTAGAGATCTCCAGGCCATCATTCACTTCCTAACGCGCTGTGATCCTTCACCGACCCCCATCAACCCGAACTGCTAATTTGTCTTCATTAGAACACGCTTAAAGATCTATTTCCCTCTGAAGCCGTCAATCTGAGTCACGCTCACTCTCTCTGCCATGTCTCAAAAATTAGAACTAATCCCGTATAATGCGCCGACCAGACAAGAATGTGGATAAGAAAGACGGATTCAGAATAATTTTCTTTGTAACACATTGTGCTGGAATTACTGCAGTCGAAAAGTCATATTGACACACAATCAATGCACAGCAGGAGAAATTACAGTTATCATCGAGATCCATTTCGGTTCGACAGAGAATTCATGGCTAATGTAACGGCATATGTTTACTTGTTGCTATGTCCTGTACAATTACCATCAGGATGTGTCTAGATTTTCATTCTCCTGCGACGACCTTGATGCAGAAAAAGTCGTGGTAATCAACCATCAGGATTGGACGGAGGAAGATAAAGCCAGACTCATGGGAAAAAAACCAAAAAGACAAGACAGATTGCTGCTCATTAAGATTTATGAATGAAGCAAATGAGCAGGTTTTGGGTCATAGAGCTGTATAATTGAAGCGAACAAGACCACACTCATGTTCTTATTGAAATAAATGAATGTACACTTCATAAAAGAGCCAGTAACTTCCTCTGACACTCAATAAAGACACTAATTCGCTTATAAGAAGAAAATCTTTATAAAACGTTTAAAATTAAATGGCAAATTAAAGGAGCAATTCAGCCCAAAATTAAAATTATCATTATTTACACACCCGTCATATGGATGACTTTTTTGGGTTTGGTAGTTTTTGGAGCTTAATAGGCCATTATAAATCTATATTTATAATCTTCATTCTGGTCTCTATATAAAGTTAGACATATAAGTATATTCAACTTTATTCGCATAGATACAGTACACTCACAGAAAGCAAATTTCAACTGTGTGATTCTTTATATCGTCACAAAATGCAAACTATATTAATAACCCAGCACTAATCTGCTAAATGTGAATATTAGAGGTCAACCAATTGATCGGCACCGATTTCTGGAACAACCAGTTATCGGCAAAAATCCATACCGATAGTTTTTCCGGGTTGCATCCGTTGCTGGAGCAGCTGAGAATGGTGTGCTGTCATTAAACAGTACGAGAGTGGCCCCTAGAGGCGAAATAAAAACTGACGCCTCGTGGAGTTTGTTTTGACACGTGACAATGGCCATCTATAAAGCATGACTGTTTGGATTTATATGAAATGGTAACTAACTAAGGTTAGTAAACGTATAATTAACTGTTCATTTCAACATTTACTAACACATTTTTACTTTTTAAAGTTGTTTCTCTTAACATTAATGCGAACTAACATGAATGATCAAGGTATAATTCATATTTTTATATTTAAAAAGTACAGTACATTTTCATGGTTCAGTACTGTTTTTCAGCACTATTTTATGTTATGTTTGTTTTCATTCAGTATCCATTTTACAAACTGTCAGTTGATTAATGGGTTATCGGCCAGTGTGGGCCAACCTTGTTATCGGTAAAGTCCTCTATAGGGCGACCTCTAGTGACTATAAGGTCTGACTCTGAAGATATTAAAGCCCTCCTGTGGTGAAAATCAAGTTTTTAATGTTTTTTTATATCTCTATGTGGTGTTTTAAATATGAATTTGCAAGTTTTGTCTTAAAGCATAAGTCAACACCATTGCTGAGTATTTTCTCCTTAAAACTACAGTGAAAAAAAGACTCAAAAACACGGTTTGAAATTGCTGGTGTTTCTAACGTCACAAACTACCTAACCAATCACGTAAACGTGTGGGCGGGGCTTTAGCATATCATTAACTGCTGTGAAGCAGGGGAGTCTCAAGAGAAGCCAGGTTATCCCAGTATATTTTTCTGATATGAAAAATCTGGTACATTTAGCAATATAGCGGGTTAATTATGTATATGATGTATATTACGATGTTATGATGAACTATATGCCTTTCTCCACTTACGTTCTGATTTGTTCAAAGCTTTTCTAAAGATGCTGATTTTTAGAAGACAGCTGTCTGACTCTGAGATGGCGAGCGGAAACATGGTTTGTGTAACATTAGCAACACATTATTAGCTGTTTGATAACATAGTCAAGCCAAAGCCTAATCTTATTAAATTACCATAATGTGTCTGACGCTGTAGAGAGCGATACATAAAACACATTACCATTCTGATACATCGACTTGTAAACAAGACTGTATAATTCACTCTTTCACTTCTTCTTCTGAATCAGTTTCTGCTTCAAACATACAGTATATGGCTGAATTAAACCAGTATTTCCACTTGCCATTGTGCAGCGTTTACTACAGTAAAGTTGAGCGAGTGGATCAGGAAGTCAGTGCGCGGGGCTAATTTATATATTCATGGATCCGCCTATACTAAATGAATTCAAGCTATTTTAAGGCATGACAAAAAAAAAAAAATTCACAGGAAAAACCATTTAAATATGTAATTGTGGTGATCAAAGATGAGTTTTAAGGGATAAAATTGTTGACTACAGGGGGACAAGATACAAGATATTATAAACATCATTCTTCAAAATTTCTTCTAGAAGAAAGTACGTCTGGAAACAACGTAAGTGTGCATAAATTATGACAATATATTTATTTTTGGATGAATTATTCCTTCAAGGTTTTCATATCAGATTCATATAATTGCTATAGATAGCTCACAGTATTACTGTCCACTAGAATAAATAGTACATTAAAATCCCTGCAGTGTGTGTTTGTAGTACTTTCCTTTCCTGTACATTTTTTCCTGTCCTGCTAAGTCCTCATTGGATGAATGACTTAAGAGGATAGATAAAGCTTTGTGGTGCAGAAAACAGTTTGTTTATAATTAGGTTTGCTGTTAAGACCTCCTCTAATCCTCCTTCATTCAAGGATTCAACAGCAGAACAGCAGTGTAATCCTCCAACGGCAACTAAACCTCAGCAAACTGATCATTTAAGACCAAAGAGCTTAAAACTGACCACATGTGTTCCAATTCACATGGTCCCTATAAAGTGTACACTGCTCCCTACACATTCAGTAGGGAATGTCAATAAGAACGTTTTGCAACAGAGCCGAAGATTACATTGGTTTTGTAAGAGAAACTAGTAGTACCACAAGAGATTGACCGCAAACTAATGAGTGCAATTGTTAAAAATCTCCAGAGCATACTTTTACATTTTTATTTCAAGTTGTTAAAGTCACTTAGGAGTAGAGATATGCTCTCTTATTGATCACTTAGACCCTTTAATTGCACCGTCCAGACACCAGAGACATATAAAGTAGTTGTAAAGCGATACACTGAATGAATCTCCTGCTGTGAGCGCAAATTATGATTTGAAATGGTTCGTTTCATGCGTCCTCTAATAAGATTTCACTTCACAAACACAAGCCCCCAACAAGAGCACATAGAAATGACCAAATAACTTTAAAATGGCTTTAGTGGAAGAGAAGCCGCTCCGTTTCTGAAAAGGATCAATACACTTGCAAAAAAAAAGTACCAAAAAAAAAGTCAAGCAAAGTAAAACACAACTCAGACGTCTGAACAGCTCTCTACCGAGTGGGAAGGAATATCAATAGGTAAACTTCAACAAAACTCTAGCATTTCATCCTCTTACAGCTCCCATTTGGAAGAAAACAGCATTTCTTAGAGCAGTTCCCATTTGCTCAAACAAAAACATTGCTCAGACCTGCATAGCTTGGAATAGTTCATCCGATGAATGAAAATTCTGACTTTATCATGTCATTTCAAATTTACATGCTGTTTTTTTTAGTGGAGCCAATTTTGAACTTCTTCTTACAAAGACAATTCTCAATAAGCACATCTGACAAGCACCAATAGTACCAAAAAAGTACCAATTAAGAACCAAATTTATCATAAAAGTACCATATACTGCAAGTAGCATAAAAGTAGTCCATATGACTTGTGTGAGTCCTCTGAACAGTGTTATTTTAGCATCTTAAGCTAGGTGCGGGGGGTGGGCTTGGCCACGGACCCCATGGACATCCCTGTGCCCCCCTCCGGACCAAGGGAGACGGACTTGATAATAGCGCATCATTTTCTCACTCAGACCACTGCCGTCTGCTGCTTCTGATACTGGTTGCTTTTAGAGGGAAAGGCTGCCCAACACTGCTGGTCTAGGATCTGTAATCCTCGTAATCCTCTGTAAGAATTCGTAATAATAGCATGATGTTGGCAAAAGATCCAGTGCGTATCTGTGAGTAATGTAGCCAATCACAGACATGTTTGTTGATTTCTACAACGCAATTGGCCAATCACAGATGTTGAAGTTAGAATCCACTCACCACTTGAGTTTTCAAGTTCTGCACGTGCGCTAATCCTCTCTAAGTGTAGACGTTATGTAAATAAGAGATTCATTGTGTTGTCAGCTTCACAGATTAATAACGGGACTTTGTGAGATTGCGTCATTGAATGAGTGACAGTTTACAGTGATTATAAAGGGAGCACTCTTTGCGCGCTGTAGGCAATATAAAAAATAAAAAAAAATTAGACCTATAATATATTCAGAATTTGATTAAAACTTTTGTTTTCCATTTTTGACAAGTGGTCACATACACGCTTCAATACATAGACCCATCCGCATATACATGCGGGATTCACTCTCGAAATTGTGATGACTGACAGGGATAAATATTTATGTATCGAAATCAGACTCGTATAAATGTCAGAAAAACACTATTCCTGGCTGCATGTCAATATCCATGGATCACTGGATCTTTGGTAAGTTGTAAGGAACACTATATCGAGTCCAACCTTAACTGATAACCATTTGTTTTACTTGCATTTTCCCCAATTAACTTCAGTCATGCAGCAGCTCTTCTGCCACTCAGCCCCGGCTGAGGGGGCGTGTTCCGGCGGGAAAGTGACGCCGATGCATACCCTCTATTACCCGGAACATCTGCGAAAATGACTATGAAGGCTGTATTATGCATGCCAGGCCAGTAGTTGGCGATGTCACTTTGTCAAGAAACACCCCGCGAACACGTAACACAAATGCATGAACACGCATGATGTCACAGTTTTCACAAATTCACATTTTTGTTGTTTACATGAAGGTGGTAAAGGCCTCGTTTTCAAAACCTTACACTTTGAAACACGTTTTCAAAAGCTTGCGTTTTCAGGCCACCAAAATGCAGTTGTGTAAATGAACAGCCAAAACGCATAAAAGGTTTTCCATTTTCAGTTGAAAATGGTGTTGTGTAAACGGCCCCTAAAACCCAAAAGAAAGTGAACATAACTAAAGATAACTGTATGAAATGCGCATGAAAAACATATGCGTTCAATTGAGGTGGATAATTTTTTATCCGTTAAGACGACATGCGCATAAACTATAACATTTATTGAATAAATCCCTCAATGTGCAACAAAAAAAAAAACTCACGCGACTTTGCCTCAACAGTGGAAGTGATTGGATAACTGGACTAACCAGCAGTTCCCTTTCGTTCAGTCACTTCGAGTTACGTCAGTGACTGACGAATGGGGGTTTCGCTTAGAAGCCTATCATCTTCGAGATCTTAGAAAACGCCCAATAGCAATGAAATGCCATGGGCCTGCGGAATTTTCTCACAAAAAGAGCTTGCATGTGGCGCGTCTTTTTAAAGAAGTCTCGCCCGTGCACTTCTGGGTGCGGTCGGTCTCTGCCGCCTTCCGATGGGCACAATCACTGCCTGACGTGTTTGGGCTTACAGCACGCTTTTGTGGATGTGTCATGTTCCCACTGCGGGAACATGACCCCGCGGTGCTGCGGTCGAGACTCGATGAACAGAGAGTCCCCTCTGCCACACCCCGATCTACCGTCTCTACGCGAGGCGGTACTTTGGCTGGTGGCCAGGGTGACGGTGTGGAACAAAGCCCCGACGCTAGTTCCTCGGGCCACGCCGGCTCCTGCCGCCCCGCGTGTTTCGTTCGCCGCTCCGGAGGACGACGAGATGTCGATCGCCGCATCTCAAGGTGGGCTCGAGTCCTCTGAGGATGATGATTCGGCTGTGCTGCCACCTTCGGGTGTGCCAGCATTGTCCGAGTTGGACCCAGAGCTGACAGCCATGCTTTCTCGGGCAGCTGCAAGCCTCCACCCTGTCCTGAGCGTTCGCGGCTGGATGATTGGTTTTTGGGGGAGCCGCGCCCTGACACGCGTCAGGCCCCGCCCCCAATTCCTTTCTTCCCCGAGGTGCATGAGGAGGTCACGTGGTCCTGGAAGTCCCCGCTGTCTTCCCTTGACCGTTCGGTGGCCTCCTCCGCCTTCTCTGCCCTCGATGGGGCCGCGGCTAAAGGGTAAACTGGGGTCCCCCCGGTTGAACGCTCTGTTGCGATGCAACTGTGTCTGCAGAGTGCTTCAACATGGCGTGGTGACCCTCAGAGATGAGCTGTGTGCCGCCACCGACCTCGCCCTCTGGGCGACGAAGGTGACCGCACACTCCCTGGGCCAGGTGATGTCCACAGCCGTGGTCCAGGAGAGACACCTGTGGCTCAACCTGGCTGATATGCGGGACGCCGAGCAAACTCGTTTCCTCGACGCTCCCATATCCCAGGATGGGCTCTTCGGCGGCGCGGTTGAGAACTTCGCCCAACAGTTCTCAGCCGCCCAGAAGCAGACTGAGGCCATTAAGCACATACTGCCCGGCGGCCAGCTGCTGCCTCCACCCCGCCGCCAGCACAGTTGCCTCAGCCTGCTCGCCACCGAGGCCACCCTCCTGCGGCTCCCGACCCTCCCACCCAGCCCCAGCAGCAGCCTTCACCTGGGCCGCGCCGTGGGATGGAAACGTTTCTTTATTTGCGAATGTTTTATGCGATATTTCAATTCTGCACAAATTAAATCCGCAACTTTTAACGGAAACATAGCTATTGAGATACTATATTGATATTTTAATTGAAATAAATTATAGTGATTCGTTTTTTTAAATGTCTGTTTTTTATTAATTTATATTTCAATTTTAGTTATGTCATCAAGTTAAATTAACTTAATTAAAAATGTTGCATTGGCAACTAGCTGAAATATAAAAAAAAAAAAAAAGTCTTATAAAATATTTTATTTTCATCTCAAATTTCAGTGTTTTCCTCACACAAAACTATCTTGACTTGTAAGTTGTAATATAGTGCACTTTTGAACTACTTTTGCAGTGTTTTAAATGGTGCTCTCCTCTCCCCCCGTATAATAACAGCATACAGGTTCAGAAGAACATGAAGGTGAGTAAACAAATTCCAAAATTTTTATGTGGACTGTAGGATTGAAAATAATCAAAGATATTTGATATTTGAAATTGAACAAAGACATTTGCTTTATTGTTTTCAACCCCCATCTTTCTTATCAGAAGGGCCATTTGGAATTCCTAAAGACAAAGAGATGCTGAAGGCCTGTAGGCCAAATGTGTGTCACACCTTTAGTACAGTGGGGGAAGTTTGGTCTGATTGGTCAGTTTGAATATCTCACATTAGGGTTTCAGTCACATGGTCAAGGAAGAGATAAAAATGAGATTGTAACTGTTGCTCTGTCTCTTTGATTCTCTGTCTCTCTTGATTCTCTGGCTCTCTCTTCTTGGGGCCTGCGCTCTGGCTCTTCCTTTCGCTGGGGCTTCTTTGCTCTGGCTCTTTCTCTCTTCTCTTTTCTAAAGCCTCTCTCTCCCTCTCTATCACTTTCTATCCCTCAGGTAACATTCTATTCATGCTGGGTACGATTAATGGTATAAGTTTTTATCATCTCATACATCTATTTTAAATGTAACCATAACCAGATTTTGTCATTAAATCCTTTCTATTACAAATCGACCTATTGCAATACAATATATTCACATTATAGCAACGCTCTCCCACATATTTTGCTGTTGTAACTGCGCTTATTTCCGTCGTTGGTATAAGTTGCAGTGGGTGGTAAAGACGAGAAATGTACAGTTTTCTATCATCTTGGTGATAACGTTTCTTTAGTCATTCGGCAGCCTGAACCACTGTAGGCAATCCACCCATACAGGACTATTTCCTTTATTTGAAAGATATGCAGGAGCTGTATAGAACCTGAATGAATAAACTCGCCTCACTTCACTCTCAGCCTTGGCTTACGAGTCTGAAATGAAGCATGAACAAGAGATGTTCCACTTTAAACTCTCGCTGAATGCCAAATCAAGGACGCAGGTCTTGACCTGAGCTTCTTTTCTTTGTTCATCTTACAATTAACACTATTGTACATTCAGCGTTGCTTTAATTTAACCTTCCATTTGTTCAGACAACTCCATTTTGAGGAGTGACAAGGTCATGTCTTACCTCTGTCACAACATACACATCACTGCGCAATAATGAAGTTTTCTTTTTGGGGGGGGGGGGGGGGTTCTCTTTAGATTAAGAAGGGAATGATGAAAGGCTGAGCCTTCTCTCTCTCTCTCTCTCTCTCTCTCTCTCTCTAACCGAGGAACCTGAGCTGCATTTAAACTCTACATTTCCATAAACGTTTATGGAGTTTCGCTACAATGCACCAATATTAGAGCAACATCTCCCTCAGACTCGGCGACACTTTGCAATGAAATCCCTCGG
This sequence comes from Coreius guichenoti, assembly GCA_039654105.1. Lineage (NCBI taxonomy): Eukaryota > Metazoa > Chordata > Actinopteri > Cypriniformes > Gobionidae > Coreius > Coreius guichenoti. Next base: position 5,154,132 of record CM077172.1, on the reverse strand, counting down.
GAGAGGACATGAACCGTGCTCTGGCTTGCCTTAGTTACAGCATGGTTTTATAGTCTCTGTGCAATTGGACGTGTTCTAAAGGTCTAATCAACACACTTTCCCTCTCTCCATGAGAGACACATTTAATTGGCAAATGGGGCGAGGCATTACAGCAATGCCAGATTTAATATTATCCTGTCAAACATTACAACAGTCCAAGAATACTGATGAGAACTACAAAGACACAAAAGGATCCATGTGAATGAAAGGAAAGTGGGATAGATAGTTGATATATTCATAAGCAGGTACGGATGGGCAGATAGACACAAACTTACATACTAACGTGTGATAGAAAGAACGATAGATGGAACGAAAGATGGAACAATAGAGTGATAGATGGAATAGTGTTGTCACGATACTGGAATTTCCAACTTTGATACGATACATTGAAAATAGGGGTGTAACGGTACACAAAACTGACGGTTCGGTACGTACCTCGGTTTTGAAGTCACGGTTCGGTACGGGTTCGGTACAGCAATTTTACAAAATTGCTTTTTATTTATTTTTATTAAACAGTGGTTTACTGAAAAAATTGTTTCTGTCCTTAAATTAATTCAATTATAACTAAAAGTTTCTTAAAGATAATGCTGTAAACTATAGGGAGCCCTTACTTGCACATTACTATAATATTAAAAGGTTAACAACAGAGCCCAAACTATTAGCCTAAATTCAGTTGCTATTTATTTTTAGATATAATAATCAACACTCAAATAACACATTGTATGCAAACATGTAAACTTCACATAAGGCAGTTTTTGCATTAACTTCTAAATCTAACTATAAAATTATGTTTTTTCTCCAATTCGTTGTTGAAATATAATCATTTATACACAGTGTGTCATTTTCATGACAGATTTATTTAAACATACATTAAATAAACAAGACATCACTAACAGGTTAAGTAGAATATAATTAATATATATATATATATATATATACATACACAGTGTAATATATATATATATATATACACACACTCACCTAAAGGATTATTAGGAACACCATACTAATACTGTGTTTGACCCCCTTTCGCCTTCAGAACTGCCTTAATTCTACGTGGCATTGATTCAACAAGGTGCTGAAAGCATTCTTTAGAAATGTTGGCCCATATTGATAGGATAGCATCTTGCAGTTGATGGAGATTTGTGGGATGCACATCCAGGGCACGAAGCTCCCGTTCCACCACATCCCAAAGATGCTCTATTGGGTTGAGATCTGGTGACTGTTGGGGCCATTTTAGTACAGTGAACTCATTGTCATGTTCAAGAAACCAATTTGAAATGATTCGAGCTTTGTGACATGGTGCATTATCCTGCTGGAAGTAGCCATCAGAGGATGGGTACATGGTGGTCATAAAGGGATGGACATGGTCAGAAACAATGGTCAGGTAGGCCGTGGCATTTAAACGATGCCCAATTGGCACTAAGGGGCCTAAAGTGTGCCAAGAAAACATCCCCCACACCATTACACCACCACCACCAGCCTGCACAGTGGTAACAAGGCATGATGGATCCATGTTCTCATTCTGTTTACGCCAAATTCTGACTCTACCATCTGAATGTCTCAACAGAAATCGAGACTCATCAGACCAGGCAACATTTTTCCAGTCTTCAACTGTCCAATTTTGGTGAGCTCGTGCAAATTGTAGCCTCTTTTTCCTATTTGTAGTGGAGATGAGTGGTACCCGGTGGGGTCTTCTGCTGTTGTAGCCCATCCGCCTCAAGGTGGTGCGTGTTGTGGCTTCACAAATGCTTTGCTGCATACCTCGGTTGTAACGAGTGGTTATTTCAGTCAAAGTTGCTCTTCTATCAGCTTGAATCAGTCGGCCCATTCTCCTCTGACCTCTAGCATCAACAAGGCATTTTCGCCCACAGGACTGCCGCATACTGGATGTTTTTCCCTTTTCACACCATTCTTTGTAAACTCTAGAAATGGTTGTGCGTGAAAATCCCAGTAACTGAGCAGATTGTGAAATACTCAGACCGGCCCGTCTGGCACCAACAACCATGCCACGCTCAAAATTGCTTAAATCACCTTTCTTTCCCATTCTGACATTCAGTTTGGAGTTCAGGAGATTGTCTTGACCAGGACCACACCCCTAAATGCATTGAAGCAACTGCCATGTGATTGGTTGATTAGATAATTGCATTAATGAGAAATTGAACAGGTGTTCCTAATAATCCTTTAGGTGAGTGTATATATATAGGCTAATATAGTGCATATATTTGGCGAAAGAGTTCATTTCTCTAGTGAACGAACAGCTGTGGACACTGAATGGCTGTCTGAGGTAAATGTAATGCTGCGTGACATTGTTTACAAGCTGTTTTATTGACATTTTTCCGTGGTTGAAACACTGATTGAGCAATTACACATGATACGTTTCAGTAAGTTGTAATGTATCCTCAACATACCTTAAGATATTAATTTATGTTTATTCTTTAATGAAGAGATGATCGCGTTCATTCGCGCGCCGCGCTTGAACTGACGCGCCTATACACTGATTAGTCACGTCACATTAAAGAGCATCAAAACGGCATTTATCGTTTGAATTTCATGATAAAATGGACTGAACACTTAATATGTTCGTGTGCGAACTCGGATTGAAGTATGTTCCGCGCTTAGAACAAGCCTACTGTTAACTGTTAAAGATTGCATTCGGAACCGTTCGGTACACATGTGCACCATAACGGAAGCCCTGTACCGAAATGGTTCGGTACGTGTACCGTTACACCCCTAATTGAAAAATATCGATATTCTATACCATTTCCGATGCCATGGGGAAAACTAATTTAATTTGATTCTTTAATTTAATTTGATTATAGGTAATTTGTTATTATCGCATAATTTTTTGATAATTTGGGTAATTTTGTTGCAATAGCTTACACAGAAAACAGGGAGGCTTTATTTGAAATAAATAAATAAATAAATAAATAAATAACACTATAGTCTTCATTGTAAAAATTAAGTTCAGATTAATGCTTACAATTAAAGTTACAAAAGTTATTCAGTCAAGAGCAGCGAGTGATTTCCTCTCTCACTTTAAGAGCTTATGCACGGATCCAATATACTGTTACACAACATGCTGAATATCATCCTGAAAACTCACCAAGACAGGCATTTTGACATAATTTGTGTGTATTTGACAGGGGTGTGAATCGTCACTGTTCTCACTATTCAATTCGATTACGATTATCATGTCAACGATTCGATATCATGATGCGTTGCATCCGAAATGTTCGATATTACTGCACATGGCTATCAATGAAAGCAGTTGGATATATGAACTGAACTCTTTTTATTTTATCTGCTCCAAGAAAGAACACTTCCTGAATGTAGCAAACATCAAACACAATTTAAGTCTGAACACAGCAGATGACAGGAGCATTTAGAACTAACAAACACTAGTACATACTAAAAGCGCATTAAACTGTCAAGTAGTGTACTTAACGCTCACACACTAGCACACACACGCACGCAACCTTGCACACACACACACACACTTGCACGCTCACATCCACACGCACATGCTGTAAATGTTATAATAGTGGGTGCATTTTTAATTACTCGCTTTTGGGTTCCGCCTCCCTCCTCCATTTTACATTAGCGTGAGAAGTGGTATGTGACGAATGATGTCAGAGAAACTTCAGTCGGTTATAATCGATTATGGTCTATTACCGCATTGATGCGGACATGGGCAATTCTGCATCAATGCAGTAATACACCATAATCGATTATAGCCTACTGACGTTTCTCTAACATCATTCATCACATACGCACTTCTCACGCTAGCATAAAATGCAACGATTAATTTCAACACCCCTAGTATTTAACCGTTTACGCGAAATAAGCCACAAAAAAGAAGTCAATTTGGTACTCGCGAGCTGTTTGAAAGGCGGCTTTATGTGTGCGGCACTTAAGCCCAAAGTATACTTTGGCACTGTCCGTGTGACGTAATCTTCGTTATCAGGGCGGTCCGCGGACGTCTGCACCCAGCCCAATTTTTGTGACCACACGGACGGTGTGTGTACAACAGCGCATGTGTGAGTGACTTGAGCGCTTGAAAAGAAAATCCACTAGATAGTGCTCACGCGCCGAACACGTCTTTCCACGCTCGCGACCAAAGGAGTATACTTTGAAAGGCGGAGTGAAACGTTGAAAATTAAGTATATCTGGGCCTTTATATAGGTCAGTGTTGCACGTGCTTTTGGTGTAAAATTATGCGCGATACAAGCACTATTCAACCAGAGCGAATGAGACGAGTGAGTGAGAGGAGACGGGTGTGTTTCAATTCGCCGTCCAAGAGAAGAGAGAGTGAGAACGCACAGCTGGTATTGGTGTATCGATACTGCAGAAAAGGAGTATTGGAACCATTTCAGATATTTCAGTATTGATACATATCAAAATATTGATATTTTTGACAACACTAAGATGGAACAATAGAGCAATAGATGGAATTATATATGGAACGTTAGACTCGTAGATGGAACAATAGAGTGATGTATGGAATGATATACTGAACAATAGAGTGATAGATGGAATAATAGAGTGATAGATGGAATGATAGAACGATAGCTAGAATGTATGATATATGGAATGATAGCACAAACTATTTTACGATAGAATGATAGATGGAACGATAGAACGATAGATAGAAAGAGTGACAGAACAATAGAATGAACAATAGAACAACAGAACGAACGATGGAACAATAGAATAGACAGAACCCTAAAACGATAGAATAGAATGAACAATGGAATGATAGAACGATAGAATAGAACAAATGATAGCACGCTAAAACAATAGAACAGAATAAACAATAGATAGATAGATAGATAGATAGATAAAGATTAGATTAGATACCCGACAAAACACAGCAGTATACACACCTGTTGATGAAGTTTTCAGTAGTTAGTAGTTCTCAGTTTTGTGGTATATTCCCTATTCTCAGCCAGCCTTCCAGGCCTTCTCACTCTCTTCCATCACCTCTACAACGGCAGACTCAGAAAAAAAACAAAGATAAAAAAAGAAAGTGAGAACGGTAGCGCACGAGAGAGAGAGAGAGAGAGAGAGAGAGAGAGAGAGAGAGAGAGAGAGAGAGAGAGAGAGAGAGAGAGAGAGAGAGAGAGAGAGAGAGAGAGAGAGAGAGAGAGAGAGAGAGAGAGAGAGAGAGAGAGAGAGAGGCTGAGGGAGAGAGGCTGAGGGATTGGAGCTCTGAAGCAATTAAAGCTCCTCCATTTTGTGATTGAGTTTCCATTGTTAGGAAACCAAATCGCTCTCTCACAGAGCACCGGTCACCTGCTGAATGTCAAGAGACATAAACACAGAGAGAGAACGGGCGTTTTGCAAAAGCTCCATCAATTGTTCCGTCCGACGAGTGTGTTTTGCTCCTGACAGGAATAAATGAAGAGTTTGATGGACGGTTCTCACAAACAGAGATGATTGAAGTACACTAGAGAAGCTGGCTTTATCTAACGGTGATGATTTATTCAGTAAAGCCTGTGTAATATGAGCGAGTAATCCAGGTCTCCACATGCTCTCAGGTTTCTGTATCCTATTCAGGAAGCCCTAATGACTCTCTCTCTCCTGCATAAAGCTTCATGCCCATCACTGCTATTCAAATGTAAGATGCTGACAGTGAAAGTGAATCATTTACTGGCTCCACAATGACTTGATGGTTTTATACATGCGATCAATAATTTATTTGGACATACATATAATGATATGAATGCTGAGGTTTTATTTTATTGATGTTACGAAGTTATGCACCAGTCAGAATCTGAAATTCAATAGCACCCACTAACACTACTGACCTCCAAAGCCTCAGGCCGTGGTGCTCATGGCTCCCAGGCTTCTCAGGTGAATACAGTGCAAGTTACTGTGAATAAAACAAATGCATGAACAGGGACACATGCATTTAATTTCAAGTAAATTCCATTAACATGCATGCAATTGAAATCCATTAACCAAAACTGCAGAGAATCAATGGCCTTGAAAAGCTGCCATCAATTAATCCCAATATTTTCTCCCACAACGCACAATGAGCTGTCATAATGACATACTATTTTAATAAGACCATCCAATTAACACATCACGTAATCTACAACCAACACAATCACATGTGCAAATGAAGCTGCTAAAATCATCTCACTCGTTTCCACGGAAGAATCATGAGTTAATGCATGTGGGAGAATAGTATAATTATAAATATATTCACAGATTATGATTCTCAAATGCATAACCTAATTTACAGTCCCGTATTATGATTCACAAATGCACGTTAAAAATATTATTTATATGTGTGTTACCAGTGTTGGGAGTAACTAGTTACATGTAACTAGATTACGTAATTTAATTACAAAATAAATTTAACTGTAATCAGTTACAGTTCTTGAGAAAAAAAAAAAAAAAAAAATGTATAATTAAATTACAGTTACTTAATGATTACAAAGGAGGTTACATCTGAATATTTTCTGTAAAAAGCTAGGACATGTTGAATAATATTAATTTGTTGCTTTGCCTGTTTTTGATGTGCACGATGCCTCCTGCCATTTAAAGGCTGTTTAGTAAAGCGATGCTATTCTGATGCTTTTGATTGGCTCTCTTGTTTAAATTTTTATATCAATCCACATTGCCGCTGAAAGCTTTAGGCTACAACCTGTCTGAGAGTTGCCACCATGGCGAGTGATAAAAATGCATTCCAGTGCTGGAAATTAGAAAAGTAATCAAAAAGTAATCAAATGTAATCAGTTACATTACTTTAATAAAGTGATTGAAAGTTACACTAATTATTACATTTTAAAAATGCACTCTTTAGTCAATAAAATCAGACGTTTTCGAGTACAGCGATTCTATGACTCAAGTTGTGTCAGGCTGTCTATGCCGAACAAATTAAACGCGATACTCTCATGATGCCGCTTTTCATTGTGACCAGTGCAAATCTGGCCACGATGAATACCTTCATTGACATTAGGGTAATTTAAGTATTTTGAGTATATGAATGTGTGAATCATGTTTTGTGAACATAATCATTTTGGGAGTAGTCTGATCCCACAGCAGCCCACCTCAGGAGAGCTCATCTGAGCTAATAAACATCACTTAATTTGAAGAGATCTCACCCTTTTCATTTAGCATGCACAAGATGCAGCTGTGCCTTTAGCACAAACAGTGAAAAGATTCAATGAACTGGGGAATACAGAGACTAGAGACTAGAGGCAATGTTCTGAATAGAATACTAGTGTACTGCTTACCAAATATGTGTATAGTATGAATTAGGGTTGGCAAACGTACCTGTCACATGTGCTCTGTGTCTGTCCTTGGACTTTCTGTCACATGTGCTCTGTGTCTGTTCTTGGACTTTTACGTTGAAGTGTTTCCTGTGCTTTATTTTGTAGTTCTTTGTAGTTTTAATGTTGATTAGTCCTCCCAGGTGTTTCCCATTTACCACACCCCCTTGTTATCTTGTTAACCTTGTTTCCCTTTGTGTATATCAGAGGTGTCAAAAGTATTCACATTCATTACTCAGGTAGAAGTATAGATACTAGGGTTTAAAAAGACTTCTGTAGAAGTTGAAGTATCAACTCAAGCTTTTTATTCAAGTAAAAGTACTGGTTTCAAAACTACTTAAAAGTAAAAGTAATGTAAGGAAAAAAATGCCATTAAGGACAAAAGCTTGGGCCGCGCCACAGGGGCCTATAGTGCACTACCCCACCTCCTCAAAAAAACATTTTTCTAAAGGCCATAATGACTATAATGTTACATTAAAATGTTAATGTTGAAAAATTTGGGATGCACTAGGCTACCTGTTTCAGCCGCATATATGCCCATTGAAAATGAACGCATTTTAGTACAATGCAAATACATTAAAGAACTATATATGTGTACTACTGAGCATTAACATGTGTTTCATGGAGCGGAAGATATGATGACTAATTGCCTATAAGTATTGTAATGGTGCAAAAAGTCAAACTTCAGAGGCATGTTATCAATAACCCTTATTGGAATGTAAATGTACATGTGTGATCAGTGTTGCCAGATTGGGTCGACGATTTCCAGCCCAAAAGCTCACCAAAACCCGCCCACTCCAAGAAAAAAAAACAGCCAAAACTTTAACTGCCAAAATATTGTGATATTATTTTATTGCCATACCAATCAAGGTTGATAAGTATCATTTTATCTCCTTAAAAAACATAATGTTGATGATAAAAACGAAAAACGGATCAAATATGACCATGTCCAGGTGGAAACTGTCAAAACGGCAATCCCTTAGAAAAACACGTGTCACGTGTAAGAATAAGCCACTTTAAGTGCAAAAAGTGCCCAATATAAGAGATCGGAAAAAGCAATTTACACACGTTAATGCACACATCACTGCCAAAATGTGTCATTCATTGATACTGTACAATAATCCGCCAACAATGCGCTTGCCTTTGTGTTGCACTTTGCTCTGATAAAACTACAGTACGTCTTTCGTGAAGTACATAGAACACGCACTTAGCCCAGTCAAAACTGATTAATTGTTGATTCAAATCTCTTTCAGCAGCTCTTGGGGTTGCTAGTTGCAGATGTCCTGAGTGTGTATATAACGATGGACAGGAGTCATGGTTATATTTATAAAGAGTCTTCGAGTCACAGGTGTAATCCACGTTTTGAGAGTTGGATCACTCTCCCACTCTTTACTGTAGATACAACTTACTGTATATGTATGCCACTTTAGCATAGCGATCACTTGAATATACAGCTACGAGTTATCGTGCTAAAAACCTGGCTGTCAGTCATGAATGAGCACGTCTGCCTGCTGATCGCTGATTGGCTGAAAGTGCATGCTCGTCGGCGGGAACCCGGCCAATCTGGCAACACTGTGTGTGATTTGTGTCATGTGCAGGTGCGATGGATCGTGTACAAACCAATAAGGTGTCGGAATGGTATATGTTTATACTTCTCATCCAACCACAATCAAATTCACTCTATCCGGATGGCGCGATTTATCTGGATAGGTTTTTTTTTTTTTTGAACGATGACAAGCCGGAATGAAAACAAGCCAAAATGAAATAGGAGTAACGAGGCTATTTTTTAAATGTAAGGAGTAGAAAGTACAGATAATTGTGTGAAAATGTAAGGAGTAGAAGTAAAAAGTCGGCTGAAAAATAATTACTCCAGTAAAGTATAGATACCCAAAATTTCTACTTAAGTAAGATAACGAAGTATTTGTACTTCGTTACTTGACACCTCTGGTGTATATATACCCCAGTGCTTCAGTTGTTGGTTGTCGGTCATTGCTCCTGTATGTATGTTCCTGTCGTTGCGCCCTGCCTGTTTGTGGATACTCGTGTTCTTGGATTTTCTGTTTATGTTGTTCCTTATTAAATTATTTCATGCTGCATTTGGATTCTCACTCAGCTTCATCCCTGCTCACACATAACAGAATGACCGAACAAAAGATGGATCTAGCAGCAAGACCAGACCACAGGATGAACTCAGCTGGTAGTATTAGGGACCCGTTGAGTAAACTTTGTTCAATTTTTCAAGATGACCATAGGATTGAGAGTTATGTGGAGGAGTTCCTTTCCTACAGCCACCTCGTGCCTGGTGACAACGTTTTGCTAACGGACTGTTTCTGGAGCGGACTAGATCTGGACATTAGCCTAAATTTGCCAAGGAAAGACCCTAGCTGGACCCTGGCACAGTTTATTGACTTGTCCCGTCATGGCCGCCATTCCAGAGTCTCGTCTTGTCATGGCCGCCATTCCAGAGTCTCGTTCCGTCATGGCCGCCAGTCCAGAGTCTGCAGCCAAGATGGCCACCACACCTGAGCCCTCAGGCAAGATGGTCGCCACGCCAGAGTCTCTAATTCCAGAGTCATCTTCAGAGTGTGCAGCGCTGACCATTGTGGCCATGGCGATGTGGTGTGTGGGCAGCACACACATCGGTGCCGGCTCCTGCCCCGATTCCAGAGATGACTTTGTCTCCCGTCCAGAGTCCAGAGAGGACTTTGTCTCCTGTCCAGAGATGGCTCCAGCCCCTGACCAGGGTCCAGAGACGGCTCCAGCCCCTGACCAGCGTCCAGAGACAGCTCCAGCCCCTGACCAGCGTCCAGAAACGGCTCCAGCCCCTGACCAGCGTCCAGAGACGGCTCCAGCCCCTGACCAGCGTACAGAGATGGCTTGAGCTCCGCCCATGCGCCACGGCCCAGGCCCACCATGCCTAGTCCTAGTCCTGTTCCCCTGCACAGGCCTGGCCCGCCATCCCTTCCCCAAGACCGCCCTCCTGGACTTTTGTTTTTTTTGTTGGATTGTGGAGCGTCTGGAATCCGCTCCTTAAAGGGGGGGCTCTGTCACATGTGCTCCGTGTCTGTCCTTGGACTTTTACGTTGAAGTGTTTCCTGTACTTTATTTTGTAGTTCTTTGTAGTTTTAATGTTGATTAGTCCTCCCAGGTGTTTCCCATTTACCACACCCCCTTGTTATCAGCTTCATCCCTGCTCACACGTAACAGTACCAGTCGGTATCAAAAAAAAGCTGTCATACGTCACCAGACAGAATTCTGTTGTTTCACCGGAATATCAAGTCATGACATTTTGATTGATTCAAAAATTGATTTTTGAAATTTTTGACAGTTGACATTTTGATTGATTTGATTGAATACAATAAATTTCCATTTCATGCCGACTTTAAATAAATGGCACACACAACACTTTATCGGAAAATGCAACAAATGAACTGTTGTTTGTTGTTACACAATGTCAATCAGATGCTTATTGCCAAACTAGGCAGTTCTTTTTTGATAAACACTGCAGGCATAAGTATAAGATTAATTAATCAAATGAATTCAAAACTGAATGAAAACAAAACTTAAGTTTGAGTATTCATTAGTGGTCGACCGATAATCATTTTACAGCTATTTTCCCTGATATTTAAGCATTTTTCCATAATCGGGTATCGGTTTTGTTATATCGGATTCACAGATAAATGGTGATAATATGTCAAGTCATGTCCCAATTAAACTTTTTTTTTTAAAAGAGACACTTTAGTGACAGTGCACTTTATTTTTTGCACTCTTTTAGACCCCTTTATTTATTGATGTAGAAGTGTGTTTTGTTATTTATGTAAGGAGGTAGTGAAATTACAGAACTTACAGTATAGAAAAAAAGTGTTAAAACAGGTTTGTTCAGTTCAGTGCTGTTATAGCTGAAACAGAAATAATATATACACCGATCAGGCATAACATTATGACCTAATATTGTGTTGGTCCCCTTTTGCTGCCAAAACAGCCTTGACCCTTCGAGGCATGGACTCCACTAGACCCCTGAAGGTGTGCTGTGGTATCTGGCACCAAGATGTTAGCAGCAGATCCTTTAAGTCCTGTAAGTTGTGAGGTGGAGCCTCCATGGATCGGACTTGTTTATTCAGCACATCCCACAGATGCTCGATTGGATTGAGATCTGGGGAATTTGGAGGCCAAATCAACACCTCAAACTTGTTGTTGTGCTCCTCAAACCATTCCTGAACCATTTTTGCTTTGTGGCAGGGCGCATTATCATGCTGAAAGAGGCCATAGCCACCAGGGAATACCGTTTCCATGAAAGGGTGTACATGGTCTGCAACAAAGCTTAGGTAGGTGGTACGTGTCAAAGTAACATCCACATGGATGGCAGGACCCAAGGTTTCCCAGCAGAACATTGCCCAAAGCATCACACTACCTCTGCCGGCTTGCCTTCTTCCCATAGTGCATCCTGGTGCCGTGTGTTCCCCAGGTAAGCGACGCACACGCACCCGGCCATCCACGTGATGTAAAAGAAAACGTGATTCATCAGACCAGGCCACCTTCTTCCATTGCTCCATGGTCCAGTTCTGATGCTCACATGCCCACTGTTGGCACTTTCGGTGGTGGACAGGGGTCAGCATGCAACAAACTGTGATGCACTGTGTATTCTGACACCTTTCTATCAGAACCAGCATTAACTTCTTGAGCAATTTGAGCTACAGTAGCTCGTCTGTTTGATCTGACCGCACGGGCCAGCCTTCACTTTCCACGTGCATCAATGAGCCTTGGCTGCCCATGACCCTGTAGCCGGGTCACCAATGTTCCTTCCTTGGACCACTTTTGATAGATACTGACCACTGCAGACCGGGAACACCCCACAAGAGTTGCAGTTTTGGAGATGCTCTGATCCAGTCGTCTAGCCATCACAATTTGGCCCTTGTCGAACTCGCTCAAATCCTTACGCTTGCCCATTTTTCATGCTTCTAATACATCAACTTTGAGGACAAAATGTTTACTTGCTGCCTAATATATCCCACCAACAGGTGCCGTGATGAAGAGATAATCAGTGTTATTCACTTCACCTGTCAGTGGTCATAATGTTATGCCTGATCGGTGTATATTGGTTCTGTATATCGGTTATTGGGCATATAAACATGCAAATAATCAGAATCATATCGATTATAAAAAATCAATATCGGTCGATCTCTACTCATTTATATCTAAGACCAAAAGACGTCCAAACAGCAAATCCAACCTTTTGTCACGTCTGTCTTGTCTTGTTTAGCACATGTTGTGTTTTTGTTATTTTCTAGCCATGTGCTTGTGTTTATCATGTTTTGGTTGATGTCATGTCTCTGGTCTCGTTTACCCCGCCCATCTTGTTACCTGGTTATTGTTTAATTGGCCCCACCTGTTCCCCTCCTGATTTGTTACCCTTTATAGTCTCCTTGTGTCTGCAGTCCTGGGCTGGATCGTTGTCTGATGTCTTCTGTTCCCTGTCGTGCTTCATGTTCCTGCTCCTCGTGTTTAGTTTGTCAAGTTGGCTTTTCTTCCTCGTGGGTATTTGGTTTTTGTTTGTTTCATTTTATTATTTAATAAAATCACCTTTCCTTCCTGCACTTGAGTCCTCGCTCCTTTATACTTACCCGTTCCTGACACCTTTACAGCATTATAAATGGGTTATGAATGTCAATTCATGTTGATTTTAAAGAATCTGACCCATGATGCTCAAGTTTTTGGAGCCAAAGATCACTGATTTGACTAACTTTCTCTAGCTGTTCATGTAAACCCACAAGATTTCATTAATTCAGTATTCATTCATACTTTAGTCATCACATCACATTATAAATTTATAGCCTACTTTTGTTTGTGCAAACTTTGTTTTTATTTTTGTAAACAAAAATATATATATTTTTTAATTTCTAGTTTTCATCTTCATAATAATTTTAACAATAATCTTGTGGAACAAATATGCAATCATAAACATTTCACACATTTTTGCAACTTTCTATTCACTGGGGTTGCAAAATTCTGGTAAACTGGGAAACTTTTCAAGAGAATTAACAGTCAGGAACATATGGGAATTAATGGGAATATATGGGAATAAACTGTAAGTTTATAACAGGGAACTTAAATGTATTTGAGATAAGCATTTTGCAGCATAATCTTGGTAAAAAAAAACGCACTACTTACTGCAATTGGACTTATTTTTCAAATAAATAATTTTTAATGAGATTTTCTGTTGTTCAATGAAAGAATCAATTAAAGTTCTACTCATGAAAAATAAAAAATAAAAAAAATGTTCATGTCTGCTTATGACCAAACAAAATCTTTACATTTTATGTTTGTATATGATAATCAAAATAGTTTATGAATTATCCCAAATTTCCAATTAATTCCCATAAACTCCTGTTAAGTTTCCAACAATATTTCCAAAATTCCCCAGCTTAACTTCCCATGGAAAGTTTCTGGAAATTTACCGAAAAATTTCCGCCCCTTTGCAACCCTAGTTGTCACATGACCTCACGTACATGTTTAATTTCATGAGATGTTATCAGTTATTTAGCATTGCAATCCAATCTTATGTTTAAAAACCCAGTACATTGGGAAACATACAGTCTATTGAGTAGTCTTTGCATTAAAAAAATGCACACTGTGCCTAGTATACTAACCATACAGGCTACACACAAAAAAAAAAAAAAATAGTAAGAGTAATATGGTGGTACTCAATTCTAAACATAACCATGATGCAGAGCAAGTTCACTGACCAGCAGGGGGCACAACAAATCATCCCCAGAGAATTGCTGACAAAGCTTTACTTAGTAAAGCCATAAAACCTGTTATAGCTCCCATTAAAATAAAGCTACACCGTAAAGCACATTTACAGTTAAGTAACTGACATATCCCATAAATTCTATAGAAGAGTTAAGATGTAGATATTTCAGGATCTAGTTCAAACAAGAGTCTCCAGTGTCATTGCTAGTGATTCTAGTCTAGTCAGAGAGCTGGCAGCACTGTTGCTAGGCATTACCTGGCATGGCACAGGTGCAGTTTCCTACTGTAGGTATTATTTTTAGCCTCAGTGAAATCAAAGGAGAGACACTTTTTGCACACTCAAGGTCCCAAGCAGATTAAGCATGCCAGCCTGAATGTCAAATTTAAACAAAGGTAATTGGAGAACAGTGCAGTCAACCGTGACCATCCGCACAAGTGTGGTTATATCATTCTTTTTAGTTCAACAGATGGAACGTGAAATGAAAGGTTTGCTTAAAAAACTGGCTGTAAACATGGTACACGCCGGCACTGTAATTATGAGGTGTCACACAGAATGTGATTTTCAATTTTAATGAGTCGGATTTGCATAAAATAATTGGAGACAATGTCCACTAGTGTTTAATGAAATTTATAGAACGAATAATTCACACTCTAAACTCTGATTGGATGAGCCACATTTGAAGTCTGGCGATAAATGCACACCTGTGAGCACACAATCAATATTACTAAGCAAAGTTGTAATACTGAACTAACAACGACTAATGAATTTGCCAAAATTCTCATTATTATTAATAAAACTTAATTTATTATTTGAAGGGGTCATGAATTGAGAAATCAAATTTTCCGTGATCTTTAGACATGTAAGAGGTCATTGTACTATAAAAACATCCTGTAAGTTTCAAAACTCAAAACTTCCTTGTTAGTCCAAAAACAGCTTTTACATAAGCCACGCTCAGAAAATGACTAGTTTCAGATTTTGTCACATTATCACGTAATAGTGCGTCAAAGGACCGCCTCTGCAGAATCAGATCAACGCCTACTTCTACATCATCGCGTCTTTGGCCCCGCCCACTGGCGTGTTAGTGAGATGACAAGGAGAGAAGAGAGATACAGGATCACTGGACTAAAAACAGCATTACCTTCCAAAGGATCCGAATGCTAGGAAAGTGCTTATTTATTTTCAACAATGTGAATGTCTCAGTAGAGCAGTATTTGTTTTATCTGTGGATTCTTTGGTAAATCAGTCAATTTCGGCGCAGGCTGTGCAAACAGACTTTTACTGTAAGATATGGACTCGACAGTAAGTAACCGTGTTAATTCTAATGCCTGATCTGTGATCAGTGATTTCTAATATGATTCATGTACTGTCAGACTTCTTTGTCTCAAAATCGTTTATTGCTGTTTATGCATTAGTAATTCAAGCCAGTGACTAAAGTCAACTTCACATTGTTTCTCTTAGTAGCATGAAAATAATCTGTATTATTTAAATTGTGATTAAATTATATACAGAAAGTGATCAAAGAACGTTCCCTTTATCAGGGTTTTTCCTGGCTCAAAACAAGGTGGAGGTGGTAAAATTCTGATCACAGCTAAAGAAAACATTTTACAAGCACAAATTTTAGGTATTTTAATAATAAGATAATTAGATTTTTATTTTGAGTCACTATCATATACAGTGTTTCCCACAGTATTTTGTTAGACTGTGGAGGATGGAGCTCATTCCTTTTTTGGGTGGGTTTGGGGGCATGCCCCCCATAAGAAAATTTTGTACATTTTAAAGATACATTCATTAACCTGGTGCACTTTGAGATTTCTAAATTAAGCTCCAACCCATATTCAGTGTGCAAATTAAACAAAGAAAAGGTCTGTGCGCTAACTTTTAACTGAACTTTAAAGGGGACTCTAGATGTGCGGATCAGCATACTTCTTTGGCTAAATTACATTTCCTTAATAGCCTAAATACAGGCTTTACTCCCTTCAAACTTAAATTGTCACTGTTTCATTACATCATTGTTGGAAAACACTCTTATCAGAAAAAGATCTATTAAGTTTGTGTATATTTTTAGTTAAAGCTATTAAGTTATATAGCAATGTCTCATGTAGGGTTTTTCCTTTGTGTTTTATATAATGAATACTGGGAGGTGCTCTAGGCATATATTTTCCTTGATTGGTTTTCCTTGAAGTGAGTAATGTAGTAGCCTAACTTGATGTGGATCAGCGCTGACTCGAGACGCAAACTGTTTAGAACGATTCAGTCCAGTTTGGTGAACTGTTCAACCAGTTCACTAAAAAAAACCTGTTCAAAAGACGGACATCACTATGTTGAAAACGGAAGTAAAAGAGTGAAGCACGTTCGTTGCATTTTATCGTGAAATGAGAGTTCCGTGTCTTTATTAAAATAATTAATTAAATTAATTAATGATTTATCTCTCATCCACCCGCAATTAATTGGAATGTTATTTTTTATTACTTGGCCCGCCCGACCCGTGGATTATCTGCAGATTATCTGCACTATCGAACAGTTCGAGAATGGACACAGGCCAGGAACCCGCAACAGAACCGTGGAAAATGGGTATCTGAGCATGTGACTGCCTGTCTGAGTTTTGTCAACAGCCGGAGGCGGCCTCCTCGTAATTCCCTATGCAGGAAAAACCCTGCCTTTATCACTGGAGCTGTCAATCAAACAGCGCAAGTTTAGGAGTGACTGAGTTCTGGACTCTCACTAGAACTCCCGTTATAATCAACGACGCTGTCTACACTGCATAATTAATCTCTTATTTACATTGTGTTTGCACTGTTAGTTATGATGAAAGCATTGATGAGATTGCAGAAATCGAGTTGCAATGACAATATCCCTGCATTCAAACGCTGCAACCTTTCATGCAACTGGAGTATATCTAAATATAGTGTTATAATCGACATTTTCGCGATTAGTATTCCACATGTAATACTTAATTCATATGCAAAGATGTTAGCCAGCAGCCAATCACCGCAGTGGGCGTTTACACTGAAGTCTCGCAGCAGACAGTAGGTGTGTTCAACATCGCCTGCGGCTGGATACAACCGATCGGTGAGAGTAGCCGCGTGCAGGCGGGGAGGAGCTACAAACGGAGACGTGAAGTCGGACACTGTCTGCTTCCCGTAGTAACGCTCGCGCTGTGTTTGCATACTTTATTAAAGCTGAAGTGAAATAAATGCAATATTTGTCAAATACACAGACGTTTCAGAGAAATTTTCATTTAATACTACATGCACTGCTTAATACAGCGTCTGTTTGTACAAGAATAAAGTTCAACATATAAGCCTACACTATCAATGAAGTGGGGTCTACGTTTTTTATCAGTTTTATTTTGATAAAAATGACAATATAACATCGCGACTACATGGTTTTACCGTTATAAAAAACAGATTTGTGAGAATTAGTGAAACAGAAGGTTTTAGAATAAACACGAAACACATGTGATTGCTGTCATGTGGTGAATCCGGCCAATCGTGGAACAGCTGTGTCGTCATCAGCGCTCGTGCAGTCGCTCTGGAGAAGCTGCGCAGAATGCACCAGCCGGCTGCTCTCGAATCGCTCTCGCAGCACTTTGTTGACATACGTCACAGTCACATGGCGCCGGCGCCGGCGCTGCCTCAGGTAGGACAAAATTTCTAACCGGCATGCACTGCTTCAAGTCAGCCGCCAATCGGTCTGCGCATCGCTGCATGAAGTCGAACAAGCCTAATCACAGCAGTGGCCATTTACACCGAAGTCTCACAGCAGACAATCACAGCAGTGGCCGTTTACACCGAAGTCTCACAGCAGCCAATCACAGCAGTGGGCATTTACACTGAAGTCTCACAGCAGACAATCACAGCAGTGGGCGTTTACACCGAAGTCTCACAGCAGCCAATCACAGCAGTGGCCATTTACACTGAAGTCTCACAGCAGACAATCACAGCAGTGGCCGTTTACACCGAAGTCTCACAGCAGCCAATCACAGCAGTGGGCATTTACACTGAAGTCTCACAGCAGACAATCACAGCAGTGGGCGTTTACACCGAAGTCTCACAGCAGCCAATCACAGCAGTGGCCATTTACACTGAAGTCTCACAGCAGACAATCACAGCAGTGGGCGTTTACACCGAAGTCTCACAGCAGCCAATCACAGCAGTGGCCGTTTACACTGAAGTCTCACAGCAGACAATCACAGCAGTGGGCGTTTACACCGAAGTCTCACAGCAGCCAATCACAGCAGTGGGCGTTTACACTGAAGTCTCAAAGCAGACAATCACAGCAGTGGGCGTTTACACCGAAGTCTCACAGCAGCCAATCACAGCAGTGGGCGTTTACACCGAAGTCTCACAGCAGACAATCACAGCAGTGGGCATTTACACTGAAGTCTCACAGCAGCCAGTCACAGCAGTGGGCATTTACACTGAAGTCTCACAGCAGCCAATCACAGCAGTGGGCATTTACACTGAAGTCTCACAGCAGCCAGTCACAGCAGTGGGCGTTTACACTGAAGTCTCTCAGCAGCCAATCACAGCAGTGGCCGTTTACACTGAAGTCTCACAGCAGCCAGTCACAGCAGTGGGCGTTTACGCCGAAGTCTCACAGCAGCCAATCACAGCAGTGGCCGTTTACACTGAAGTCTCACAGCAGACACGCCCCTTCCAACAGAGTATTCAAATCAGAGGCTAAAAGCAGGGTAGAAAAATGGCCTTATATTTCTAAATTATGACAATTTTGATGTAAAAATCATACTAACATTATAAGTGCACCTCAGGAAACATTATAAAATATTGTAAAAACTGCAATTCATGACCCCTTTAATAGTAGGCCTAGTTCTTGCTAAGACAAGCACTACTGTCCCCCACCCTAATAAGGGCCGTTCACACCAAGTTTTATTAATCATTCTGATTCTACAGCGGTCTACACCACAGCTATAATGAAAACAAACATCAGCGATATTGTTGGAGTCACTTTCAGTGGAGAAATTAGATTTTTACTTCCAGAACACTGTTGCACTCTATAAGCATCTAGCAACGGCCTAGTAACCAGCCAGTACACCCTAGCAACCACATTCCATTCAACCTCCATTTTTTTAACAACTTGAGAAACTGAGGAAGAGGTGACAACATTTTCACCAAGTGAACAAAGTGATCAGTGAATGCTTATAGGTTTTACAGTGTATCGTGGGACTTTTTAGAGAGCAAGTATTTCACTGCAACAGTAACAACTTTCACAGACTAGTGCACTAAACTAAACTAGGGATGACTTGCAATGCCTTGTGATTACGCAAGACTATTTTCTTCACTCACTGAAGAATGAAGCCATATATAACGGTTAATTCATTGTGATAATCGAGCAGAAAAGGACATTTACAAAGTGAATGTCAATGTCTTTAAAAACCTACAATAATGTGATACCATTTGCATATTTTTTTCAGGAATCCTTTTAAACTACAAACACTTTGGCTTGAATTGAACATTTAATGTCTGAAAGAAATGGCTCCTTATTGTACTCAAAGCATTAATGCTCAATTAAACCTGGAATTTAAAGGACTAGATATAAAGGGCAGCGCATTAAAGTTCAGCTGATGTTTTAGAGCTGTCAACAGCAGTGAATAAAAGGTTTAAAAGACCATAACCTCTAGAGTAAACTGAGAAACCTCATTACCTTACAAATAATATCTATATATAAAGCAACTGGTTTTCTCACAGTGCTACTGCAACTTCAGCATGACAGAACAAAAATACATTCAATACAATATCACATGCAATACAATATCACATGCGCAACAAGTTGTGATTCGGTCACAGGCACCAGGCCGCAGGTATATATATATATATATATATATATATACAAAAGCTTGATTAAAGGGGTCATGAACTGCGTTATTTTATTGTTTTATGATGTTTCATGGGGTGCACTTATAATGTTAGAATGCTTTTTACATCAAAAATTGTCATAATTTATAAATAAAAGGCACTTTTCCTACCCTGAATTTAGTCCTCTGGTTTGAACGCTCTGTTTTAAGGGGCGTGTCTGCCGTGAGACTTCAGTGTAAACGCCCACTGCTGTGATTGGCTAACGTCTTTCCATTTGAAATAGCTAAGTATTACTCTCTCTTTTACTGCATTTTTACTATTACAGCTCTCATGGTTAACTAATCGTGAAAAGTGTTGCATTATATTTAGATCTATGGCATTATATTCAGATCGTGGCATGAAAGGTTGCAGAGATGAACACTAGCCGATCACAGACATGCTGAGCGCATGAAAGCACTGATCTCGTCATTGCAACTCAGTTTCTGTACAGTAACGAATGCTTTCATCTTCACTAACAGTGCAAACGTGATGTAGTTAAGAGATTCGTTGAATAAAACGGGAGTCACTGATAAACTCTCGCCATTTGATTGACAGCTCCAGCGCGCGCTGCTCCAACGATTGCAAAGAGAGCTTTCTTTGATCGCTTTCTTTATAGAATTTAATCGCCGTAGGCCTGTTACTTTTAGGCTACCTATTCTATTGCATGTCATGCGTGAATCGGTGGGCGGGGCTAAACAGGCAGTGATGAAGTAGGCGTTGATCTTCTTCTGCAGAGGCGGTGCTTGCCTCCCTTTGACTTCATAGATTCCCACTTTGAAAAACCTGTCGTTTGCTGGGCCTGGTGTCAATAAAAGCTTTTATTGGACTAACAAGGAAGTTTTCAGTTCTGAAACTTACAGGATATTCTTATAGTATGGTGACCTCTTATATGTCAAAAGCTCAAGGAAAATTTGATTTCTCAGTTCATGACCCCTTTAATAAACTGATAACAGTAACTTACGTTTCGGAAGAAAAGTGTCCCGTTAATTCTAATATTTCTTCTCCGCGAACGAAGGTAGTTCCAAAAGAAACCAAAGCGTCTGTCACCACGCAAGACAGCAAATGAAATCCGGACTGGAATTGCATTTCTGTCAATAGATCCTCATCAATATTACACACTGCACCTTTAAATAATAAAAAAACGCTTCTTGCTCCAGGCAAAATCACACAGCTCCACGTCCATTTGTGAGAAAAAAAACGACTATTTATTTATTTATTTATTTATTTATTAAAAAAGCAAATATGTCCCGGCACTGCGCACATGGTCTAAAATTAAAAAGCTAGTGATGGGAGAAACAAAGCTTTTCGAAACTTCAGAATCAATGATTTGAACCAATTGTTTCGCAAAATGATTCACTGTTTCGAAACGCTCAAAACGTACTGTTGCTAACAAAACTATAACTCTGGTCACCCCTGCTGGTCAGAACGGTGTAAATGCATCGAAAACTCAGACATACATGGAAAACATTTTACAAACCAATTGCAAATGTTTTATTGGAAGTGTAATATATTATACAATTAACAAATAATCTAATACCATTAAACATGACGTATCAATATGTGTTATTTTATTAAATTGTTCTTGTTTTTTATTGAGAGCTTGGTTAATCAGAAAAATAAGAGACTATTAACTACAATTCTTCCTTTTTATTATGCAAATGTGTCAACAGAAATGCCTACTAATGTATAAAATCATTCAGAGATCACCGGTTCATTGGTTAAAAACAAATTGAAATGGAAATTTCGAAACATTTCGAAACTGTTATGACGTCACGACGCCTCGTTTACTGAAATCACGTGGTACGCGCTCCGAATCACTGGTTCGAACAGTGTTCGAATTGTGTCAAAGCTCTTGGCACGACCTTTTTTTTAATGTACTTTACTTAGTTTCAGAACATGTTTTTGCAGCTGAGCATTTAATCTGTGTATAAATTAGGTGTTGCAAACAATCATAACATCAGGGCCGTACGCAGGGTTTCATAATTACAGAGGTCACAAAATAGAGTTTACTAGGGGGGTTCGGGGGCATGCCCCCCGTGAAAATTTTTAATCCCCTGGTGTAAATATGTGCATTTTAAGACGTTTGAGGGCCAAAAAATTGGATAACAATAGCTTTAAAACCATGTCAGTATAGCATACGTTATTTGTCAAGCACATCCTGATAACAGATACTTAAACATGAGAATCAGGTTAAATGTTGCAATGAATGATCCACAGTACAAACTAGAAATACAGAAGAAACTGCTTAATTCTATTGATATTGGCGAAATATCAGCATTCTTGGAACTAATGATGTTTTCAACTAAAAATAGTGAAATTAAACAAATGTTTAGCTAGCCTATTAGTTGGCATCCCTAAATATTTCTGTGGGTCGTTTAAAGTTTCTATTGTAAAACAGCTGACAAATATTAAATGTTGAGAGTTTATCGCACACTTTATGACTAAATTCATGATCAGCTTTCAGCAGCTTCTGTGAAGTAATTTTAGTAAAAGTAGAGTTAATATTAGGCAATTATTTTACAACCTTTAAACTTTATTATATACACCTCGGAAAAATACAGAGGTCCGGACCTGCTTATCATCATCGTGAGGTGAAAATGAGGATCCACTCAATGTTGATGTCTGTAAATTCCTTCAGAAAACAGCGTGTCGCGCACTTGAGAGTGTTTTTCTGACGCAAATCTAATTTGGCAGTGGAACAATTTGTTAAAAAAGTTTTATTGTTATATATTACGTTTCTAGTAACGATCGGTCATTTTCAAAAAAAAAAATTATTTATATACTTTTTAACCTAAATTGCTCATCTTGCGCTTCTCTGCGGCGCACCACAGATTACGTAATCACGTCGGAAAGGTCACGCTAGACGTAGGCAGAGGTACACAAGACCTATTCATTTTAGGTTATCACAAACAGTAATCACAAACAGAGTTTACCATTTTGCAGACAAACAATCATAAAGCATCTTTTTTATTGTATTTTTACAGGTACAAAAGAAAGATTAATCAAAGAGGCCAAAGCCCATGTCTTCATCAGACTCCTCAGATTCTTCCTTCTTCTCTTCCTTTTCCATCACTAAAAAAAAACTGGCAGATTTTTGTAGTTCATGCCAGTTTGACAGTAAATGAAAATCCTAGTGTTCAGTGACTTTTTGAGACCCTTAGCTACAGCAAAATCAATAGAGCAAATATAATAATCTTATTTTCACTCAGATTGTAGTTCCTAAGGAAATCTAAATCAATCCTGTTAATGCATTTTCACTTTCTCAGCACTTTCCTTCTGTCAGTTCTCTGTGCATCCTCCCTGTTTATTGCCTCATATACACCGGCCCGGTCAAAAAAAAAAAAGTCACTGTTTGGATTTTAATAGGCAAATACTTAAGAGTCTATGATTAGATCATTATTGCAGTGATTATTATGTTTCTAGCACGTTATATGTTTGCCAACAGTTCTTCTAACCCTAACTGATGGAGTGTGTAGCTTTTCATTTCTTAAACAACCATGTAGGAAGACACATCATGGCCATATTCAAGGATGACAATGTCAAGATTCATGAGGCTCAAACTGTGAAAGAATGGATGGGAGGGAGCATGAAGAATCATTTTCACACATGAATTGGCACCTCTGAGTCCAGAGCTTAAATTCACTTCACTTTTTTATTAGAACCAGTGGATCAAAGTTAAAGTGAGATTAGGATCATTTACACCAAGGTTCAATCCATTTAAAAACAGCAGCAGCAGCAATACATTACAACATTACAATAATCAGCATAAAAGCTCCTGAGCACAACGGATTTAAAACGACTCAATACTGTATGCCATTAATCTTTCAAATCTTTAGCTGCTCTTTGGGTTTCACATATACTTTGGGAATTTGAGTGAGTTTGAGTATTGATTATGGATTAGTCATAGCGCCTAAACACCAAATTAGTTTCCAGTAGGCTATTTGGTAGTTATTCTTGAATCAGTTAATGAGAAGATGATTCAGATAAAACATAAATGCTTGTCAATACAACAATAATACCTGTGAAGACTTCATGATTTGTGTTGAACATCTCAGGGTAAAGACAGAGCTAATGCAAGTGCCAACACGAGCATCTGTATTTCATTAACTTAGCCAGGGATAGTTGCTGGGGGTAAAGTTACTGGCACGTGTCTGTGCAATTGCTAAAATCTGCCACTAGATGTCGGTATTTAACAACCCGTGAAAATGAACACTAAAGTCGCACATTGAGAAAGGTATGATGTCGCACCTGATCAAACTTTTGCCAGGTTAATCAAAATGCACACTAATATACATACATTTTAATGAATCACTTGATAAATGGTCTTAGAATAATCAAGATTTATTATTTATTAATCATTTATTATATGTTTTTATTATATATTTTTACTGTTATATTATTTTAATTACGATGCTTATGTTTTGTTTTTATTTATTTTACGTCTTAGGTATTATAATTATTATTTTATAGGGAGGTCGAGGCTATCATGAATCATCTTATTTATTTATTTTAATATATCAAGCTCGATTGAAATGTCATATCCTCACTTGAATCCAGTTCTTTAAAAAATATATATATATATATATTTATATATATTATTTATTTACCTTTAAGCGTGCCAATTTTATAACAGCCTACACAATGGAGCTGTCATCAACATCCTGCACAATCCCATTTGAAAAGCCTGCCACACACACCCACGTGTTTTTATGACGAACAATTAAATTGGCCGAAACCCATGAGACAAAGCGGCCTGAGAAATCCCTGAATCCTCTCGGAAGACACTTGTATGGCTCTCTAGTGGCCGCTGGCTCACGCTCAATTCCCACTGCAGCCCGTTTACGAAACCTACTACGGGGAAGACTTGCTGCTTAATATTCAAGAGCCCAGCCTACGCCATTGGACGGAAACAATAGAACGTAGACGCTATCTAATTAATATTCATAAGCCTGGCGTTCTCCATAGGAAGGCAGCTCACGAGCGTCAGCAAAAATACATTAATATTCATGAGCTAAGCCTTGGCTGTAGTAGGACGGGTAGTTTGTGCGCTCGCCTGCACCATTGTTTCTTCTGTCGGCTCCTGCCGTTCCTGTCAGAGGTGTAGCTGCGGCAGATGCCGGTTCTGCATGAATCCAGCATTAAAATCTGCGTGATGAGTATGATTTCCTCTCGCGTGTAGAGGCGGCATCTTCCGACGGTGATTTATCAGTATGAATGGTAAGTCGCCCGTTTATTCTCTATTGTCAGTTTTGAATGGAAGCGATAACGGAGTGGCGTGAACGGTGTGTGTTCCCATACGTTAATAAAGCGCGTTTAAAGGTGTGTTCTTCTCCCTTACAGTTTGATCCATGAATTAAATATAGGCCGATTATTTTTATGTTCGTGTTCCATAAACAATATGCATTAACTATTTTTATTAATTCTTTTATTTATTTTTTTGACACAATATAAAGTAAATAATTATGGACCACAACAGTGAAAACGTTTTAAACACATTAAAATATTATTATTATATTATTATCAATTAGACTATTTAACAGGTTTAAATAACAGATATTGTTATTGTCAACTATTTTCTATAAAGTTAGCTATTCAAAAAATGCAGTTAAAAAATACAATGCATACAAAATGCTACCTTTTTTGTTTTCATTTTCTTTTCTTTTCTTTTCTGTTTTTTTGTTTTGTTTTTTTCTTAAAATAAAAACTCTTGGTATAAATGTCCTGCAATAATAAAATAAAATAAAAATACATAATAGCATAATCATTTTAATCAGTAAGTTTTGTTTTAATATATGAAATATATTTAATATTTATTTGAATATATGATTATATCATATTATATGATAAGATAAGTCAGTTACTTTACCTCTGAACAGTTCTGTTTAGAAATGTAGTAAATGTTATTTATATTAGCAGGCCTGGTATATAAAAAAAAATAATAACAGATTAAGTATAATTTAGTATCAGTAAAATAATTGGCCAAACCAATTACAGTATCAAACAATCTTTACTTATTGCACATACTGTACATACATACATCTTATTGTGTGTGCATGCACTATGAAATTGCAGTGTGTGTGAACATTCATAGTGCATACACACAAAATATATATATATGTGTGTGTGTGTGTGTGTGTGTGTGTGTGTGTGTGTGTGTGTGTGTGTGTGTGTGTGTGTGCATGCTTGAGGGAGCTGTATGCCAATAATGTGTGTGACCCTCTTACAACCCTGTTCTCCTGCCACTGAAAGTCAGTGAACCAGAGCGCCAGAGAGGAGGCAGGCTGCCATCGCATCTCTCCCTGAGAATGTGCAGCTGTGTCAGGCAGTGCTCTGCTTTGCCCCCCTCCCCTGGGAACACTCCCTCCAGTAATGAGGCAGCATTCATAAAGGGTCTGCATCAGCCCACTCTACTGCCAATGCCGTAATGGCTGCTCTTACCCATTATTGGAAGAAGAAGAAAAAAAAGCAGAATGATGGTTTTCAAAAAAATTGTTACATTAAATACGGGGCTGCGGTCATGCTGAACTCGTTTTCCCTACACAATCATAACATTATTAATGGTTTAAATGGACAATTCAGATTTTTTTTTAATGAACCTTTTCTTTTCTTTTTTGCAGAAAATTAAGCCTGTTCCATTCTGCATTTAAGGTAAGAGAATGGATTTTGTTTTGTCTGTTTGTTTTGTAAAATGATCTCTCAAAGTGTTTTGTGATTACTTGCTTTGTTAAAAATCAGCTGTGACAGTCATGCATCAATATTACTGATAAGCTTATGCACATTTTTCAGAATCTTTTATCCAAAGCATTTCAGGCCTATACATTTAACAGTTTTCCCTGGGAATCAAACACATGACCTTGGCATCACTTGCACTAAATGCTTTATCAACTGAGAACACAAAAGCTCCTGTATTGCTTTTCATTCATGCAAATAGGATGTCAATACAAAGACAATGTTGCTTGATTCATGAAACCAACCAATCTAGATGTTTTGATGTCTCTATAACTCAAGATTGAGCATGCATTCATTACATTCAGCTGATTTGATGCTTATAATGCCTCTGCTCAGATTAATAATTGATGAGGGTCATCAGTTATTTGTGTTTCAGAGGAAATGCCCTCAAGTCAACATGAAGTCAAAGTTTGCAGTCCATTTTAGCTCATATTTTTAAGTGAAACAGAATACACTGGAACAGTATTTGAAAATATTATTTCAGTCTTTCTACTTCAAATGTCATATTTAATTCAATGTGTTGCTTGCTTGTAATTAATTGTGAAATTTACTCACAATTTCTGATTGAAGATGGTTTCTATACCAATTATTTTCAGTGTAGAAACATTTTTCACTAGTAAATTTCACAAACTATTACAAAGAAACAGCAAGTAACACACTGAAGTAGAAAAACTGAAATAGTATTTTTCTGTAAAATGTCCTCCAATAATCTTTTGCTAACACTTTACTTAAAGTCTTTATGTATAATGCATTATAAAGGTATTCATAATGTACTTTATAATGCATTATATCTTTTCATAAATAGTTAAAACCACAGATTCCTTGTTACATCTGAAATTGGTTTGTTTGTTGGGTTAATACTTTCTAAAGGTGTATTATAACTGTGGTTACAATTATTCATGAAACCATACAATGCATTATAAGGTGCATTACAGGCAATAATTAACCTTTATAATGCATTATACATAAAGGCTTTAAGTAAAGTGTTACACTGATAGGAAAAACGTAGGAAGGTGCATTGATTGTGAAAAGTTTGATTTCTTGACTTTAAAGGCAGCTCTGATTCATTCGTCTTGAATCCGCTGAATTAAATCCCGTCTGTTAGACTGATTGTTCGTCCTTCGTTCAGTAGAGTGAGTTTGTAGCTGGCTTGTTGTCTGCAGGGACACGCATCGCGTCACTGTGTGACACTTTAACTAATTAAAGACTGTAGCAGTGCGAGGTGGAGAATGTGTGATTGGGAGAAGATTGGTCCGTAGAGCCCAAGCTGCGGATATTAGCAAGAGAGAGAGAGAAAGATGCCGTGAGTCTAAATGTGCCACTGCAGCTTGTTATGAACTCCCTTTGTTGCAAATCCACCAGCTTCTTTTGACATCAGGAAGAGACCAGCTGAGAATGGCAGCGCTGCACAGCATGGGCAAACAATTGTGTGTGTACATCCTTGCAGAGGCCTCCGTCACATCTGTTGTTCTTAAAATAAACTAATTAGGGGTTTGCTAAGGCAAGCATCATGATTACTATTGCTCATATTTGAAGTATTAAACTTTGCATGTAACCCCAGTACTTTCTCAAGTGATCAGATTTATGATTTTTGCTTGATGGATGATAAAACAGGACTTACATTGAAAGAGGGACCCGGGCCTAAAGACTATTATCATAAAAACCTAAACCCTAGCAACCACCCAGAACACCCTAGCAACGTGCTAAAAACACAACATCATGGCAATCACCCAGGACACATTAGCATTGCAGAAGTGAGTTTTGTATGGATTTTTCTTCACAAAATCTAGTTAGAATTCCCATAGATTCACCTTATATTATACTTTTGCCGTTTTAAAAAAATAAAAATCTTTCTAAATGGGGAAAATTTCATCAGGGTTTGTTATTCCTCTGGGGACATTTTCTAAAAACTGCAAAATATGCCCACACAGCCTTACTGTACATACAGGCTCGCACAATGAAATGAAAAGGAGACGCACATTTATCTTCAGGAATATATATCCAGTAATATCATTGTGCACACATACTTAAAGGGGTCATGAATTGCGAAATCAAATTTTCCTTGATCTTTTGACATATAAGAGGTCATCATACTATAAGAACTGAAAAACAGCTTTTATTGAAACCAAGCGAACAACTCGTTTTGGAATGTGCCTATTTATGATGTCATAGGTGAAAGACCGCCTCTGCAGAAGAACGCCTACTTCTACATCATTACGAATGTAGCCCCGCCCACTGATTCATGCATGACAAGTAGTAGGTAAATAACAGATGTGACGCTAACACTCGAGCAAATAAGCGATAAACATGCCTTTGAAGAGTGCAAAATGCTGTGGAGTGCCAGGTTGTGGAAAAACACAGTCGCTGCATAGCCTTCCTTCTGACGCTGGAGAGACGGAAATTAAAAAACGATGCTGTCTGATCCAGATATTCTTTGTCTCAAAATCGTTTATTGCTGTTTGTGTCAGTAAATCAAGCCAGTGACTAAATGGTCAACTTCACATTTTTTCATTCTACTAAGAGAAACAATCTTTTATTTAAACGGTGATTAAATTATATATAGAAAGCAAATCAAAGAACGCTCCCTTTGCAATCGCTGGAGCCGTCAATCAAACAGCGTGAGTTTATCAGTGACTGAGTTTTGGACTCGTGCCAAAACTTCCGTTATAATCAACGATTCTCTGATTTACATTGTGTTTGCATTGTTAGTTATGATGAAAGCATTCGTGAGAGTGCAGAAATTGAGTTTCATGCGCTCAACATGTCTGTGATCGGTTACAATGCTCATCACTGCAACCTTTCATGCCACGATCTGAATATAATGCCATAGGTCTAAATATAATGCTATAATCAACACTTTTCACGATAAGTTAACCTTGAGAGCTGTAATAGTAAAAACGTGCTAAAAGTTTTCGAGAGAGTTCCACATGTAATACTTATTTCAAAGTTGTTAGCCACTCACAGCAGTGGGCGTTTACACTGAAGTCTCTCAGCAGCCAATCACAGCAGTGGGCGTTTACACTGAAGTCTCACAGCAGCCAATCACAGCAGTGGGCGTTTACACTGAAGTCTCACAGCAGCCAATCACAGCAGTGGCCATTTACACTGAAGTCTCACAGCAGCCAATCACAGCAGTGGCCGTTTACACTGAAGTCTCTCAGCAGCCAATCACAGCAGTGGCCGTTTACACTGAAGTCTCACAGCAGACAATCACAGCAGTGGGCGTTTACACTGAAGTCTCTCAGCAGCCAATCACAGCAGTGGGCATTTACACTGAAGTCTCACAGCAGACAATCACAGCAGTGGCCGTTTACACTGAAGTCTCTCAGCAGCCAATCACAGCAGTGGTCGTTTACACTGAAGTCTCTCAGCAGCCAATCACAGCAGTGGGCGTTTACACTGAAGTCTCTCAGCAGCCAATCACAGCAGTGGGCGTTTACACTGAAGTCTCTCAGCAGCCAATCACAGCAGTGGGCGTTTACACTGAAGTCTCTCAGCAGCCAATCACAGCAGTGGGCGTTTACACTGAAGTCTCTCAGCAGCCAATCACAGAAGTGGGCGTTTACACTGAAGTCTCTCAGCAGCCAATCACAGCAGACACGTGACACAAACAGCGTTCAAATCAGAGGCTAAAATCAGGGTAGGAAAAATGCCTTTTATTTATAAACGATGACAATTTTTGTAAAAATCATACTAACATTATAAGTGCACCCCAAGAAACATTATAAACTAATAAAATAATGTATTTCATGACCCCTTTAAAGACATAGTTTCTACAAAAATGAAAATGCTGTCATTACTCACGTCTTGTCTTGCTGACCCTGTGTTATTTTCCGTGAACATAAAATGAGACGTTACACATAAAGTCCAAGCTGCTCTTTTCCATGCAATAAAAGTGAATGATTTACTGCCAACCAGCAAAAACACACAAAAAGCACCATAATATCATAATAATAATAATAAAGATTATGTTTTATATATTTAATTCAGTCTTCTGAAGTCATACAATAGCTTTGTTCAATATTCAAATGTCAATATTCACTGATCTTACCTCTGCCAAAGCTCCTGAAACTCTTTTGTGGTCACTCATGTGAAAACCAATAGCATTTGGTGTCAGTGACCTCAAACCAGGCGCCATTTCTTAAATGAACACTGCAAAGAATCTTTTTGTTTTCCAGTTCAAATATCTAAACATCCTTTAAATAAGATCAATTTACTTGAGGAGCAAAATTGCATGATATATTAGACTTATTTTCAAAGAATGAATTAAAACATACAAAATTTATCGAGGTTTAAATTTAAAGGTGGTTCTTTGAGTCTAGGTATTCATAATGCATGTCAAGGTATTCATAATGTATGGTATAATGCATTATACATTTTCATAAATAATTGCAACCAAAGTTAAACTGCATTATAATATTTGCAGATTCCTTGTTACATCAGAAATTGGTTGTCCTGTTTTAATGCATTATACTTTTTAAAGGTGTAACAATGAATAGATAAGTATTATAATGTAGTATAACTGTGTTTACAATTATTTATGAAACCATACAATGCATTAAAATACTTTTATAATGCATTATATATAAAGGCTTTAAGTAAAGTGTTACCATATGTTCTATATAGTACGAATGTGCGTAGTATGAATGTAATCTGGACGTACTACATTCATTATGTTGTCATTATTATGTGACCTGTCGCCTGTGTGTGTCGCCATTCATAAATCCTCTCCCGTGGCCTTATGGGATAGTAAAGTATCCATCGTATGCACACTTCACAATCTCGTCGGAAGTAGTAGGACATCCAGGTACTTTTTGCCTACTTTTTTATGAGTACTGTGAATTTTTTTTGTCACATACCGTTTTTCACCTACTATATAGTAGGGAAGTGTGATTTAGTATCTTATGCTATTTGTCTTGTTTTATTGATGTCTAGAAAATACTGATTGATGGTCTGACATTCAATCTAATATTTCTTTTTGTGTTTCAAGGAAGATAGAAAATGATACCGGTCGCAATGACACGAGGCTGTGTAAATGTTGACATTTTCCATGTTTTGGGTGAACTATCGCTTTCATCACGACTCCAGCTAAGAAAAGCAGCAAAGCCAGCTCTCTTGCCTACACATCTTTCAGATGTTTTCAGATCATGATCCAAGACGCTCTGTGTTCACACCACTTTTGACTGCATCTGTTTATCCTTTCAAATCTTCCCCATGGGAACATGATTTAATTACTCTATATGACACACTCAAAGGACACGGCAACATTTACAGAATGGATTTCCAGTCTGCTAGGAGGGGCTGATTAAGCTGGGTCATTTGAATAACTAAATCTTCCATGCATGGCTCTAACCCGTGCACAGATGGCAATGCTGCCAGAGCGCTGAATCCCTCCTATTAAAGATTCACAGGAAAGGTGGCATGCCGTTTTCCCTGATAACAGCCCAGCGCTCTGTCTCTCTCCACATGACGTCCTCACACATGCACTTCCGTGCATGCAGCCAAATCAATTTGCTTCCCTTTTGTATAGGAATGGCTACAATTTGCATGTGACCAGGCAATCCATTCATATGGACTTGTAAAACACCTTGTAAAAGGTCGGGGAAGCATCGTGCCCTGGTGGAAGAGGAAAATCAGTGGCTGGTGGACAGACAGAAGCGTTGGTTTGATCGATGAACGTGCTCTGTGCTATAACATGCATGCATGCCTTCAGGGGGAAAAAAAGCTGAAAATGGAAGAAAAAACAGAAAGCGGGAGAAAGAACACCGTAATCTGTTTCTGATATACAGAGCAAACGCAATGAGGAGAAACAAAGCCGTTTCCAGCCTGCTGGATACAGCAATATTGTGGTAGTGAAGCGAAACATACAGGGTGGTTACTACACCGTCAGTTCTGGGCCGTGTTTGTATAGGCACGGGTCCATGCTTACATTTCTGTCTCTGATATGTGAATTCTTTCAGATGCATGGTACACTCTGCATGACTAACTTTCATTAGAAACATTTAGGGTTGGGCCTGTTGGGCCAGTAGTTCAGAATTGCACTGGCCCAGTAAATACAATCGCGATTAAGAGCAATACATGAGCCTGAATATTCATTGTTATGCATGCGTTGCCCTATAGAGCACACTAGTGTACACCGTCTGCATCAATGGCCAGTTTTCCCAGGTCAACTACTGTGATTGTGGGGCAACAGACAAAAAAAAGAACTAGCCATCTGAATAACAACATATCCGTATGTATTGGTGCATACATTTAAGTATATACAGTGCCAGTCCTAGACTTCTGGGGACCCTAAGCAAAACTTTTAGGGGCCCCTGTCAGTGCGTTCATAAAAACCCCAAAATGACCTCTAACCCCTTAAACTTTTCTTTTCAGAGTTTCACTGTCAACAAACAACACTGAGTTGAAACAGTAATATAATAGGACAAAACAATAGAAAAAAGCCAATACAGAAATTGAATAAAGTAATCAAATGAAAAAACAAAACACTGCATAGGATTCACTGTATTAAATATACATAAAAAAATATAAATATAAAAAATATAAATCTTAATATACAATGAAGTTACTAAAGTTATTCAGTCAAGAGCAGTGAATGATTCTCTTGTTGTTTGATTAACATGAGATGACAGACAGCTGCAGGTTTAAAAAAATCAAAACGACGGTGGGAAAGTGATGTAACCGGTGTAACACCGACTATCGCAGCAAGCCTAGATAACATAGCAGCATGTGGTAAGGAACATTCTTCTGTTTATGATATATCGTACAGCTATATCTATAAAGACAAAACATTTCCAAGTCTTGACATCATATCCAGGAGACAAGTCAGTAAATTCGAGTAAAATCACAGGCTTTGCTTATCCCGCGTGAATGCGCCACGCGAAATTCAGATGTGGGGGGGTAATTTCAAAATCACACGAGGTCCCCAGATAATACTAATCCCGTGCGAATAGAGCTATAAAGTGACAGCAGCCTAATATACCTGCTGCCAAACTATTAGATAATATTAAAAAATATCTATACGGCAGTTTTTCCGCATGGTATCGATGTCAAAATTGTGGCCAGTGAAACTTTGGAAAACCACTAGCCACAGTGGCTGGTAAGCAAATGTCAAGTCCTGGTTGGGACTACATTTTCAGACAGGGATGTTTTTCCAGGATCAACAAAATCTGGTCTCACGGTGACCACCTCAACACAACAGTATGTGCAACGGGACCACGTGCACGCATTGCATTGCCATTTTTGTTTTTGTACTTGTGTCGAATATGTTCTCACTTTAAAATCACTGTCACATACGACTCATGGTTTATTGCTTTATTCATACTGAATTACTGTATCTGAGGTGAAGTGCCATTGAAAATAGTTCATTTCACTGTCATTGGCATGTGTATGTCATTATACACTGAGAGTACATTTAAATATACAAATAGAGTAGTCTGTCTTAATAAACTAGAAATTCCCCATCTCAATTAATTTAATAGTGCCGTCAGTTGAACTGAGATGCTCATTCAGTCAGTAGAAGCTTTTTGTTGGTGACAGAAAGACTCTTAGAGATCAATTAGAGACGAGCAGTGTTTGATGCGTCTCATCAGCACTCGGCAGTCGGACTCTCTCTCTCTCTCTCTCTCTCTCATATTCTGAGATTCAGCCATGACTGGTTGCCATGACGCCTGTATGGAATGTTCAGTCTGTGTCTTGCCTATTATGAGTCTAGAGGAGAGCGCATGGGCTTTTTTCTGAGCGAGCGTCGCACAATTACATGGCATATAGAGCAAACACGCACACAGACACAAATGAAATGATGGATAATATGTCACCTTGACCTGCTGGTCTTCTATTTCCCCCATGCAGCAAATAATTTGATGCTTTCATATAGTGTGTTTGACTTCCGCGTGATGTAGCATGCAGGTTACTGTAGCCTTGTGCATTTCACTGTAAGCACGCAGGTTTCCATGAAGCAGAGTTATGGATTTGAACACACCCCTAACCTATATTAAATTTTGGCACGTTACTCGTATTGCAGTGTTTGTCTTACGAACATAAAGGATGCCCTAAATTTTGTGGATTGTTGAGGACAGGTGTGCTATTACCGCCTTCTAAAACACCTGAATCACCCCCTATACTCTTAAATAAAGGCACTATTTGAGGGAACTGCCATTTGTAGTGGTGTCTGAAACCATAGTGGACGTTATCGAGTGCACTCATTCAATCCCACAATGCACCGCAATAACGAGTGTACAACCGATGTACGCTAAACGGCTAGAAAATACCCATAATGCACTGTGAGAGTCGCGCCAAATGAATTCCTATGTCTGACCAGAAGGTGGCGCCCGCAGCTGAATCATCCATCCATCCATTTTCCTAAAAACTGGTCTAATGTGGGTACAGCGTAATATCATACAGGTATAAATTCCTTTTTAATTGATTGTTAAATTGTTTAAAGGTCACCTATTATGCAAAATCCACTTTTACAAGGATATAAATGTGTGTTGACAGTGTGTGATCACAACCACCCTACAATGATAAAAATCCACCCACTCCTTATTTTTTAATCCCCATTAAACCAAAGCAGTCTCATTAGACAAGCCATTTTGATTCTCTGAGGAATGTGATGTTATATTTCTCATGCCCCGCCCACGGCCACCGACTGACAGCTCTGCATTACCATAATTTCCGAAAACAACAGGCCAATCAGAAGAGAAGCTCATGAATATTAATTAGACAGGCCAAAATCGACCTGTTCTTATCAGAGCTCCTGAGAAAGGAGCTGTAAAAATATATTGCGATGGTTTTTGGTACTTATACCACAAATATATATTCTTATGGACATCAACACCTAAAATAAAACTCCAGAAAAGTGTACAATATGGGACCTTTAATTAAGGTTTTTACATAGTTTCCATGACAGAGATAAATCTTTTCATTACTACTGGAGCTGCCAGTTTGCTAAGATTCAAATAATTATTAAACAGCAACAACAAACTATGCAAAAGCAGCAGCCCTTCCGGCGCACTCAGTGTCCGAATTCACTCACTCGTTTTCATTCACTCCCTCAAGTGGACTATATTAATGGAGTAATGTAGGGAATAGTGAATGAGGGTATAGGG
The DNA here is from genome assembly GCA_039654105.1 of Coreius guichenoti. Taxonomy (NCBI): domain Eukaryota; kingdom Metazoa; phylum Chordata; class Actinopteri; order Cypriniformes; family Gobionidae; genus Coreius; species Coreius guichenoti. The sequence goes on along the minus strand of CM077172.1, from coordinate 5,118,368 downwards.
GGTGATCTCGGACACAGCCCTTCTTTTGGACAAATTTTAAGGCAGCATCACTTGCATCCTTCTTGGAGAAAGCAATTCCTTAATGCATTGCGACAAAGTCAGTGAAAAAAATGTTTGCTGAAGCGAGAAAAATTGCAATTCTAGTTCATTCAATAACTTAAAAAACCAATTTAAATTGTTCAAACCATGGGCATCGGAACCATTGTATGTGGGTGGAACAAGACCCACCCACTTTTTAAGACCAATGATATTGGACCCACTCATTTTTACCGTCTCTAATTACTGTCTTTATTATTAAACACACGTTAGACGCTTTATTTCAACTTTTAAATTTTTTTTTTTACATTTTTATTGAAAAATAAATGCCTTTTCGATCTGATACGTGATGGGAAAAGGGAGTAGAGCGAGTTTGGCAAAAGGCGGATTCGGACCTCGGGTCAATTTGCATCAAAACTTTCTGCCATGCTTCTTACCCCTACACTATTGCCGCTGTAACTCATTCAGTGTCTTCCGTAATTTTGTCTGGCCCAACCAGACGTTTAGTAAACAAGGCGGGTTATTTGCACTTAATGTAAATGGCATCTACTCCAGTAAAAATTTTCTGGGGGAGGACCCACCCACATTTTTTTGCTTCCGACTCCCATGGTTCAAACTAATTGGAAAAATAAAAATAAATTTATATTTGTGACATGACATAGATCTATATGTGTGTGCTTTTTATTTTTATGCTTATTATAAAAATAATAAATTAAAAATAAATTATAATAAATAAATAAATATTATATATTATAAATATATATATATATATATATAAAATTATAAATAAATAAATATATATATATATATATATATAATAACATTATTATATATTTATATTGTAAAAATATATATTTATATATGATATATTTCTTATCTAATTATTATCATTGATTTTTATATAGCTCTTTTTTATCACTCAAGGTCACTGTAAAGATATCAAAGCAAAAAAAAAGACAAATTAAAAGAAAACTTAAGAAAAAAAATGAAAGCAAATCTAATACAGTTAAAATTAATAAAGTAAACAACAGGAGAACATAAGGAGGACAGAGAGACAAATATCAAATAATGGGAATAATCAGATGAATGGTAAAAGAATCATTGACCTGGAGCAATGATAAGGAACACCCAGACCTAGCAACACCCTAGCAACCATCCAGAACACCTTAGCAGTGCTGTCAGAAAATGTGAAACTCCCTAATTATACTGCAGTGAGATCCTGCGGTAACAGAACTCCTGGTTTTATAAACAGGAAGTTAGGGAGTCTCGTCACCTCTCGATCTGTTTAGAGTTAATTACAGCTCTCTAAATAACATCATTGAAATTCAATAGAGCAACACTGAGGGCCATTCATTAAAGGTGTGACAGTTTATCTCAACGTCTGGAAGGCCGTCGCAGGGGATGTCACAACACATACAGCCTTTTGTTTTCAAGCATAAAAGAGATGCATTAAATCTGCCTTTTAATTATCATACTTCTCATTTCAACCAGCCTGGGCAGGGTTTTATATGTTATTATGATTTAAACTTTAATCTAACAGCTGTCATTGTGTTATTAATAACCTAATGCTAACTGTTATATATATATATATATATATATATATATATATACAGTGGGGAGAACAAGTATTTGATACACTGCCGATTTTGCAGGTTTGCCCACTTACAAAGCATGTAGAAGTCTGTAATTTTTATCATAGGTACTCTTCAACTGTGAGAGACGGAATCTAAAACAAAAATCCAGAAAATCACATTGTATGATTTTTAGGTAATTCATTTGCATTTTATTGCATGACATAAGTATTTGATACATCAGAAAAGCAGAACTTAATATTTGGTACAGAAACCTTTGTTTGCAATTACAGAGATCATACGTTTCCTGTAGTTCTTGACCAGGTTTGCACACACTGCAGCAGGGATTTTGGCCCACTCCTCCATACAGACCTTCTCCAGATCCTTCAGGTTTCGGGGCTGTCACTGGGCAATACGGACTTTCAGCTCCCTCCAAAGATTTTCTATTGGGTTCGGGTCTGGAGACTGGCTAGGGATGCTTCTTGAGATGCTTCTTACGGAGCCACTCCTTAGTTGCCCTGGCTGTGTGTTTCAGGTCGTTGTCATGCTGGAAGACCCAGCCACGACCCATCTTCAATGCTCTTACTGAGGGAAGGAGGTTGTTGGCCAAGATCTCGCGATACATGGCCCCATCCATCCTCCCCTCAATACGGTGCAGTCGTCCTGTCCCCTTTGCAGAAAAGCATCCCCAAAGAATGATGTTTCCACCTCCATGCTTCACGGTTGGGATGGTGTTCTTGGGGTTGTACTCATCCTTCTTCTTCCTCCAAACACGGCAAGTGGAGTTTAGACCAAAAAGCTCTATTTTTGTCTCATCAGACCACATGACCTTCTCCCATTTCTCCTCTGGATCATCCAGATGGTCATTGGCAAACTTCAGATGGGCCTGGACATGTGCTGGCTTGAGCAGGGGGACCTTGCGTGCACTGCAGGATTTTAATCCATGACGGCGTAGTGTGTTACTAATGGTTTTCTTTGAGACTGTGGTCCCAGCTCTCTTCAGGTCATTGACCAGGTCCTGCCGTGTAGTTCTGGGCTGATCCCTCACCTTCCTCATGATCATTGATGCCCCATGAGGTGAGATCTTGCATGGTGCCCCAGACCGAGGGAGATTGACCGTCATCTTGAATTTCTTCCATTTTCTAATAATTGCACCAACAGTTGTTGCCTTCTCACCAAGCTGCTTGCTTATTGTCCTGTAGCCCATCCCAGCCTTGTGCAGGTCTACAATTTTATCCCTGATGTCCTTACACAGCTCTCTGGTCTTGGCCATTGTGGAGAGGTTGGAGTCTGTTTGACTGAGTGTGTGGACCGGTGTCTTTTATACAGGTAACGAGTTCAAACAGGTGCAGTTAATACAGGTAATGAGTGGAGAACAGGAGGGCTTCTTAAAGAACTAACAGGTCTGTGAGAGCCGTAATTATTACTGGTTGGTAGGTGATCAAATACTTATGTCATGCAATAAAATGCAAATTAATTATTTAAAAATCATACAATGTGATTTTCTGGATTTTTGTTTTAGATTCCGTCTCTCACAGTTGAAGTGTACCTATGATAAAAATTACAGACCTCTACATGTCTTGTAAGTAGGAAAACCTGCAAAATCGGCAGTGTATCAAATACCTGTTCTCCCCACTGTATCTTATGAAGTGAGCGGTTTAGTCCAAATTTTCAAAACCAATGAGGTTCATTCTCGTGTTACGCAGCACGTTTGAGCTTCAGTGAGAACCAGTGAGGTTCGGTCTTGTTACGCAGCACGTTTGAGCTTCAGTAAGAACCAATGAGGTTCATTCTCGTGTTACGCAGCACGTTTGAGCTTGAACTATCCATTTAAAAGTATGTAGCACAAATAAAAATATATTTGCTTTTGACCATGAAATTCCATTTACATATTTGCAATTCAAACAAGACTTGCATATTTTAACACTTGCTGTATATAGTTGACAGTGCCACAAAACATTCCTTAAATCTAACCTCAGTTAATTATTTTTGACATTTATCTGCCGGATATCATCCAGTGCAGATAAATTTTACGATGAATCATTCTGACCAATATATCGGTCTAGCACTGCTCACAATATATACAGTGCATCCGGAAAGTATTCACAGCGCTTCACTTTTTCCACATTTTGTTATGTTACAGCCTTATTCCAAAATGGATTAAATTCATTATTTTCGTCAAAATTCTACAAACAATACCCTATAATGACAACATGAAAGAAGTTTGTTTGAAATCTTTGCAAATGTATTAAAAAAATATATATTTTTTTTTAATTTTAAAATCACATGTAGGTGATTTTCTCCTGTGACAGGTCAAACAGGTCATGTCTGGAGGAAACAAGGCACCGCTCATCACCTGGCCAATAACATCCCTACAGTGAAGCATGATGGTGGCAGCATCATGCTGTGGGGATGTTTTTCAGCGGCAGGAATTGGGAGACTAGTCAGGATTCTAGTCAGAAAGATGAATGCAGCAATGTACAGAGATATCCTTGATGAAAACCTGCTCCAGAGCGCTCTGGACCTCAGACTGGGCCGAAGGTTCATCTTCCAACAGGACAATGACCCTAAGCACACAGCCAAGATAACAAAGGAGTGGCTACGGGACAACTCTGTGAAAGTCCTTGAGTGGTCCAGCCAGAGCCCAGACTTGAACATCTCTGGAGAGATCTGAAAATGGCTGTGCACCGACGCTCCCCATCCAACCTGATGGAGCTTGAGAGGTCCTGCAAATAAGAATAGGAGAAACTGCCTAAAAATAGCTGTGCCAAGCTTGTAGCATCATACTCAAAAAAACTTGAGGCTGTAATTGGTGTCAAAGGTGCTTCAACAAAGTATTGAGCAAAGGCTGTGAATACTTATGTACATGTGATTTTTTTCCCGTTTTTTTAAATTTTTAATAAATTTGCAAAGATTTCAAACAAACTTCTTTAACCGTGTCATTATGGGGTATTGTTTGTAGAATTGTGAGGAAGATAATGAATTTAATCCATTTTGGAATAAGGCTGTAACATAACAAAATGTGGAAAAAGTGAAGCGATGTGAATACTTTCCGGATGCACTGTAAATGCCTAATATTGCTTTTTGTCTGCCCCCAACCTGCACCAATCACTATGGAAACCAATTTTAATATGAGTGGAGAAAACTGTACAGCAAGACAGTTGCCATATGGTAATATCTGCGCTAGTGACAACCAAGCTGCAACAGTCAGTCCATCAGATATGAATGACTAACATGCTAATTGGCACTGTCTGCCACAGCTGGACTGATGTGCCAGTGATGTTTAAACTGGCAGATAATTTGTTATAAATCATAATTAGCCATCAGTTTTTAGCAAAGAGATTACAACTGTCTTCACTGCATCACATTTTATGGTTTACCGTTGATGTTTAGGACAGATCCAGACTGCCGTTGTGTTCCTGTCTGTCTATATCTGAGCGTCTGTGCATTAGCACTGGGTTGAGTGAGGACACGTCATTCTTCTCTCCTGTGAGAATAGTTCTTCTTTAAGAGGATGTTCACTCTGACTGCTTACTTGCAGCGGTAGTGGTATTTTTACTCAGTGTGCATAGACTGTGATGAAAACACAAAGAAGTAAAGCCATGCATTAGGAAGAGGAATTTAATAAACTGCAATTAAAATAAATTGAACCCGGGTAATTCATTCTAGGAAATGAAGTGTTCTTCCTCCCTTCTTCCAAATATGACAAAATATATAAACAAAAATATATATGTAAATCCATCCATCCGTCTGTCTGTCTATCTATCCATCCGTCTATCCATCCATCCATCCATCCGTCTGTCCATCCAGCCATCCATCCATTCATCCGTACATCAGTCCATCATCTGTATATTCATCCGTCTGTCTGTCTATTTATCTGTCTATTTTTCTATTCATCTGTCTATTCGTCCATCCATCTATCAGTCCATCCATCTTTCCATCTGTCTGTCCATCCAACCATCCATCCATCCATTTATCCGTCTATCTCTGTCCATCCATCCACCCATCTATCCATCCATCTACCTGTCTGTCTATCTATCTATCTATCTATCTATCTATCTATCTATACATCTATCCATCTATCTATCTGTCCATCCATCCATCCATCCATCCATCTATCTATCTGGCCATTCATCCATCCATCCATCCATCCAAAACATTTTACTTTTTCAAATTTTTAGTTCAAACAAGGCTTCCAAAGTTAAACCTTGCTTTTCTAATGAAAAAAAAGTTAAAATGACAGCAAATTGAAATTTCTTTTCATTTCAATTTATTTTAATTCCATTTTCTTGAATTTAAATTCTACATCCTGTTTGCTACCTCAATTCAAATTCAATACAACACAAATAATGCCAGCAGGTTTTAGGCTCCCACAAGTAAGTAAGTAAATAAATAAAAAAGTACAGCTAGACTTCCACAATTAAACAAGAAAATCCACAATTAAACTTCTGGAAAGCAACGAAACACCGTGCATGTCTCTCACGGGATCATCCAGTAAGGTAATGGCTTGAAATGGTTGTGATGTTTGACAGAATCGGGTTGCAGGCAGAAACTCACCCGCCACTAGAAAGGGAACGTCATTAGACACTCATCACTCTAAATGCCACATCTCTATTCACACACGGAGGGTGCCACAGCAACAGCGCATCTGCCTAATATCCCAGATAAGACACTGCTGCCGTTACAGGTCTAATTAATATTGAGCAGTACCCTCATGAGTAAATCTTCCTTTGAGCGCTTTTTTTGTGGTAAACAATGAAGCGGGCTTGTTGATTATCAGCTGTCCGGAAACTCTGACTGGTCGGGTTGTTCAGTTTGACTGTGCTTCTCTGGCATGAATGACGGTTTAGTCATCTTTGTGTGACACACGCTCACTGTCTCAACCCACACAGACACCCATCTAATTTTAGACCGCACGCACTCTGTCTGTGAGGTAGCTGCCAATCAGCGATGAAAGCCTCCGTTAGAGCTCTTACATGACAGATGCTGAATTGTAATTGTGTAGCGTGTGGTATAACATATGCGATAGACGCATGTTAAAGGAGTTATTATCTTACCAATGGTATTTTCATCATGCGTATCAAGTATTAGAACCGACCGCATTCACTGAGCGCAACATCAGCACCAGAAGTAAAATCCCTTTCATTTTCTTTAGAGATGGACAGATGTTGTTTTTGTGTTACCAAAGGCGATTATTTTTGTTTAAGTATCCGATAAAAGACATGCAGAGCCGAATAAAGTTCTTTTGTGCTTTTTGACACAATTATATTTAAATCACTCATGAGTCATCACTAACCTGTGAAGGCAAACAACCTGCTTTACGAGACTAATATTGCATTGACATAACCCTTAAACGCATGCCTCGGGTCTTTAGCAGTGTACAAAGTAACGCGTTACTGTAATTCCACTACTTTTAGCAGTAACACGCATGTAACTAAATTTTTTTTTAATCAAGTAGCGCAATTACAATTACTGAAATTTAAATGAGTTCGTTACTCGCGTTACTCTCTTTTGTGAAAAATGAACGCTTGCAGACAAGAAGCTCATTCTTGCTGTAATTGCCGCCTGCGCCGCCATGTCTACTTTGTTTGGCCTTCCACAAGAGGCTAAGCTTTATTTACAACACTGTTCCAGAACAGTACAACCCAAATATTCGACTGTGTGCTGCGCATTTTTCGGAGGACTGTTTCTAGCACCTGGGAGAGCACAGACCGTTTCTACGTCTTTGTCGTTTCTGCGATAACAAATGCAAATTTACCAATCTGATACTTTCTGGTCCAGTCGCGCTGGCAATCGATCAGCTTGGTCATCTGCATCATCCGGATCAGATTCGGCCTCAAATTGATAAGGTAGAACCGACAATTGCTTTGCTTTGGGAGTTGATGTTCCAAATATGGTAAGAAGCGTGACATTTCCGTCAGACGCATTAGGTACTCGGGCACAATGCACTGGATCGCTGGCCAATCAGAGCACACCGTGCTTTTCAGATCGATGAGCTTTGAGAGATGAGACTTGTTAGCCCATTTTAACGTTTGTTGAGAATCTCATCTCTTATCTCTAATTAGCTTTGCCTTATGAGGCATGTTTGTTAAACCATTTTGTTAAGCTTTTGTTAAATCACATATTCAATTATATGGAGCACCTCAAGGCACCTTTGTTTTCTCTTTTAATTAGTGTTAATACTGTAGGCCAATCACTTTTATTTCATTGGGCCTAATGTGGTAAAAAAAAAAACACTGTTAAATGACTGAGACAGTTGTTATTTCGTTTCAAGTATTAAAAGGGACTTTAGTACTACTGCTTGATTTGAAGGCCTGTTGCCCTGTTGATACAATAAATAGGTCTAAAAATTATGTTTATTGTGTTTGACTGTTCAGTACTGTTCATATTTACATTTAAAAAGCAGACATAAAAGTAACTTAAGTTACTTTCCCTAGTAACTAATTACTTTTGATATACAGTAATTGGTAAAGTAATTCAATTACTTTTAAAATAAGTAACTAGTAACTGTAACTAATTACTAATTTTCAGTAACTTGCCCAACACTGGTCTTTAGTGACCCGAGACGTCATTCACTACCCTCCTCCTCATTCATTTTTTAAAGTTAGACATCAACCTTCTTAGTATTCCTCAATTCATCAAAAACAATATAACAAGAAAATAATAATAACATTATAAAAGAATGCCTGTTTTCCCATTCATTGTTTGTAAAAATTGTATAGGGTGATGACTGAATAAGTGCAATTCACCTTTATTCCACAAGGTGGCAATGTTTGATAAACAATGATGAAGTGACGTTTCACTCACAGTTACCGCAGGCAGAAAACAAAAGAATAGGAAGAATCATCAGCAAAACTTGAAATGGCTCAGCGATTTACTGCTGAACGCAATCAAATATTAGTGTCACTGTCACTTGATGGTGGATCTGGTGAAGAAGCTGTCAGCGATCAAAATAAAGATTTTGATAATGCTGATAAATGAAATAGTTTTGAGAATATGTTTGAGATGGCGAATATGAGCCAGATGCTTAATGTACTGGGAAATGAGCTCTGACGAGGACAGTGATGATGGTATAAATCTTCCAAGCTCCAAAAGGTAACAAAATATGCTTTATTTTATTCAACTGTAATTGTTACTCTAACATCAGGAGAGTTTTATATTATCGCGACAGGTAGAAATCCATCAAATCAAATCACCTTTATTTATATAGCGCTATTTACAATGCCAATTGTTTCAAAGCAGCTTCACAGTGGTAACAGGGAAATAATGCAACAGAATTTGATTCGGCTGTACAGCCGTTCTGGAGAAAACGTTGATGTTATCCAGCTCATTTCAATTATCATATAGTGTCAATGCGGGCAGATCAGTAATATAGTTGAAATTTAAGTGTCCCCAACTGAGCAAGCCAAAAGCCAAAGGTGACGGTTAGATATAGATCCGGGTCACTAAAGACCCAAATATGTAATAATGATTGGCGAAACATTCATGTATTTAAGGGTAAAAAAAGAATGATTAATGCAAACAACACGTTCAATTATTTAGTTACTTTACTTTTGAAGAATGTTGTTTGCTGTTACATTGTTGCGTGCCATTTTTAAAGACTCACTAGATGGCGCCAAACTGGATCTTTAACAACCAATAACCTTTTAAGTGGAAAAATCGTGTAGTATATTAATCTTTTTTTTTTTTTTAAGTAAATGTTAATAAAGACTTAGCATGAGGTCCGAGTCAGTTATTTTGGCATTTTTTATAGTATTTAATATTTTGAATTAGCTTTTCATTTTAATTTAAGTTTTAATTTGTTATGTGCTATTGTCATTTCAAACTGAGGTAGGCTAGTCAAAAGCTGTTCAGACTAGTGGTCGGACTGTTCAGACTAGTGGTCGGACTGTTCAGACTAGTGGTCAGACTGTTCAGACTAGTGTTATTTTGATGGAAATAACATCACAACATTTATTTACATCAAGAGGTGCTTCAATTTTTGGTCAAGATCTTGTATTGACAATGCAAGAGTCCAGCACTCTGTAAAGTCTCCTCCAGCACATCCCAAAGACTTTCAATGAATTTAAGGTCTGGACTCAGAGGTGCCAATTCATGTGTGGAAATGCTCCCTCCCATTCATTCTTTCACAGTTTGAGCCTCATGAATCTTGACATTGTCATCCTGGAATATGGCCATGATGTGTCTTCCTACATGGTTGTTTAAGAAATGAAAAGCTACACACTCCATCAATTAGGGTTAGAAGAACTGTTGCCAAACATATAACGTGCTAGAAACATAATAATCACTGCAATGATCCAATCATAGACTCTTAAGCAATAATATATATAATTTTGGTGTCCTCTGTACTAAAAGGTTTGAATACACCTCTCTAATTTTGCTTGTGTTCTTCTTTTGAAGGGAGACACAACAAAATGTTTGTGTTTCTGTGCATCATGAATAAGATAATTTCTTTTGTTCCTGAGAAATAAACAAGAGTTGCTTGATAGATCCTCCCAGACATTACAATGAAGCATTTTACCTATGAAAATACCAGAAGATCTATTCGAGAAAGTGAATGAATAATGAGAGACTGTGTGTGTGTGTGTGTCTGTGTGTGTGTGTGTGTGTGTTGGAGGCTTGCGTAAACCCCCGACACCCTCAGCCTCCCAGCGCTTGTATTAAAGATGAAAGCCTCGCTTGCTTTGCGAGGTGCTGTGCATCTCTGTCTGTCAGAGAGCTTGGCTTCCACTAACTTTTTTCGGTGGCATGGGGGAAATATGGGGGGACATAAATAAAATATAGTTTAATGAATAATTCAGGTGTGCATTGTGATTGACATGAGGGTGAAAGTACCTGATTATGCCACAGACTTACGTGATTGGAATGAGCTCTCAAGCAGAGCAGATCAGCAGAGCTGCAAAGTTCAAACTCCTTCTCTGCATCTCTGTAAGATCGAATTACATCCTGAGTGAGGAAATCAGACCTGCCCTGAGTTTGTATACATTTCCAATCAGTTCCTTCCTTTCGCTCTTCTACCATTTTCAGTGTGTAGAAAATGTGCTTATTAAATTTGGCCTGTCTAGACTAGTGAATCTCAACCTTTTGTAAGTACTGGACTCCCATCATCCTTCAGATCTTCAAGGATGAAGGTATTTCACTTCCCAGCAGTGTCTTAAAAGAACATACAGTATGAGTAAAGGATAACATGGTCAGTCATTATCTAAAATAAATCCTGACATAAGTCAAACATTAATTTATTATATAATATTTAAAAACAATTATTTTAATAGTATAGATATTACATATATACACACACCGATCAGGCATAACATTATGACCACTGACAGGTGAAGTGAATAAAATTGATTATCTCTTCATCACAGCACCGGTTAGTGGGCGGGATATATTAGGCAGCAAGTGAACATTTTGTCCTTAAAGTTGATGTGTTACAAGCAGGAAAAATGGGCAAGGATTTCAGCAAGTTTGACAAGGGCCAAATTGTGATGGCTAGACGCCTGGGTTTAGAGCATCTCCAGAACTGCAGCTCTTGTGGGTTGTTCACGGTCTGCAAAGGTCAGTATCTATCAAAAGTGGTCCAAGGAAGGAACAGTGGTGAACAGGGTCATGGGCGGCCAAGGCTCATTGATGCATGTGGGGAGCAAAGGCTAGCCCGTGTGGTCTGATCAAACAGACGAGCTACTGTAGCTCAAATTGCTTAAGAGGTTATTGCTGGTTCTAAAGGTGTCAGAATACACAGTGCACTGGACCACAGAGAGCAATGGAAGAAGGTGGCCTGGTCTGATGAATCACGTTTTCTTTTACATCACGTGGATGGCCGGGTGCGTGTGCGTTGCTTACCTGGGGAACACATGGCACCAGGATGCACTATGGGTAATAGGCAAGTCAGCAGAGGCAGTGTGATGCTTTGGGCAATGTTCTGCTGGGAAACCTTGGGTCCTGCCATCCATGTGGATGTTACTTTGACACGTACCACCTACCTAAGCATTGTTGCAGACCATGTACACCCTTTTCATGGAAACAGTATCATAGTGGTCATAATGTTATGCCTGATCGGTGTAATATATATATACACTACTGTGATATCAAATAAGAGTATGGCACACTCCTGATTACTGCAAGAATAATACATTTTATCAAGTTTATCAAGCTCTTATGTATTTGTTCATAACAAGGTGGACATTTTATGCCAGTCAGACTTATTGCTTTACACTCAAGTGTATTGAGACTTCAGACATTCGCAGATCTCATTACTGCATGCAAATGCAACAGTTATTCAGAGCCATTGGAGCCCGATGTAAAGAATCAATGCACGCTTATTTCAGCATAATTCTGGAATGTTCAACCTAATCTGAATGTCTGAAATGGATCGCTTCATATATTTAAACCATTCGATTTCTTTAAAAAAAAAAATTCAGATCTTACCTCACAATCTAATATCCAGTGTCGATCTCTTAATGTTGTCATGAAATCAAAATTGGAGTACTGTAGCTTGCAGTTCAGGTCATCTGCTAGCATTTCCCTAAAAGGTGATAAAACATACATATTAGCTTGCAAAAATGCAAAATCAGTCTTTTTCTTTCAGGAAAACAGACCAAAATATTAATGACATCATCTTGCACTCAGTGGTGCAGGTTTTAGTGCAATCAAAAAGTGACCAGACTTTCAAAATGTCCTGTACCAACTTCCTGCACTGAAAATAAAAACGCTAGTAAGATTTAGTATACTAGTAAGTTTTTGCACACACTTTTTAATAGAAATTTAAACTTTTTATAACTTTTAATTCTACATATAAATTAATTAATTTAATTTTATGTGAAATTAATTTTAAATTGATAATTTTATGTAAAATGAATTAAAAGCTATGAATAAATATAAATTGGATAAGTTTACACACTCTTAAAAGGTTCCAAAAGGGGATTTTCACATTGATGCCACAGAACCTTTCAGTGAACAGTTCTTAAAAGAACCATTTTTTTCCCTTAGTGTGAAGAGCTTTTTAACAATCTACGGAAGCCTTTTACACTATAAAGAACCTTTTGTTCTTTGGAAAGGTTCGCTGTAAACCCTAATGCTCAAAATAATGAATTGGTTTGACTAGGGTAAACTTAAATTCAACAAATTAGTTCAATCAAATTAACTTTTATGAGTATTTAGAACTTTTTCTTTTTCTTTTGAGTTCACCAAACTGACACATTTTAAGTAATCTGAATCGTTTCATTGTTTTGAGTTTTGTGAACTTGTTTCTTTAAAATTTAGACAAACTTAAATTTAACTGAAAGTGGGCTGGGATTTCTATTTCCCAGCATGCTTTGCCATGACACTTGAAAGGGAGAGTAAATACTAAAATTAAACGTTATATAATTTTTTGGGGGCAATATTAATGTTAAGTGGGAGATTTAGTAGTGTTTAATATTTTGCTATGCTAATTTAAAAGAGTTTACTTATTCATCACTATGCTATACTAATGCTATCAAAGCATTGCAGTGGTCAAAAAAAACAAAATAAAACCGGACCCTTGTTAAAATTGCAGATTTTTGAGATGTAAAACAAAAACAAAAAATTATACATACATATACATATATATATATATATATATATATATATATATATATATATATATATATATATATAAATAAATAATTTTTTGTTTTTGTTTTACATCTCAAAAATCTGCAATTTTAACAAGCGTCACACTTAAAAATAGAGGTATATATATTATATATATATTATTTATTTTTTATTTTTTTTTATGTGATATTGAAGCCAACAAGATTCACCTAACAAACCAATAGATATTTGTAGATATGAAATTACAATATGTCGACATTGGAAATAATCCTGCACAATGCCATTTTACAGGCTCTTTAAAATGAGAACATTGGCTTATAGCAGCAGAATTTAACACAACGAGTCCAAGCACAGATCCTGGATCAGACTCCATATGCTCGCCATTTCAGTTCACAGCTTAAGTTTGCACACGCAGACTGATGGAAGAACAGTGTGTTTTTCCCAGCGTTGTTCTGGGGAGGATGAGAAGATCAATGCGAGCTGCAGCAGTCTGCTCCGTGTGCGGGGTACTGAATAGCAGCCAGATATGTTTTCCTTCTTTCGTGTGTGTGTGTGTGTGTGTGTGTGTGGAAGTCTACTGCCTCAGGCAACAGCAAGTTAACAAATGTACAAAGAGGGAATGAAGCCTCATTTCCATAAAGCACCCAATGTAGAAGAGCGTCTATTTAAATGGGCTCCTTTGTTTCTAATTGTGTTCTGCTTTCTTGCTTGTTGTTCTCCAAAAAAAAACTCTCAAGTCCTCCACAAACAGAGACTGACTTGTCTTTTCAAGAAAGCATCTGTGTTTTTACAGTTTAGTTAGTAAACCATCCTTTAATGACAGCTGCTCAACCCAAATGATCTCCACAACACAATAGTAAAGACTTATTAGCTATCCGTTATTGGAATTGCACTATTGTAGGTCTGTAGATCGATTTGGACTGCAGAATCAGTGATTCAAAGACATAAGAGCAATATGCCGTGCAGTAAAATAAGAAAATAGACTGTAATTATCACGAGAGTGTAGTTTATGTCCCATTATATTGCATATCAAATGTGTTGTGTATATAATTTTAACTACGCACCAAATTTACCATGTCATAACGGCATATGCTAGGTTTGTTCAGTCTATGTGCAGTGGCATTCAACTGATTTTGCCTCTAAAGCATCTTACAATTAATCTTTTTCTAAAGGAAATAATGTACATCGATACAAACCCCCCACGTTACTATAGAGTGTGTCATGTTTGAACAAAGGTTAACAATGCCAGTCACACTATTTTCATGATTCATGACACGTCTTCTCGTTGCATTAGCTACTCGTAGGCCACATAAACACCGCAGCTAATTTCAAGTTACTTATGGTTACAAGTGAGAACGGCGTCAGTCGTTGCAATTTCAAGAGTGAGTTCTGTTCCGTACACACACAAAACTATAATTTAGATTAACGCACGCCCATATTTAAATGGGGTTGTCACTCCTGGAACTTTACAGTGTGTACGTGGACGTATTAAAAGGCACAATATGTAAGATTTTTTTAAATTAAAATATCCAAAAGCCACTAGAACAATGTTATATATTTTGTTGACTTGTGTACTTCCATTATCCCAAATGTTTCCAGGAATGTTTAAATCCAGAGAAATAAGCTATTTTAATGATCACATAATTAATGACATCATTTAACGCCTATCAATGACATCATACCCGCGTTACCCTCGGTTTCCGGTTTTATTTTGTAGAAACCATGGAAACGCCAAAGACGCTTTAATATATTATGTTTTATTAGACAGGTGAGCAACTGTTTGAATCATTTATCGACAGAAAACTAATCATTGTTATATAGCTCAACACAGTTAGTCTTATTGTTTAAATCTTGTTTTCTTGATTTACCGCGAGTACCATGTTTTACCATGTCTAATATCGATCTAGCTCACTGCAGTGTGAACAAGTGTCTCATAGCAGCCGCAGAGCGAACGCACAGAGTAGCATTATAACATAACTTTCAACACACTCAAATGTATGTAATATGATAAAACAGCGCTGCGTTACCCCACATACGCAAGAAGCGCTCGTCTGCGGCATAATAAAAGCTCTGCGAAATCAAGACGTCATCAAGCTTCGCCTTTGTTTTGAATAAGCGACCTCTAGCGGCGAAAAATTTATGTAATCTAATGGCTTTAATGTAATAATTTACTAGTAGCGACTATGAGTGAATCTCACGAAAACAATTCCAGGTCATATTTTACCCCAAAACTAAAACTTTATATATTTATATACACGATACCAGTCAAAAGTTTGGAAACTGTACTATTTTGATTGTTTTTGAAAAGAAGTCTCTTCTGCTCACCAGGGCTGAATTTATGTTATTCAATACAACAAAAAAAAAAAAAGCTGTAATATTGTGAAATATTATTAAAATGTAAAATAACTTTTCTATTTGAATATATTTTAAAATGTAATTTATTCCTGTGATCAAAGCTGAATTTTCAGCATCATTACTCCAGTCTTCAGTGTCACATGATCCTTCAGAAATCATTCTAATATGATGATTTGCTGCTCAAGAAACATTTATGATTTATGATATTAATAATCACAATGCAAAACTTTTTCATTTTCTTAAATATAATACTTTTAAAAGTGACAGTAAAGACATTTATAATGTTACAATGTGTATAATGTTAACGTTAACAAAGATTAACAAATACCGTAACAAATGTATTGCTCATGTTTAGTTCATGTTAGTTAATACATTACCTAACTAATGAAACCTTATTGTAAAGTGTTACCAAATGTAGTTCTTTTGAACTTTCTATTCAAAAAAAATTATCATGATTACATTTTAAAATGTATTAGAATAGAAAACAGTTCTTTTAAATTATAATAATATTTCACAATATTACTGTTTTTACTGTATTTTTTGACCAAATAAATGCAGCCTTGAGACTTCTTTCAAAAACATTTTACAGATTATATATTAGAATATAATCCACAATATATACATGAAATACTAATTTCATGAAAGATTATAGATATAGAGTATGCATTTGTTTTTGATGTGAAATATGACCTTTACATGACCTGTATATGATAATCAGGAATGTCATTCCAGGTTTGGCACATCGATTTGCATTTTATACAAAGTGTCTAATTCTAATTTATGTTTATTCAGTGTTTATAGCAAATTACAGTCTCTAAACACATCCCAAGAACTGAAGTGAAAATTTCAGTACACATCTTTTCTTTAAATTGATCTCTTTACATGGACAACAAGGGTCCCTCAGGGATACCACGGTAAACATCTCTGTATAACAGCAGCGCCTCGGGTACATCTGCTTTATGAATGCTGCCCGTGACCTTTTACAAACATATTCTTCTTCTTTTGGCATTTTCATGCTGTGGATTCGGAGGCCTGCGACTCTTCCTAACATTGATGTGGAGTATGGAATATATCAAGGCTGCGTTTATGTTTACTTAGCCACACACATCGGCAGAATGACATCAGCTTCAGATATATAATTATTCCAGGCTACAGTTCCTGTCTGTGGGGCTGCAGATGAGACCTGGCGCTCTCAAGGTTGCTCTTTATGGCTCAGCGTGACACATGATTTATAAGGTTAAACACAACCTTTGCAGTGTTTTGGGGAAGCTACTAGCTCTTCTCATATTTTACAGTTAAACTAACAGTCAGGATGCCCTTTTAATAAAAGGTAAACATTAAGTTACTAACAAAAAGGAGCTGATCATATCAAATGTAAGGTGAGAATGTCACAATCAGTCGTATTTATGCACACAAACAAGGAGGATTTCAATAATGTAGTAATAAACATTCTAATTGTATATTACTGAGGCAGACACAAAGAAAACCTATAGGATTTAACTAAGTGTACGTTTACACAACAACAATGTATCTGTCAGGACCACTATCGTCAAAGATGATTGATTGACTATTAGCATATAGCTTGGATTGGCGGTATGGTTCTGTTCTGGGCAACAACTCCCTGCGCATCCATGCAGCCTAGCATGGATAAGAGCAGGGAGAGCAGCAATAACCCCCCTTAGGTTACACAGAACAGAACCAACATAATGTGTTGCAGATAGCATTAATGTCGATATTAAAATGTACAACATAATTCGGGAATTTAGTCTGATTCAGGGGGAATCAGAATGCCAAATCCTGACTGACGAGAGGAGGAGCTGGGGATGGAGGAGGGTAAATGAGCTCTGGAGAAACGCGATAGCTGCTGATAGTACTGAAGGAGCTTATATATGTATGCTGTGATAGACGTCGTATTCCTATAGGTAGACGTGATCTGCCAGAACTGACGCTACGCTTGATTTCCTTTGCATTTTTTCGCGCACAGACGACAATGTTGCCAAAAAGTTCACACGGATATGCGAAAACGACTAAAAACGCTGTATTATTCATGCCAGGCCAGTAGTTGGTGGTCACTTTGTAAAGAAACACTATGCACCTATAGACTGAACACGTAATACGCATGACGTCACCGTTTTCACACATTCACTTTCAAAAGGTAGCATTTTCAGGCCCCCCAAACGCCGTTGTCGTGTAAATGAGTGACCAAAACGCATAACACGTTTTCCGTTTTTTAGTTGAAAAGGTCCCTAAATATTAGTTAATCCAAAAAGGATCACAATTTAATCAGTGAATCATTCATTTAAACTACTGTAGTTTGTTTACACCTTCAGAACATACTGATTCACTAAAATTCAACACAACACAACACATTCTAGGAGACATTTTAGGAAAATGTGTTTGATTATTGCCTCAGCTTGCTCGGTTATACTGCATGTTCAATTTTACATCACCTATTCTTGATTACACTTTATTTCGATAGTCCACTTTAGACTTTGCAACTACCGTATTGTTCCGAATACAAGACAACGTTTTTTTCTTTTCTTAGAAATACATCTGAAAAAACGTGTTCGTCTTATATTCAGGATCTAGACTTTTACATGTCAGTAATACAGCTGGAACAATAGGTGGCAACCAAATACGCTTAAAACGAGTGTGCCAAGAAATACGGTGTGTCAGAGTGTAATGTTAGAAGATCGCGAGCGCAAAAAGACAGTCTTAAAAACGCAAACAGTCAAAGAAAAGCTTACCGTCTAAGACTGTCATGTTTGCGTGACAGCCTTTTTCATAAAAAGGTACATTTTGAAAAAAGGAGGGGTCGTCTTATAATCAGAACAATATGGTATATGTCAACTAACTCTCATTAATTTGCAATGACGTTGCTAAACGAAAGTTAGAAATGCTGCCTTGGCAGCTAACTGAAATAAAATAAATAAGTTGAAGTTGAAGTACTAAAATGACTAAAACTGAAATAAATTAAAGCTTAAAGTCCCCCTGTAGACAATTTTATCCCTTAAAACTCATCTTTGATCACAAAAATTGCATTTTTTAAAGTTTTTTCCTGTGAAAAACAATTCTTCATGCCTTCAAATAGCTTGAATGTAAATGGGGGGCCAGGGGGGACCAGTGCCCCCGTGTCAACAAGGCTATAATGGTTGCTATGCACTTGATTATAGATAAAATAAGATCTCTAAATACACGTTGTGTTGTGTGTAACTTCATACATACGCGGCAGTGATACTGTAGATTAATTTTACTGACTTGACGACTTTGAATTCCGTTCAGTCATTTCGTTCATTTTAACATACTGGTAGTTAAAATATAATTTTTCAATGGCTAATTTCTCCGAACACGTCCACATATGCAATCTTTGATCATATTCCGAATTAGGAAGTCATTATAATGCAGCCAAAGATAAATTATGACTAACGCAATGAAAGAACCGTTCATGAGCGACTATCACAGAGACGGTGTTTAACCACAGAGATACCCGAGAAAAGATGCAGGTAAAAGAAAATATTTAATTTCAGTCATGTTCACGTATAGCGAGAAATAATATTATTCTATCCAATTGTCCAGTGTTGCTTATACAGTATTAGATGTTTGTTTTTAAACAATAAATGGAAGAATCATGACTATATAGCCTATGCAAACTTTGTCCGCTAACAGAGAACAGATGTAGGCTACAAAATAACATGTAAAATAAATAATTTAGTTTTGCTTTTATAAATTGAGCATGCATAATCATATTACAGATACATTAATTTTCCTAAGTTGATTTGTGTTAGGCCCATCTGTAAGATTATGCAGCATATTTTTTTTACATTTTTGTTATCAGTTTGTTTTGTGCAATATAGTGTCAGGTTTACAGATGCAGAAAAGTGCCTAGATATTAATAGTGTGTTATGTCATCACTGCTCATTATCACAATACAATACAAGATTACTTGTCAAATAAATAAATTAACTTGAAATCGTTTTACTTCACGTGTAGAGATTGCAGAGTGATAAAGTACATGGCCAAATAAAAATGACTTTCACTAATCCGGAAAATAGGTTAAAGGTTTAGTTCAACCAAAAAGAAAATAAAAACACCTAAGAATGTAACTCACCCTCATGTTGTTCCAAAAACCTGTATTAGTTAGAATGTCGGTAACCAAACCATTTCAGTGCTTCTTCTATGTTCAACATAAGAAAGTCATATTTGGAACAACATGGGGGTGAGTAAATGGTGACAATTTTCATTTTTGGGTGAACTACCTATTTAACTACTGGTTAAGATAAATGTTAACGTGTGCCCCCTAAAAGCACAAGTGGCCCCTGCCTGGCCCCCCAGTTACAGTGGTCTAGAACCGCCACTGGTTCATCATAACATCGTAATATACACTCACCTAAAGGATTATTAGGAACACCTGTTCAATTTCTCATTAATGCAATTATCTAATCAACCAATCACATGGCAGTTGCTTCAATGCATTTAGGGGTGTGGTCCTGGTCAAGACAATCTCCTGAACTCCAAACTGAATGTCAGAATGGGAAAGAAAGGTGATTTAAGCAATTTTGAGCGTGGCATGGTTGTTGGTGCCAGACGGGCCGGTCTGAGTATTTCACAATCTGCTCAGTTACTGGGATTTTCACGCACAACCATTTCTAGAGTTTACAAAGAATGGTGTGAAAAGGGAAAAACATCCAGTATGCGGCAGTCCTGTGGGCGAAAATGCCTTGTTGATGCTAGAGGTCAGAGGAGAATGGGCCGACTGATTCAAGCTGATAGAAGAGCAACTTTGACTGAAATAACCACTCGTTACAACCGAGGTATGCAGCAAAGCATTTGTGAAGCCACAACACGCACAACCTTGAGGCGGATGGGCTACAACAGCAGAAGACCCCACCGGGTACCACTCATCTCCACTACAAATAGGAAAAAGAGGCTACAATTTGCACGAGCTCACCAAAATTGGACAGTTGAAGACTGGAAAAATGTTGCCTGGTCTGATGAGTCTCGATTTCTGTTGAGACATTCAGATGGTAGAGTCAGAATTTGGCGTAAACAGAATGAGAACATGGATCCATCATGCCTTGTTACCACTGTGCAGGCTGGTGGTGGTGGTGTAATGGTGTGGGGGATGTTTTCTTGGCACACTTTAGGCCCCTTAGTGCCAATTGGGCATCGTTTAAATGCCACGGCCTACCTGAGCATTGTTTCTGACCATGTCCATCCCTTTATGACCACCATGTACCCATCCTCTGATGGCTACTTCCAGCAGGATAATGTACCATGTCACAAAGCTCGAATCATTTCAAATTGGTTTCTTGAACATGACAATGAGTTCACTGTACTAAAATGGCCCACACAGTCACCAGATCTCAACCCAATAGAGCATCTTTGGGATGTGGTGGAACGGGAGCTTCGTGCCCTGGATGTGCATCCCACAAATCTCCATCAACTGCAAGATGCTATCCTATCAATATGGGCCAACATTTCCAAAGAATGCTTTCAGCACCTTGTTGAATCAATGCCACGTAGAATTAAGGCAGTTCTGAAGGCGAAAGGGGGTCAAACACAGTATTAGTATGGTGTTCCTAATAATCCTTTAGGTGAGTGTACATCATATACAGGACTGAGTTGGCATACCAGCCTTTTCTAGTAGATCTCAAAATGGTCTCAGTCTCTCAAACAGCCTGTTTACTGACACTTCAGAAAACCCTGCACAGCCATCTAAAGCCCAAATGTTTGCGCTATGTTCTACCTGTCACGGGTGTAGCAGGGATGAGGAGAGGTGAGGATCTTTTAGCAAGCAGTCTCTATTCCATGAACATACAAGGATAATCCAAACAAGAAGCCAAGAAGTAATAACCCAAGTAGTGAAGACACAGGAGACGCAACACCTTTAGAGCTGTAAAGACAACTATCAACAAACAAGGACAGAAACATAGGGGTATAAATACACGGGGTAACAAGAGGCTAACAAGGAAAAGGTAAAGGTGATTGTTGTCATTATAACTAACAGGAGACAAAGGCCAACACAGGAAGAGAACACAGGCACAGCAAGAGGAAAGAATATCAAAATAAAAGTCCTGAAACATAAAACACAGGGGAATCATGACAGTACAGCAGTAAAAATTCTGACACTCAGTCTAAAGAGGCTGTCCATATTGAGCTGACTCAGGCTGGCCGGATATCATTCATGCTATAGTTCATTTTCAAAACCTTACTGTCTACTCCCTACATAGGAAGCTGCCTGCTAAGGAACATCATAACTGAATTAGACCCTCATAATTTGGAACAATATATGTAGGCAGCTGTTGTCAAATAGCATGTGAGGCGCACAGGAAACTCGACTTATAATTGATTTCAGTATGGTTTGCAGGTAGTTTCCTGATAAGTGAACAACATGATGCTGTAATGAGCCTAAAAGTACACAAATATTGGGTATAATAGTTAATAATAAAATAATAGTTTGTATAAACTTGATGATAATGATAATGATAAATTGGATGCCACAATGGGACACACCCTGAAATGACTTCTAAATTAGTTTTTAAATAGTCATCTTGGTCATGTTTTAAAATAAAAAACAGTTTAAACAATCTTAAAACAAGGTAAAATAACTTAAAAGGCAACTTATATTAAGAATGTTTCTTAATACAGTATAAGTGCATTTTGTCACTGCACTGGCAGATTTGTTTTTACTTTTTTTGCATATAAGTTAAAAACAAGAGAAAAAATCTGCATAAAATATACTTGTATTAAAGAAAAAACTTAACATCTTATGCAATGTTGGTTATAAAGTAAATTGATCTCTTAGATATTTTTACTGCAAAATAAGACAAAAATGTGCATGTGATGCTGCCTTAGTGTGTATCATAAATGAGGTATCTTAGAAGTCTGCAAAATCATGCTGTCTATGTGCAGCATACCTATGATGCCTTTAGAGAGGTAGTTAACACTGCAAATAAATAATTTTCTTCTTCAATATCTTTGTCTTGTTTTCCAGTAGAAATATCTAAACATTCTTAAATCAAGACATTTACTTGAAAAGCAAAATGACATAAAATAACAAGTGCCGCATCCAAATGTATCCAAAATAAGTGAGCTTTTGCTTAAAACAAGAAAAATATCTGCCATTGGAGTCAGAAAAATAAACTTGATTTCCCTTTTGAATTAAGTTTATTTTTCTGAACCCATTGGCAGATATTTTTTCTAGTTTTAAACACGAAGTCACTTAACTTTGATACATTTTTCAAAAACAAAAAAAAGACTTAATATTTAAGTCATTTTGCTTCTCAGGTAAATGCATCTTGATTCAAGAATGTTATATATTTGTACTGGAAAACAAGAAAATCATTTTTGCAGTGCACAAAATGGGTTTTTAATAAAACCTGTCTGTCTATGCAGTAAAACTGCGTATAGCTGCAAGCAGCAACTAACAGGGTTCAAGCGTTTTAAGACCTTTATGCCATCTATGCTGTTAGTGTCTAGGCGACCCCTTTGTATAACACCATTTTCAGGTTTCACATTAATCATAATGTGCCACAATTGTCAAAACTGATACCTAAGGAAAATTAAGTGATAAACTTTGACAAAATGTGATTGTAAATGTTATAATAGTGATTTTATAATGTCTAAAAATGAATGCATAAGCAAAACCAAAACCTGTGAAAAGAATGATATTAGTGAAAAGAATGACAAAATTATGATTATAACCAGCAGATGGCAGCAGAGGACCGTCCATTGACTCACTTTCATTTCAAAAAAGTGTATCACCAGTAATCTCCACTAAAGTAAGGCAAATTTTCCATGTTAACGCCATTAAGTGTGCTAATTATTACACACACACACAAAGACAAATATGTTTTCAATGTTATTGGGATATATAATTGTGAAAATCTCTTTTAATGTCTATAAGCATTTTACATATTACTTTGTAAACAAATGTTGCATTTTTGATCGCTGTTTGATGCCTTGTATCTGAGTAGGGAGCAAGACTACTACCATCTGATCAAGTTTCAAGTCTCTAGGCCTTATGGTTTGATTTGCACAATCAGTTTTATGGCAGAATAATAAGAATAAAAAATCTTACAATTACAATAGGGTTTCAGCGCTTCACGCTTGATCCCCTAAAACTCAGTGCTACATGACAAGAGGAAACTGAGAAAATTCCTTTTTGCTAAAAACTTTAACACCCATAATGCACCTTTGATTTTGCCATCTGTGATTGTCCATGGGTGGAAATACAAAAATGCAGAAGTTCTAGTTTTAATGAGCTGTCAAAAGTCTTGTATTTCTTGTCATCGGGTGGACTTTTTCGCTGACTATCTGGATGCGGGTAACATAGAGAAGGAGGACACATTGTTCATTTACATATACTATCGACAGCAACAATACAAAGCAAACGCTAAGTGCCATCTCACTATGTTTTGGAACAGAGCCTTTGTGCTCATTCTCTCTGCACTCTTCCTCCCTCCCCCTCTGTAATTCCCTCCCTGTCTGAGCTCTTGCATGCACGTTCTGTCTCTCTCTCTCTCTCTCTCTGGCTCCAGTGAGACTGTGTGCTCACTGTACTTTGCGGTTGCCCTGGCTTTCCCTCTCGGCAGGCTGCAGTAAGAGACAGAGAAAGAGAGAGAGACGGGGAGGGAGTCACTCTGACTCGCCTGTCATGCACTGATCTGACGCCTGCTTCTGTGTCCCAAAACCCCCTCAATGTCTAGCAGCAAAACACTAAAATACTGCAACATAAGCAGTGTTGGGTGTGATGCATTGCAAAGTAATTATTAATTACTGTAATTTACTTTTCTCTTGAAAAAGTAAAGTAAGGGATTACTCTTATTTTTCTGTAATTTAATAATTACAGTTACTTCTGATGTAATTGCATTCTAGACTATAGAACAATTCAATTAACAATTGTTCATTTAACGTCTAATGTTTTTAATGTAACCGTCTCCCTTTATATACTTGCAATTGTGTGCAATTTTATAATAATTATTTGAAAGAATTAAAAGAGCAGTTTCATGTCTATCCTTGTATTGTTCAGCTGGTTGAGGTTGATATGGGATTTAGAAAATAATTAGTAATAAGTAAAGCAATACAGTACAGTAATCTTATTAAACTGTTGAAGATGTAATTTATTAGCCAGTAATTAATTACTGCAAATGCAGTTCATCAGAGTAAACATAACATTTATTTTTTTTTTTTGCAACTTTCACATAAGGTGGAGAATCTTTATGCAGCTCTTTTCCATGCACTTTATAGTGACCACATCTGTTAAGCTCCAAAATGGACAAAAAGACAATAAAAAATGAAGTTAAATATATGCTGGATGTCTCTGCTGCAGATCTCAACGCAAATATGATGCCGTTAGATGTCACTAAATGTGAAAATCAATTATATTTTATGTTTCTGAGGTCTAAGACATAAAATAAAAACAAAAGTTGTTGCCAATTTATTTTTTGTTGGAATTAAATAATTGCAATATTATATTTTTATAATATTGTATATTATTTTATAATATTATATTTTATCTTTTTTTATATAATTTTATTGTAATTATTATTTTATTTTGAAACAAAATCTTTCTCAACCTTATTACTGGATAATATTTAAGGATAAGGATTTTTTCTACCAGGTAATTTTTTTTAGAGCTTGGCATAACTAGAAAAACATATATTCATTATAATCATGCCTATGAAGTTTCAAGATTTTATTAATTTACACAAGTTTTCCAGGTCAGGTCTTTTAGAAATCACACTTTTAAAATAAGGCTACCTTATAAAAATAGGTTTTTCTTCCATTACATGCTTTTTCCAAGTAAAACATATTCAAATTAAGAACAAACTTAAGACTTTTATCCACTGAATCATAAAATGGGGTTTCTGTACTGTATATTTATGGAAGGGTCGGGTTAAAAAAAAGTAAGATGGATTACTGATAAACAATTACAAAGATAAAAACATTTTTCTTTGGAAACATGAACAGATGAATTGCTCCCAACACTTTATTTTGATAATTGTACTAAGTGACTTCGCAACTAGTACATGTCAACTAACTCTCATTAGAGTATGAGTAGACTGTTAGGTTAGGGTTTGGGTTAGTAGAATAAGTTGACATGTACTTGCAAAGTTATAGTAGAATATCTGTTGGAGGAGCATAAAATAAAATGTTAGCAGATATTAAGCAGACAGTCTAATACTCTAATGACTGCTAGTTGACATGTAGTTGCAAAGTTACTTATAGTCAGTAGAATGTCTAAAATCGACCATCAAAATTAAGAGTTACCATAAATAGCATCGATTTTGATGTCATGTTGACTTTTAACATGGATCCAATTTGCATAATGCAGTGCAAATATGGAAACTTGAATTCACACCCTTTGGGTCCAATTATGGGTGTGACTTACATAAGATCAACTTCCAGCACTTGGTTAGCTGCAAAAAAAGCATGTTGGACTGACATGTGTGACTCAGTGTGCTGAATTCCCAGGCTTAAGGGCAGGCAGAGGTTAGTATGCTGCTAACGACAGACCTCAGAACTACTAACGTCCTATAAAACATTCAGCACAGATAGAGAATGAGTGTGTAGAGATTCAACAGCCCTGCATCCAAGAGAAACATTCAAAGGTTATATCCTCAAGGCAGAGACGTGTTACCTTTCTGCTGGTCATTGTGTGAAGATAGTTGTTTTGAGCACCCTCCACAGACCTCTCGGTGACAGACTATTGGTTTTTTTCTCCGAGTTCAAACGGAGCCAGGAAACGACATTATCTGTAAAGCACTCGTAAACTTTAATCACTGCAGCTGAGTCACTGCTTCAGGCTCTGAATGGGTAGTTGTTTGAGAATGACATATGATTTTTTTCTTCGTTCTGTCAGTCAGGACTCGGGTTATTGTTCTTCCGTGGAAGTTTATATCAGCAACACTACCACCAGAAAATAGCGTGATAAAAGCCATCCAGTTATTACAAAGCGCATTTAAACTCCTCAGGCAGCAGAAATAATGACTTTTTTTGGCTCCGGCCTTCTATTTTTTCATGCTGCCGTCACAGCCAATGATTTGATTTGGAACCAGACTCCTCATTTGCATATGGCCTGAATATAGACAGAGAATGTCTATGCAAACAAAGCGCAATATATTTACGTTCTCTATATTCTCATATGCACAAAATCACGGAATAGGATATGAATATAAGTGTTCAAGCAATACAGTCACGGTCTGTTAAAAAACTTAGTGATCTGCCTACATGGCAGCAACATACAATATGCAATTTTTTTTATTCAAGCAGTTCAAAACAGGTCGTACAATTAAAGTTTTGACTTATTATACAAAGCAGCTATAAGAAATAATGGTTGTAATTTATTTTACAGTACATGCACTTGTGTGTACTTACCTAAGTGGGTAATATAAGGTAACTACATGGGTTAAGGTTAGGTTTAGGGGTAGGTTCAAATCTAGTACCTTGTTATAACCCAGTTATTGCAATTACTATAATAAGTACATAGTATGTACATAGATAACAGGACTGTAAAATAAAGTGTTAATGAAATAATTATATATAAAAAGAAATAAAACATCATTAAAATAATACAAACACACAAGGGATTCATTTAAAAATAAAGTTTCAGACTTTTGACTCAATAGCTAAACTAAATATTCTTATAAGCATAAATATAGAAAACTAATCCTAACTGTAACATCAAAACAAGCATTTTCTGTAAAGCTGCGTTGAAACAATTTGTATTGTGAAAAGCAGTCTCCGCTCTAATTCATCCCAAAGGTGTTCTATCGGGTTGAGGTCAGGACTCTGTGCAGGCCAGTCAAGTTCCTCCACACCAAACTCGCTCATCCATGTCTTTATGGGCCTTGCTTTGTGCACTGGTGCGCAGTCATGTTGGAACAGGAAGGGGCCATCCCCAAACTGTTCCCACAAAGTTGGGAGCATGAAATTGTCCAAAATGTCTTGGTATGCTGAAGCATTAAGAGTTCCTTTCACTGGAACTAAGGGGCCAAGCCCAACCCCTGAAAAACAACCCCACACCATAATCCCCCCTCTACCAAACTTTACACTTGGCACAATGCAGTCAGGCAAGTACCGTTCTCCTGGCAACCACCAAACCCAGACAGAGAAGCGTGATTGGTCACTCCAGAGAACACGTATCCACTGCTCTAGAGTCCAGTGGCGGCGTGCTTTACACCACTGCATCCCACGCTTTGCATTGCACTTGGTGATGTAAGGCTGCTTGGCCATGGAAACCCATTCCATGAAGCTCTCTACGCACTGTTCTTGAGCTAATCTGAAGGCCACATGAAGTTTGGAGGTCTGTAGCTATTGACTCTGCAGAAAGTTGGCGACTTCTGCGCACTGTGCGCCTCAGCATGCGCTGACCCCGCTCTGTGATTTTACGTGGCCTACCACTTCGTGGCTGAGTTGCTGTTGTTCCCAACAACAGCAATTTATATCACTCCGCTTGTTTCTGCCGGATCGGTACTGGCCAGTGTTGCCAACTTAGTGACTTTTTCACTGTATTTGAACTTACACATATAAAAAATGTATTCATTAACTATATCATTCTGTGGTCTGACAGAAAATATGTAAATGAGAACAGCTTTATTGGACATTCGGGTATATTATATTAAAATACAGTATGAGAGCACAGACTAGGAGAAAAAAAACACATTATGCAGAATGCAAGTATGATGTGATGACGTCATCTAGCAACATTTAGCGACTTTTTGGGCAGGCTTTAGCTATTTTCCTTTGAAAATTGTTGGCAACATTGGTACTGGCAGCATTTCTCACAGCAAGCGTCAATGGCGGAGGAGCAAACCCACAATAATTTTACAAATACTTATTTGTCATGAAATGTAGTTTTAAGATTTAGCATTACTAAATGCTAAATGCATTACTGATTTCATTGACTACATTGACTTCTGCACCAAGGATACATGCTTAAGAAAGTATTTTAAAAGGCAACTTAACCATGCTTTTCAGAACAACCTTCACGTTAAGAGCACTTAAAATGCAACCCACATAGGCAGCTCACTAGGTTTTGGAACAGAGCCTCTGTGTGTGTGTGTGTGTGTGTGTGTGTGTGGACTGCCAGTCATATGTTCTGCATCTTTACATAATGGAGCTCCTGGTATGATATCCCATAAGAAAGAAAGGGAATGCAAATTAGATATGACTGTTATACAATAGGCAGCATTCCAAGATGAAGAGGAAACCAGAGGAAATAATTAGATTTTTCTGGTCAAATCAAGTCCTGAGCCATTCATGATTGTCTGTTCTGCTCTCAAATGGGTCACGGACCCACAAGGCCATACATTCGAGTCGGGATAAACATTTTATATGGAAAGAAATTAAGTATTTTGTAATTTTCAGTAGATAGGCAGGAAGCAATAGTGTGCTACTGTAATACTGCAGAATCCCCCATGTCACAAAGACTTTTAATGTTTAGTTTTCCACAATCCAGATCATAACATAGAGGCTCTATGCTGTCCCTCAAGACGTTTTCCAAAAGAAAACCTGGTCCAGGATAAATCCATCTGCGTCCAGAAACACAGTCAGAGCTCTGATTTAAACCTTTATTAAATCCAAAACACACATACAAGCAGTTTCTCCTGAAGCCAGCTGCCTTCACACTAAAACTCTCATAAATGCTTTAAAACACACTATGAAATCTGTTATAGGTGGGATTAAACACTTTAAAATGAGCGATCAGTGCTTAAATATTCTTTATTTGAAGGATTTGTTGATTTAGAGGCTATAATTGGGAGGAATTAGATGGGCTGAAATTGAATAATTAGAGCAGGAATTATCCTTTCTGTTGCGGAGAGGTATATTGACATAGCAGTTGCCACTTTTTTAATTGCTGGACTTTACATATTACTTGAGAGAGTCTAATAAGCAGAGATTTTCGCATAATTACATGAGGTCCGAATGCCTCGGTGAGCAGAGGACAAGTCATCCCGCACCAGTCTTACTGCAGTGGCCGTCACACAACGCCGCAAGCAATAATCAAAGTGTTTTGACACAGCATTTATTCAGGCTTTAATAACTGGATGGCCACACAGTCTTTGTGTTTTTCTGTGCCGATTGTGTGCCATCAAGTGGAAGGATTTCCTGAAGCAAGAACTGTAATGTTAACATTGATAATAACTCCACAGCTCGACTCCCAGGAGCTTTCGGGACTAATTTAGGTGCAATCTTAATCCAAACATCTGCTTTATTTACTGATCATGTGGAGGGCTGGGTGATGTAGCTATATTGATTATATTGCCATGTTTGATGATGTTCAAGTGCAGAGATAACTAAAATGATTCATTCAAAAGAACTTCAACCAAGTAGATTCAAGTATCATTTTTAAAAGTCATCAGACAAGAAGGTTTCACAGAGTTAGTCAAAACTTAATGGCTGAATAAAAAACATCATGACATTCTCAATATTACATAATTTAAATCACCAGCAAAATCATCCCGTAAATATTAGATAGATCACCCAGACCTACAGTAAATGTGAATATACTCTATCTATTACTCTCCATATATATATATGTATATTACAGTGTATATATATATATTATTATGAACAGTTGTTTTTGTGCTTATATTGTTTAATTTAATGAGCAAAATCTTATATGACGCTATGAGCTATTATACTCATAACTATATCCAGACTATTTTTGCCAGAAATTGTGGAAAATCGTTTAAATATTAATCATGTGGTGATGCCTATTTATGGATAATTCAGTGAATTAAATAAAACCTCATCTTCATCTCATTTGAATATTTAAACAGATAGTTCCTATTCTAAAGTTTGATTGGATGAGCCACATTTAAAGCCATCCTTGAAAAACTGTATCATGGTTTCCACAAATATATAAGGCAGCACAACTGTTTTCAACATTAATAATAAAAATAAATGTTTCTAATGCAGCAAATCAACATATTAGAATGATTTCTGAAGGATCATGTGACACTGAAGACTGGAGTAATGATGCTGATAAATTTAGCTTTTACCAAAATGTACCATTTTACCATCACATTATACATTTAGTTATACCATCCAGCTGTAACGTTTAGTGTGTGTGAGATTGCTTGTGAGTCACATCACCCGCCTTGAAAGGAGTATTTATGAAGCACAAGTGCAGCACAAGTTCATTAGCACAAATCCCATTGAGCCCAAGCGTGTGCGTTTGACTGTTTCTATCACTGTTTTTGGCTCATTTGTGGGTGCCCTCATTCACCTCTACAGATTATGGTGCTGTGCCGGCTATCGACTGTCTCTCCGCTGTCTGTTTTCCCTCTCTCCCTCCCTCTCATGATGGTAAAAATATCTGCAGACAGCAGGAACACAGGCACAGCTCGCTCGCGCGCTCTCTCTCTCTCTCTCTCTCTCTCTCTCTCTCTCTCTCTCTCTCTCTCTCTCTCTCTCTCTCTCTCTCTCTCTCTCTCTCTCTCTCTCTCTCTCTCTCTCTCTCTCTCTCTCTCTCTCCCACCCATGTGATCTCTCAGGCAGGCGTCGCTGTGCACAATCTCCAGCCCTCCGCCGGCTGCAGCTAATGAGTCTTTGTGTGGCTCGAGCGAATGAGAGCGAGCCTTCGGTCTGTTTTAGACCGGAGCGTATGCTAACAGCAGTGGAGACCGGGAGCGCACGCTTTACCTCTCTCGCCCCGGTCTCCTCTCCAGTCCGAGTGAAATGGAGGGCCATCATTCAGCACATCTCATCTGGCTCTGAAAAGGCTCCTTTGAGAGAAGTGCCGTGGTGAGAGGGAGGAGAGTAACGCGCCGGCGAACGCAGGTTGGTGCATTTTGAAGGGAAAGCATGACTCGAGCCCTGTTTCTGTTCTGATGTGTCACGCCTGGCCTGATGGGAAATCTGAGGTCAGCTTCCTTGAGTGCTCGCCTCTTTGACCTGCAGTATAGGGGGTAGCAATGGGTGAGACACCGGTGGAGATTTTGCAATTATAATGAGGTAGATTTGTACTAGTCAAGACAAGGAACTTGTTGTCAAGTTAACTGTTTACAGTTGCCAAGCAACATCGCAACTCACTGCATTAATCTAAAATTTGATTGATGTGCGTCACAGGTGTATGTCAGAACTGTTTTATTATATTTATATAATAAAAAATATAGAAACATATATATATAGATAGATAGATAGATATAGATTTACTGCTTTTAAAATAAGTGTGTTATAATTTGAAGCTTTCCTGATTTATCAGATTTATCATTCATTTGTTTTGATATTTGAAATTTGATATTTTGATTTGATACTCATTTGATATTTTTTGTAAAAAGAAAATAATCAATTGAAATGAAGCATTTGTAAAAAGATATACATCGATATAGATTATCCCAAAATATTTATTACCACATGATTGTATTAATATATATTTAAAAAAATGGATTAATTAAATATTAAATATAGATTATTCCAAAATATGTTTTTACCAAAAATATATATTACATTTTTTATAGATTAATCAATTATATGAAATATAGATTTTTCCAAAATATCTATTATCACATGATTGTATTAATATATAAACCTTTTTATGGATTAATTAAACATATTAAATATAGATTTTCCCAAAATATGTATTACCACATGATTGTATTAATATATAAACCTTTTTTATATTAATTAAATGTATGAAATACAGATTATTGCAAAACAGGTATTACCACGTAATTGTATAAATATACAAATCTATTTTATAGATTAATTAAATAGCCTATAGATTATCCCAAAATGTTTTACCAAAAATACATATTACCTTTTTATAGCTTAATTAAATATACTAAATATTGATTTTCCCAAAATATGTATTATTGTATTATTATATAAACATTTGATGTATTAATAAATATATGAAATAAAAATGTGTATCACCACACGACCATATTAATATATAAAACCCCTTTTATAGATTAATTAAATATTTAAAATAGAGATTATTTCAAAATGTAAATATTTCCACATACTTATATTAATATACAAATATTTATTAATACATTATTAATATTTATTATACAATATTAACTCATGTGTTTTTTTTCTTCCTGAAATAGGTATTACCATGTGATTTTATTAATATATAATAAAATCTATTTTCCAATAAATGAGCAGCAAAAATACCTATATTGTGATATATACAGTTAGTGTGATATAAAATGACTCATATCGTGATATAAGACTGTGGTCGTGCTGCCCAACCCTCTATAGGGCTCCTCATAGCGCTCGGCATCCGCTGCCAAGAAGTATTGATCGCTATAGGTTGTCAGTGCTGCATTGGCAATGCTAAAGCACATGTATATTTGTACATGTGCGTGTCCGTGTTGTAAAGAGCTCGCCCGGGGAGTGGCTGGTTTTGTCTCTTCTGTTTTTTTGCTGCAGGATTTTCACTTGTAACATACTGCAAGTGTTCTGTGGAAAACTACAGCAGCTAAGAGAAGACAAAGGGAGAGAGAGAGAGAGAGAGGCAGAGCTAGAGATGTAGAGGAGAAATAACTAGCTGTGTGTGGAGAGTCCGTCTCTCTAGTACAGCAGTCAGTTCCTGTTACCTCGGGTTAGCTGGAGATGTCATGCCCACTCATTGTGTCAAGAAATGGGAAAAGTTGCTCCTCTCACTGTAGTCCCGGTCGCAAGCGCAGGATCTTCAACATCGACCGTTTTAAAGCTGCAAGTAGCATCTGCTGTAAGAAAACAGAATAATAATGTCATGAAATCTTGCAGTGTAAGTGCAGACCCAAATGATTTTCTTTCACAGTTATTTCATCAATGAATTCCCTCTGATTACAGATGTGTTGCATGTGCGTTCATTTTCACATCTTGAGGGTGTGTGTGTGTGCGGTAGATGGCCCACAAATGAAAAAAAAAAAAAAAAACCCAGAATGACTCTCAAATGTGAAATTCACTATTTGTGCAAGTGTATTAGCATCTCCATGGCAACCGCTTTTGGGTATTGCAGAGCAGCGCAGCATCCGCTGAGGACGGAAAATGCGAATGGATTTTCAACAAGGGGAACTAATTATGATGATTACGAGAAAATTGACTTGCATTGTGTCTCCAAAACTAGAGAACCCATTTTCAATTATTGCATCTGGCCGGACCGCTGCGGGAAACAGCGGGATTCAAACAGATCTGGGGCTTACATGGGAGTTTTTGGTGCTTTCACGAACGATCCGATCCATACCTAGAGAAAGATAACAGTTAGCATTCTTATTCATCTCAAAAGTGGCGAACATGCATGCAACCTGATTCATGGGCACTTGACTTTTTCAACTATTTTATCGCCCACCAGACAAAAATGCTAAATCTGATTGACTAAGGGTGTGTTCACGCTTGGCGGGTTTGGTTCAGTTAAAACGAACCCTGGTGCGATTGCTCTGTTAGTGCGGTTCATTTGAATAAGTGTGAACGCTGCCATCCGAACCCTGGTGCGCACCAAACAAGCGCTGAAAATATGGGTCTCGCTCCGCTTCCAACCCAGACAGCAACATAGTGTCGGCCTAGATCCGGCCCACATCTGGTACGCATTAAATACACATGTACCAGATGTGGCCCGGATCTGGGCCGACACTATGTTGCTGTCTGGGAAACGAACTCTGGTGCGTTTTGAATGAAATATGAACGCAACATGCACCAAAGACATGTAAACGAACCAAAAACAGGACATGATGTTGTGACATTGTGCACTAATAAATATTTTTAATTGGTAACACTTTTAGGGTTCAATTCTCGCTATTAACTAGTTGCTTATTATCATGCATATTACTAGGATATTGGCTGTTTGTCAGTGCTTATAAAGCACATATTAATGCCGTATTCTGCATGAACATATTCTACATCTCTTAACCCTACCCAATTCCTAAACTTAACAACTACCTTATTAACTATTAATAAGCAGTAATTAGGAGTTTATTGAGGCAAAAGTCGTAGTTAATAGTGAATATGTGTTCCCTATACTAAAGGATTACCCTTTAATTCATAAAAAAATTGGAAAATATATGCTATATAAATGGAAATCAGCCCAGAGGATTTCTTAAAAATTCTTATCCAGTAATCACAACTGACTAGAAAGGTCTTGAAAAGGTCATGAGAATTTATTGGTCAAAAAGTGTGGGAACTGGAGTTATTTTTTATTATTGTATATATATATATATATATATATATATATCCAGTTTAAGTTTTAGTAATTTTGTTTTGTTTTTGTAATATTTATTATTTTTAGTAATTAGTAAGTATTAATTTTATATTTTTATTCATTTTTATTTCAGTTTTAGTTATTTTAGTACATCAAGTTAAACTAAATAAACAAATAAATACATTTCTTTTACTTTTATATACTTTATTTCATTTAACATTTATTATATTTCAACTAATACATTTTTTTTATTGTTTTAGTAAACTAATGATAACCCTGGTGAAAACATTGCCTATCGGAATCAAATAGTTTCAAGACGACCACTGAGATGCTGCCTTATACCCGGTACAGATTGTATGATTTTGGGCTGTCCCAGACGAAAGATGACCAATCGTGGCGATTTCTGTGGTCGTAGCTCCTACATTGTACAGTAAGAGAGGTTAAAGACGGCCGTTTTCATGGTCTTGTGACCAAAGATAGCCTGCGATAATTTTCTGCTACAACCTACCTCTACTGACTAACCAAGAAAATGCAACATGAAATGGTGTATTGATCAATGCGACATGGCGCTGAAACTTAAAACTCCTCAAGCTCCATTTGCAAAATTGGCATGCCAAGTTGGCCTTTTTTCCCTAGCCATGACCAATATTCTCCTCTTTCGCTTCCTCCTCTTTTTTTCAGCGCACATAAAAACCACAATTGCCAAAGTGCGATTGATCTTGCTCTATTTGTTTACCACTAGCGCATGCTGATGATGTTTTATTCTTCTATACTCTCTTGCGTCGTAGCCTATGATTCAATAGGTGTCATCATCGTACAGTCTACATACATGTCGTACCCAATTTTATTAGATCCATGTCGTACAGTGTGATTTGTAATGCTCTCATAGGATTGCCGAAATCTCACAGTCTGTAGCAGGCATTAAAGGTAACCTAGCATGTAGCTTTGTAGTACATACTGTAGTACAGTTTTCAGTGGATTCTGTCGCTCCAAAGGTTCAGAGTAGGTGCTTCCAGTGTGTCTGTAGAGAACAGAGCCGTGTTCTGTCCTTATGGGAGGGAGACACATTCCGCAGCGCTGCTGTGGTTTGGAGGCTCTCCAGCTGCTGGTTTCACCACACACACACACACACACACACACACACACAGAGGAACAATAGGCCTCAGCTGAGACCCATGGAGCCCGCGGGTCGAGGCTGGTCTTGCCCAGGAGTTAAACTGGGCTGGAACGAGCAGGAACAGCGTTCTTCCGGTGTCATGCAAGGCTCTATCCTGCTGCAGATTCCGACCCTTTTTGAACCCAAAGGAATTTTTCTGGGTTCTCTATTCAGTACTGGATTAGAAATCCAGCATAGTTGCTTTATGATGTGAAAATATGATATAAATAGTCCACTCTAGGGCTTTTCACACTGTGCTTAACCCTGGGTTGTCGTCATGAAACGTTTCACACTTGTGATTTAGAAGGGGGGTTAGCACCACTTTTACCCGGGGTTATGAAACCCTGCCCCGGAGCAGGTTAGCACCGCTTTGCACTGTTAAACCCGTATTACGGTGCTAAACGTGTACAGTAACGATGCAGCGTTAGAATGTTATGACTAGATGCTTAGCGTGCTTCATATTGAAGGGACAAATGTCAAACAGTGAGAGAAAAGAAGTGACCGTTTTATTATGTACTTTAAGAATTCAGTATAAACTTGATAGTACAGTCGGCAATGAGGATGGGCAATGTTAGAGCCTTTGTGTAAACATATCGCGTGCAGTGTTCGTCCAATCAGTGACTCTGACACCCCAAATATGCAAATATTGTCGTTAACCCAGGGTTTATGAATGTACAATGTGAAACGTCAATTTATAAATACCCACGATTAATTCACTGTTAATCTCGGGTAAATAATGAGCAATGTGAAACGTGAATCAAGATTACCCAGGATTCTGTTTACCAAGGGTTTAGAATAACCCAGGGTTAACTATTTCAAGTGTGAAAAGGCCTTCTTAAAGCCAAAGGTTTCAAAAGAGGGGTTTCACAGCAATGTCATAGAAGAACCATCCTAAATTCCCCAAGAACCTTTCAGTGAATTTTTCTATTTTTTTTTTCATTGAAAAGGTTCATAAAAAGTTGTTCATATAACCATAAATGCCAATAAAGAAGCTCTATTTTTAGGAGTGTCACATATTACATAACCAAACCAATACTTTAATTCAGCAAGGATGCATTAAATTGATCAAGTGACAGTAAATACATTTTTAATGTTACAAAAGATTTATATTTCAAATAAATGCTGTTCTATTGATCTTTCTATTCATAAAATAAATAAATGTATCATGTTTTCACAAAAATATGAAGCAGCACAACTGTTTTCAACATTGATAATGATAAGAAATGTTTAAGCAGCAAATCAAAATATTTGAATGATTTATGAAAGATCATGTGACACTGAAGAGTAATGATGCTTTGATCACAGGAATAAATTACATTTTAAAATATATTCAAATAGAACAGAGATTTTTTTTGTAATTGTAATAATGTTTTTACAATATTAGCATTAGAGACTTTCAAAAACATTAAAAAAATCTTACTTTTGAACGGTAGTGTGTTTATATTTATATATATTGAGGATGGGGCAATTGTTCACCCAAAAATGAAATTTGAAATGTACTCACCCTTATGTTGTTCCAAACCTGTATGATTTTCTTTCTCCTGTTAAACACAAAAGAAGATATTTTAAAGAATGTTGGTAACCAGACAGTTGACTGTAGCCATAGTATTTTTTTTTCCTACTATGGAAGTCAATGTCTACCATCAGGAGTTTGATTACCAACATTCTTTAAAATATCTTCTTTTGTGTTCAGCAGAAGAAAGAAACTCATACAGGTTTGGAACAACTTGAGGGTGAGTAAATGATGACAAAATTTTCATTTTGCGTGAACTATCCCTTTAAACTCCACTTTAGACATACACTGGCCAACTTCTGTAAGCACTTCCCCTCGGAGGGAATCCCCTCTGCTATTTTGAAGTGCGTTCAACTTCGTCAAGTGGGCGAGGAAAGTTTATTTGGACAGACCCTCGACCCCTCGATTTTGACTGAGGGAGCGAGTCTACTTAACATGTACACTTCAGGCAGATCCATAGACCACAATGCAACATGATTGTGACGCACTTAATTTACCCCCACCCCACACAACTCTAGTGTATGATATTGGAGTTATTTTGACATTTAACCGCATAATACTTGTTGCTACCTTAAGCTGACTGTTAGAGTTTATTGTATTATCATTTTTATATATATACACTATATTGCCAAACGTTTTGGGACGCCTGCCTTTACATGCACATGAACTTTAATGACATCCCATTCTTAATCCGTAGGGTTTAATATGGAGTTGGCCCACCCTTTGCAGCTATAACAGCTTCAACTCTTCTGGGAAGGCTTTCCACAAGGTTTAGGAGTGTGTTTATGGGAATTTTTGACCATTCTTCTAGAAGCGCATTTGTGAGGTCAGGCACTGATGTTGGATGAGAAGGCCTGGCTCGCAGTCTCCGCTCTAATTCATCCCAGTTGTGTTCTATCAGGTTGAGATCAGGACTCTGTGCAGGCCAGTCAAGTTCCTCCACACCAAACTCGCTCATTCATGTCTTTATGGACCTTGCTTTGTGCACTGGTGCGCAGTCATGTTGGAACAGGAAGGGGCCATCCCCAAACTGTTCCCACAAAGTTGGGAGCATGAAATTGTCCAAAATGTCTTGGTATGCTGAAGCATTAAGAGTTCCTATCACTGGAACTAAGGGGCCAAGCTCAACCCCTGAAAAACAACCCCATACCATAATCCCCCCTCCACCAAACTTTACACTTGGCACAATGCAGTCAGACAAGTACCGTTCTCCTGGCAACCGCCAAACCCAGACTCGTCCATCGGATTGCCAGACAGAGAAGCGTGATTGGTCACTCCAGAGAACACGTCTCCACTGCTCTAGAGTCCAGTGGCGGCGTGCTTTACACCACTGCATCCGACGCTTTGCATTGCACTTGGTGATGTAAGGCTGCTTGTCCATGGAAACCCATTCCATGAAGCTCTCTACGCACTGTTCTTGAGCTAATCTGAAGGCCACACGAAGTTTGGAGGTCTGTAGCTATTGACTGCAGAAAGTTGCCGACTTCTGCGCACTGTGCCCCTCAGCATGCGCTGACCCCGCTCTGTGATTTTACGTGGCCTACCACTTCGTGGCTGAGTTGCTGTTGTCCCAATTGCTTCCACTTTGTTATAATACCACTAACAGTTGACCGTGGAATATTTAGTAGTGAGAAAATTTCATGAATGGACTTACTGCACAGGTGGCAACCTGCAACGCTTGAGTTCACTGAGCTCCTGAGAGCGACCCATTCTTTCACAAATGTTTGTAGAAGCGTCTGCATGCCTAGTGCTTGATTTTATACACAATGGAAGCGATTGGAACACCTGAATTCAGTTATTTGGAGGGGTGTCCTATTACTTTTGGCAATATAGTGTATTTTATATCATATTTTCGCCAACAGCCCACGCATACATACAGGCCTATAGAATGGTGCGTAAAACAAATTCATAAGGAAAAAACTGTAAATAATAAATCAGCTCCATTGCGGATTCCAAGTGATCAAGGGCGTTCCATTTAAACATTCCGCCAGTAGTGGGCGCTCGTGCAACGTAAGCAATGACGTACATCCGAGTGAACAAGACAGAGGGAAGTTAGCGAGGGAAGGGTTTTAAAAATTGGACTTAAACGCAGCCCAGATTTGAGTGTTCCCGTACCTCCAAAATCCCAGTTTATCAGCCGCTCTGCCGGGGCTTCAGACACAAAACAGCACATTCCCTCCTTCAGTAATGAGGCTGCCAGCCAGTCTTCCTCTCTCTGGTGCACTCCTTTCTGCGTTGTGTGTGTGTGTCTGTGTGTTTCACTCTTCTCATTTCTGGCTCAATTGTAGCTACAGAAATAAGCAGGAGATGAGAAGGAAAAGATACTGTCAGGATGTGCTGCTGCTACTGCAGGTGTAGGAAATCTGTCCAATCGAACAGGTTAAACAAGAACAGGATTATTACATGCAAGAGCAGAAATCTACATTTCTGGAGAAAGTGAAACTGGTACTTACAGTTCCTGTGCAAAAACTGTGGTGTTGGGGATGGTTGCCAGGGTGTTGCTACATGGTTGCTATGTGTTACACAAGATGTATTCAAAGACATTGTCTGTGACGCACATTCTGTATTAATGCATCATGTCGCATGGCAACCATAAACATCCTTCAGGCTAATTTTAATTGGAATGATTCAATTTCTCTTGGGTACTTGGGTAGAAAGGAGTGATTTAAAAAAAAAAAATTATGTTCTGAAGATCCAACTTATTTTTTAAAGCCGTCTACGAACATTTCTTTCCAAGCGGCATTGAGCCTTTGAGTCTGATTTCATTTTATTTTCAGTCACGCTGTGTCCTTGTGCTATGATTAATAAATTCCTGAAGCTGAGGTTGCTGGTTTATGAGTGCAACTCTGAAAACTCATCTCAAGTTTCCCGTTTGTTTTCTTTCCTGAAGACACTCTATCAACACAGACAAAATGGACTTCCTGGAAGGTTGAGGTAGAATTCAATAGTAGTTTTCCCCTCTGCTTCCATCTGTGGTCCTGTGAGGCCTGGTGATCAATGGCAGCGAGGAGGAGAGGAGGATGTGTGTTCTAACGCGTATCACTAATTGAGTGCTTTGAGGATCGGAGTGAATGGAAGCTTGATAAAGAGCAACAACGGCTGAGCACTTTTTCAGTGGCCTGGGTTCGGAGACAAATTACATTATAAAGTTTATAGAGTTTTGTTTGAAGCAAAAAAAAAAAAGTGTTTCGAAAAAGTCTTTCTTGAGGGAATGCTCATCCTGTGAAGCATAGCGAATGATGGAATTGAGTCAGAAATGATGATACAAAATAACAAAAAAATACTTATGCCATTCATTAAACTAAAACGATACAACACTTATGGATTTGGCACATATTATTTATATGGGTATTAAATTTTTTTTACAAATTGTATTAAATATAATTAATTTATTATTTCAATATTTATACTTTTTATTTTATTGCAGAATATCCAGATATATATACAAAGTAAATATGAATGTTCTTCAATTAAATAAAACTATAAATATAAGTATTTTATATTTAATTTTTCTTACATATTTTCTTACATATTTCACACATATTTGTGTGTGTGTGTGCATATATATATATATATATATTATATATATATATACACGGTCAAACCAAAATTTATTCAGACACCTTCAAACATTTCTCACATTATCACAGTTTATTCGCTATAGTTTAAAAAATGGTAATAAAATATGACAAGAACTCAGAGTTAAACTGTGTCAGAACAAATTCATCTTGATAATGTCAGATAACTTTGATAGAAAGGTATGTAATGGATTACAATCAACCAATCAGCTGTCAGCTGTTAAATTTAAGTACACAATTAGATAATACAAATTTAGGTCAACCAATGACTCTGATTAGTGGATCTCTTTCCAGGATTATGTGTAGAGTAAATATGATTTTCTTTCAGTGTAGTTGAAAATTACTTGTTGCTTCTCCAGAAGCATGCATTATTAAAATGCAGTTATCACTGAAATAACATAATATATCTTTGATATGTTAAAAATCTATTTTCCTATGGAGAAAATAAATGTGATTTTTACTTAAGGAACTCTCTCTTCTCTTCTCTTCTCTCTCTCTCTCTCTCTCTCTCTCTCTCTCTCTCTCTCTTCTCTTCTCTTCTCTCTCTCTCTCTCTCTCTCTCTCTCTCTCTCTTCTCTCTCTTCTCTCTCTCTCTCTCTCTCTCTCTCTCTCTCTTCTCTCTCTTCTCTCTCTCTCTCTCTCTCTCTCTCTCTCTCTCTCTCTCTCTCTCTCTCTCTCTCTCTCTCTCTCTCGTGCAGCCTGACGGCAGCCATGAGTGGGATTCTGAAGAGGAAGTTTGAGGAGGTGGAGGGGGCATCGCCCTGCTCGTCACTGAGGGAGTCGGAGGAGGAGGAGATCTCCAGCACTGAGAGCGGAGACAGCAGTGACAGCGTCAACCCATCGGCCTCGCACTTCACACATTCTTCATCAGCATCATCCTCATCATCAGCAACACACATGCTGCAGCGGACAGGTGAGACAGAGGACTGCAGTTACACTGAACAAAACAATGCTGTGGGATTTCCTTTAAAACGATTTTCACTCAGAAATTGTACAAAGAAATGGCAAATAATACACTGAATTAGACTGGGTAACACTTTATTTTACAGTGTCATTGTTACATATGTTATATGTAGTTCTATAATAATAACTATAAATTCTGCATAATTACATGCAACTAACCCTAAACCAAACCAAACCCTAATCCTAATCCAATAGTGAGTACATGTAGTTACTTAATATTACTCAGTGCTTGAAATTATTGTAATTACACTGTAACAAAAACACCCTAAAATAAAGTGTAACCAAAGACTAAACCTAATGTTTGTTGTATTCAAACTGTACAAATCTTTTGTATATTAAACTCTTTTAGGTGAAATATTTATATAGTGACAGGAAGCTGACACAATTATCATTAGCATTGTTACTGATTGAATATTTAAAAGAATGAGAAAAAAGTAGCCTAGTTTTAAAAAGTGAAAGGTTGCCAAGTCAGAAAAAGTACTAGTCATATTAAAGGACTAGTTCACGCAAAAAAATAAATACATTTCATTTTTTACTCACCTTCATGTCGTTCCAAAACTATACTGTTATTTTTTTTCACAACAGGAAACATTTTGAACAATCACACACAACATTTCATAGTGACCACATATGAGAAGCTTAAAAATAAGCATAAAAGTATCATCAAAATGAGTCCATATGACTATTTTGTTTTATTTTTTGGTGAACTATTCCTTAAAACTAATGACAACTGGCACAAACCGTTGTCTCATTCCTTTAAAGCACTGAATTATGGGTATACGAGGAGGAAGATGGGAAATACGTTTCCCAGAGAATGTCCCCAGGGGAAATTCTAGCTCGAAATTGGTAGCAGAAAATAGAAAATGGCCCTTTGAAAGGAAAATTCATCACTGAGATTTGATATTGATCGTCATCACGCTGTCTGAAGGGGGCTTGAGAAAATATCCATCATCGCAATACACGTAAAACATCTGGACTCATGCCGCTAACCATTAAGAAGCTGAAGCGTGCCGCACATGAGCCGGCATTTGACTTCATAAAAAGACATTCAAGAGCAGTTCACCTGAAAAGCATCAGGCATCATTTCTAGAAATATGCATTTCTGACACATCCATATAGTATAGTATATAGTAATGTACTGTAAATAATACCATGGTATTACCATTGTACATTGTGTACAAAACACCATTGTGTTGAGTGAATCTCACAAAACCAGTCAAGAACATGTCCGGGTCATAATTCACATGTAATTTGAAAGATAAAAGTAAGATATTATATTTTGCATAGACATTGAAGCCTGTTTTAGGACTGCACTGAGACACGTTTTCATAATATTACCTGATTACAATAATGAGAATCCCTATTGAGAATAATGAGAATTACAAAGAAAATCCAAAAGTGAACCATTTAGGGGCCGCTTACACAACACCGTTTTCAACTAAAAACAGAAACATTTTTATGCGTTTTAGCCGTTCATTTTGGGGGCGCAAAGTTTCTCAAGGGAATGCAAACATTTTGCAAGTGAATGCAAAGTTTCTCAGGGGAACGCTAAAACATTTGCGAGAGAATGCGAAAGAATTGCCAAAAAAAAAAATTTTCTTCACCGTGTCACGCTCCGTACGTGTTCAGTCTATAGGCGTTTCTTTACACTGACATCGCCAACTACTGGCATGGCATGCGTTTTTTTGGGGGGGTTTTGCGGATCTGTGTGAATGAGGACCGTTTTTACAACGCTGTCGTCTGTATGTGAAAAATGCAGTAAACGCACCTTTAGATGTGTTACAGTAATACAGTGATGGGAATTTAGGTGGAAAATATACTTGATTGTCATGACAATAATGCCACAGTGCAAAAATGTTGTGCATTTTTCTAAAACAGGCAGACATTTTATTTTGCCGGAAATAAATTGTATTATTTTCTTCTCCTTTGATTTTAGGGGTGAAATGTGACCTGGAGTTTTTGTTTAGTTTTATTTTTCCAAGGCCGCAACCATGTCTTAAACTTTGGGGGGGGACCGATTTTAGCGTAAAGAAATAGAACAGTGAAGGAAATTCTAGGTCTAATTCTAGTTGGGAAATAATAATTTTGAACCATTTGCAAATAATATTTGCATTCATTTGCATAAAAATGTGCACACATACTTTTATTTGTATGCCTAATATGCCGAAAATGTAAAATATTTCTTGTCTCGTCACACTCAGTTAGGAATTACATAAATCATTTTAAAAAAATGTAGAAAAAAAGTCGAGTAGTTTGCATCCCTGGATGTTACTGTCGGTCGTTTAACATTTCTATCGCAAAACAGTTGACCCTAAACGTTTCACTATTTACATCTTACCTCACTCTCTTTCAACGTTAAACTGACACTTCGCACTGGAATTCACGCTCTACTTCTCTGAACAGTAAGCCCCGCCTTCTTTGATCTGATTGGCCATCTCAATCATTTTGAATTTGCCGAGCGCTGTTGGACTGCTGAGGTAGACCCAGACTACAAATGTAACTTTTAAACCTTTTTGTAATCCTAATAACACAAAGTGCTGCATAATAGAGCAGTGCAAGAATTTCAAATATTGGGGGGGACAATTTGACCATTTCTAATTATAGGGGGGACTTTTTACCCTTTAATGTTTTTGGTGGTTACGGCACTACTTTGTTTTGAGATTCACCTTTCAACCTCTCCAAAAACGTCCTTGTATCGGGACTCTTGTGTAAAATTTAAGTGTTTTTTTTTTTTTTTAACCATTCATGCACAACCTAATTCTTCAACGCTGAGTAACCATTGTTTGCAGTAAAGTACTCTGCTTCAGTTCTGCTGACTTGCTGACATGATCAAGAACTCCAGCACAACTGAAGCAGAGCAAAAGCTTCTAACTGCAAACAAAGCATTCTGAGAGCAGGGGCTCAGTGTTGAAAATGAATTAGGC
Organism: Coreius guichenoti; assembly: GCA_039654105.1. Taxonomy (NCBI): domain Eukaryota; kingdom Metazoa; phylum Chordata; class Actinopteri; order Cypriniformes; family Gobionidae; genus Coreius; species Coreius guichenoti. The sequence continues at coordinate 5,073,563 of CM077172.1, read as the reverse complement.
GGCAGCTAGTTGGTTGAGAATTTTTACATGAGAGTCCTGATACAAGTCTTTTCTCTTCAGGCGTACTTTGGAAAGGTCACTCTCAAAAAACAAACAAACAAACAAACAAAACGTGCACTGCCAGGTTATATTAAAGGGATAGTTCACCCAAAAATGAAAATTCTGTCATTAATTCCTCACCCTCATGTCTTTCCAAAACCGTGAGACTTTCGTTCATCTTTGGAACACAAATGAAGATCTTTTTGATGAAATCTGAGAGCTTTCTGTCCTTTTTTCTGTCATAAAGCAAGCAATACGCCATAAAGAGTGACCACTTCTAAAAATAAATACGGATTAATTAAGGCCCAATAAACTGAGTGTTCTGTGAGAAGTTGTTTTAGGAAGGCAGTTTTCTCCACCATGTCAATCATTCCTGATGCTCTTCAGCTCTTTGCCCACGTTAAATCTACGCTCTCCATCACCTCTCTGAGGTCTTTAATGTTTTGTGACGCTCATCCACTTTGATTCCGCCATTAAAAATAATTAGAAGTTTATGTACACCAGATGTCTGCGGATGACCCACAGTGCAGCGAGTCCCAGAGGACGTCTGTTTCCTCCTTTAGAAAATGCTGCTCTTTCAGCACAGCTTCAGAGAGCGGTTACGTCTACATTAAGATGTGAAATGTAGCTGATAATCGTAAATTACTGACATTCAAATCAACCTGCTGAGCTGGATTCCTGGAACTATTTTCAGCAAAGGAATCATGATGAAAAGCCAGTGACTGTTAGATGCAAACCCTTTGGTGGCATGAAAGGATAATACACATGGTGCTAAAATTATTGCCATATTCATATACCTTGGTATGCACATGATACTGCAATGTACACTAGCGTTCAAATGTTTGGGGTCGATAAGATATTTTATTGTTTTTAAAAGAAGTACTTTTTTCTCACCAACACCAATGCTCAAAAATACAGTAAAAACAGCAATATTGTGATATATTATTACAATTTAAAATAACTTGTTTTCTATGTGAATGTGTTTTAAAATATAAATAAAATAAAAATAATTTTTTCAGCATCATTACTCCAGTCTTCAGTGTCACATGATCCTTCAGAAATCATTCTAATATGCTGATTTGATGCTCAAGAAACATTTATTATTATTATCAATGTTGAAAGCAGTTGTGCTGCTTAATATTTTTGTGGAAACCATGATACAATCTTTTTTTTTCAGGATTATTTGATTAATAGAAAGTTCAAAAGAACAGCATTTCATGGAAATTATTTGTTACATTATAAATGTATTTACTGTCACTTTTAGTTGTGTATATTTATGACAAATATTTTGTAAAGGAGTAAATCATAGCTGTATAAGTAATACACTCTCCTCTTCGCCTCTAGTGGTCCTCTGCATGCCTCTGGCTCCTATTGTTTGGCCATTTAAAGGGGGATGGTAAATATAGCCTGTATAAATATTCCCAGTTTTGGCCTCCACAAGAGTGGAGTTTCCCTGATACTCTCTCCCACAGCTCCCTTCATGTCTGACACAAACAGGACAAATAAGAACCATCTGCTGCTGCCGGTCCCCCGCCCAGAACCACCAGCAGAATACATTACACACACACATGAATGTGTGCACTGCGCTTAACCTAGTCTGACTCAAGAACTCCAGCACAACTGAAGCAGAGCAAAATCTTCTAACTGCAAACAAAGCATTCTGAGAGCAGGGGCTCAGTGTTGAAAATGAATTAGGCGGCAGCTAGTTGGTTGAGAATTTTTACATGAGAGTCCTGATACAAGTCTTTTCTCTTCAGGCGTACTATGGAAAGGTCACTCTCAAAAAACAAACAAACAAACAAAACGTGCACTTCCAGGTTATATTAAAGGGATAGTTCACCCAAAAATGAAAATTCTGTCATTAATTCCTCACCCTCATGTCTTTCCAAAACCGTGAGACTTTCGTTCATCTTTGGAACACAAATGAAGATCTTTTTGATGAAATCTGAGAGCTTTCTGTCCCTCCATTGACAGCTACGCAACTGACACTTTGACGCTTCAAAAAGTTCACAAAGAGATTGTAAAACTAATCCATATGAATTGAGCGGTTTAGTTAGGTTTTCTGAAGAGAACACGAGAATGAACCTCATTGGTTCTTACAGAAGCTCAAACGTGCTGTGTAACACAAGAATGAACCTCATTGGTTCTTGCTGAAGCTCTAACATGCTACGTAACACGAGAATGAACCTCACTGGTTCTTGCGGAGGCTCAAACGTGCTGCGTAACACAAGAATGAACCTCATTGGTTCTTGCTGAAGCTCAAACGTGCTGTGTAACACGAGAATGAACCTCACTGGTTCTTGCTGAAGCTCAAACGTGCTGCGTAACACGAGAATGAACCTCATTGGTTCTTGCTGAAGCTCAAACGTGCTCCGTAACATGTGAATGAACCTCATTGGTTCTTGTGGAAGCTCAAACGTGCTACGTAACACGAGAATGAACCTCATTGGTTCTTGCTGAAGTTCAAACGTGCTGCGTAACACGAGAATGAACCTCACTGGTTCTTGTGGAGGCTCAAACGTGCTGTACTTTTAAATTCACAACAAAATATCAGTTACTTTTTCAAATAAGTAACTTAAGTTACTTTTTTTCCCATTTATTGACTGACAGCTCTCCTGCCCCTATGTTGAGAGAAATCATGAGTAAGTGCAGAGGTGTTGGCCCTGTCCCAAATGGCACCCTTCATGTGCACTTGCTGACTTGTGGACTTTTAATGGCCTCCTCATGCGTGTGTCCGTTTAGTCCACAAGACCGTAGGGTGTCCCATTAATCATTTTAGGTTTCAGAAGGGTGCTCGCGAGTTTCCCCTTTGCGGTCGATATGCGCCCTCGTTGCACACTTTTGTCAAGCCCGCACTGAAGCGAGCGCCGCAGGAGACTTCTTCCCGACAGTCAAAGCGGCATTACGTCATGAAAGTGAGGACTTGGAAGAAGGTCGCGAGGACTTAGGGCTTGGGACAGGGTGCGCTGTGTAAACATGATGGTTATTGCAGTTCTAGACTAAATGTGAGCATGCATGTACTCATCTCACTTGCACAAAAACAGACTCAGTATTCCTCCAGATGAAAACAGTAAAATGCAAACTCAGAATTGTATGCAAATCTGCAATAATTAAATATGTTAAATTACACAAATATACTTTATGTATTTAATCTCACTTTATTAAACAATGTCTTTGCTGCTGACATTTGATGATCCAATTGTACCATACAAATAAGCAAAAAAATAACATTTCATTTTTTGTTTTGTTTTTATTGCTCAAGTAAAAGTTTGAGTTGCGGCCTCTACTGTGTGTTTCCTTCAGCCTGAGGCTTCTTCATTTCACTTTTAGTGTGAAAGGGCTTTTACATTTGCCCAAAATACTTTTTTTTTTGTTATTAAAAAACAAACAAGCAAGTGAGAAAGGTGAGAAAGGTGAGAAAAAGTAACGCATTACTTTCCACAAAAAGTTAGTTACTTTTTAGGGAGTAATGCAATTTTGTAATGCCTTACTTTTAAAAGTAACTTTCCCTGATTGTGGAAGTGCCAAGTAAATGCATATTAATTGTTAAATCAGAATAACTTTAAAATTCATTCATTTTAATGGACAGTTAGAAAGCACTGATTTGTGTAAATGAATCAGACTTTTGACCAATCTTTCTTAGGTTTAAATCAAAGCCGCTATATACTGAATATACATTCCTGTAGCTCTAACAGTAGAGCATTGCGCTAGCAACGCCAAGGTCATGGGTTTGATTCCCAAATCATGCATAAACTGAAAATGTAAACCTTGAATGCAATGTAAGTCGCTTTGGATAAAAACATCTGCCAATGTAAAATGCAATGTAAATGCATACATTTAATATAAATAAATCATTGTGAAATTCACAATATTGGAAATTTTATATCACCAACAAAATCAAGTTTGCTGTAAATATTTAATCTATCACTCAGCCCTATTTCCTAGTCCTCAAATCACTGCGCTGTTACAGGAAAGATGCATATCAGTGTCTTTCAAATTGAATAACCAAACTGTAATTTTATTTACCGTCTTTTTAGCATCCTCGATACTGAAGCGAGAGAAGAGGATGAGGACGAGGAGGGTGCACTTTGAGAAGGTGACAGTGTATTACTTCAGCCGGAGGCAGGGATTCACCAGCGTGCCCAGCCAGGGGGGCAGTACCCTGGGCATGTCCAGCAGGCACAGCTGCGTGCGGCAGTACACGCTGGGAGAGTTCGCCATGGAGCAGGAGAGGATCCACAGAGACATGCTCCGAGACCACTTGAAAGAGGAGAAACTCAACTCTATCCGGCTGCGGGTACGCAAAACGGTTCACTAGAAAATATACTTTTGCTATTGGATATATTGCTGTGTGAATGTCCTCAAAATTTCACCTTTTTGCATGCTCCTCAGTTGACGAAGAACGGCTCGGTGGAGTCCGACGAGGCCAACGCTCTCACACTGGACGACATCTCTGATGATGACCTGGACATTGATAACACAGAGGTGGACGAATACTTCTTTCTTCAGCCTCTGACCACCAAGAAGCGGCGCGCTCTACTGCGCTCATCCGGCGTCAAGAAGATCGACGTGGAGGAGAAACACGAGCTACGAGCCATCAGGGTGTCCAGGGAAGACTGCGGCTGTGACTGCAGACTCTTCTGTGACCCCGAGACCTGCACATGCAGCCTCGCCGGCATCAAGTGTCAGGTATGATGAGCAAACACACACATTACACACACTCCAAAAAAATGTAAGCCTTTTTTTAAGATGTACGCAATTCAATTAATATTAAAATTCCATCAAATTGAATTGAATAATCCTTACATATTTTAATTGAATAATTGAACAATCCTTAATCAATTATTCAATTAAAATGTAAGGATTATTAAATTCGATTTGATGGAATTTTAATATTAATTGACATGCATAAATCTTAAAAAAGGCTTAAAATTGTTTTTGAGTGCGTGTTAAAAAAAATTTTTTTAAATGTTGCTAAGGAATTCTAGTTTTAGTGAATTATTTATATAATAATTAATAAATTAATATTTCAAGTTAATCTAATGAAAATACATCCAGCTCACACAAAAAAACACAAAATCCCAGTAAATAAAATAAAATAGGTATTGCTTTAAGGAAATGCAGCCTATTTTATGACTTTTATGAAAAAATTGCATTGTGACATTTACATGTTACATTGTAAATCTTATATAATTTTTATATATGTACTATTAACATTCAAAAAAAAGTCTTATTATTTTTAAGTAAATACATTTACTAAAATCATTAAGATTATTTTGCATTGTGACATTATTTTCATTACTGTAATGCCTGCATTTTACTTTTAATTTTCAGTGATGATTCCAATTAGATTCTCATTAATGTACTCATATTTGTATTAGTTACAGTATATCTATTTTGCAATACAATGTTTTGTTTAATCAGTATAACAACAAACGCGACCATGATGTATAAACATTTTACAATGTAAATATTGTAAATTATAATATATTTATTTTACTATTTATATTCAAATATTATGATTTTTTTTTTTTAAATCATTAGAAATTATACATTTTATTATTAACATTTTTTTATTTATTTATTTAATAATTTATTTTTAATTAATATAATTTAAGGCATTAATTAAAGTAATAATACATTAATAATAATAATTTCACAGAACTGTAATGACAAATAGAGGTAAAATATGATTCTCATTAATGTACTCATATTTTTACAATACAACTATTTTCCAATACAATGTTTTGTTTAATCAGTATAAATACAAATACGACCATGATGTATAAACATTTTACAATGCAAATATTCTAAATTAAATTTTTTTTTTTTATTTATTTTACTATTAATTATTAGTATTATTATTTTACTATCAATATTCAAATATTATAATTTTTTATGTTGTTGTTTTTTTTTTACATTTTTAAAATTATACATTTTATTATTAATATTTATTTATTTTATTTATTTAATAATTTATTGTTAATATAATTTAAGGTATTGACTAAGGTAATACTTAATAAATTAATAATAATAATAATAATAATACTTTTCACAGAACTGTAATGACAAACAGTGTGCTTAAAGTGTGAAAAATAAAGTGTGCTTAATCATGAAAATAATGCAAAACAACCTGTAATGGTAATTACAATAGGCTTCATTTTGCTTTTTTTTTATTTATATTTTATTTTGAGGTGAACTATGACCCCAAAATGTTCTTGAGACTCACCCAGTTGCTAGAACCACATCAGGTTTTTATTTGTATCCCTTTAAGACAGTCCTCCTTCCCCATACTGTAGTAAGGCAAAGCCTATCACGGAAATCTCGCATAGCAGACTAAAAAGCAAAAATGATTAAGATGTCTAAAGATAACGTTTAATGGAGGTATGCCCTGTTAAAACTGATTAAGATGTTAGACAGCAGACGTGGATACATACAGCTGGTTACATTTTACGTGGTACATAAGTCTTCAGAAGAGAGAGGAGCTTATTTAGATCATTCCTGCTGTGTGTAATTCAAACCATCATAAACTGGCCTGTGCTCAAGTGTTCTTGGATATCCACAGGTGGACCGTATGTCATTCCCATGTGGCTGCACAAAAGAGGGCTGCAGCAACGCAGCCGGCAGGATCGAGTTTAACCCTATCCGAGTGCGGACTCACTTCCTGCACACCATCATGAAGCTGGAACTCGAGAAGAGCCGCGAGCAGCAGCAGAACTCCGGCGTCGCCGCGACGGCCGGTAACGGATTCCACAGCGACCCAAACGGTCACTGCAGCCCGCTGGCGACGGGCCAGCATTCACTGGAATACGCGATCCCGGATACAGTCCCGCAGACCACCATCATGCATCTGCAGGCTGGCGACGACATAGACGAAGCCTTGGAAGAGGAGGAGGAGGAGGAAGAGGAAGACGAGGATGATGAAGAGGAAGATGATGAAGATGAGGAGAATGACGATGACGAGGATGAGAGCAGCAGTCTGTGCAGCCTGTCTGACTCCAGCACGCAGAGTTTGGCGAATAGCGACTCTGAGGAGGAAGACGAGGACGAAGACAAGACGGAGGAGTTTGACGTGGGATTGGCCAATAGCGAGGTGGCTCCGCCCCCCTCTGTGATGTGTTACTCAGAGAATACGGTCACTTCGGACAACCAAACAAACGGCAACTCCTACTTCATCAACTCCCCCGCGGAGTACTACTCAATGGAAAATGCTACTCCGCCCGTACTTTTAGCCTCCGCCAACCAATCTAATGAGCCCTACACAGGGGACACGGCCTCCTATCAAGACAGAGTCAATGACTCCAGTAGGGTCATGTCTCAGGGTCCCTTCAATGTGACCGCTGAACAATACTCAGACTACTCCCAGCAGCCCGAGCAGCCATACGCCAATCACCACTTGGCCGTGATTGGCTGTTGCGCCCCGGAGCCGGATAAAAGCGTCCAATCCAAAGGGACCTTCCTCAGCCAATCGGGAGAGCTGAACCAGATGGAATTCCAAAACTATCTGAACAACAATACGCAGGATACAGGCTACAACGCCAACGGGAACTGTTACGTAGCTGAACAGCCAAAGGAGATGTCTCACAATCTGCCCGACGTTTCGCTAGCGGACAACACGAAAGGACCTACTTTACTGGACGCTTTCCCTGAGCCCACTCCGGTTTAGATTCAGAAAGCGGCAAGAGTGTAAAAGCAGCCTTCGATGTTTCGTTCTGACAAATTTCCTGTTTGACGTTTGGGGGGACGGATCCAAAAATACGTATTTTTACTGAACTTTGCAAAGAACAAAAACGATTTAAACTGCGAAATCAGAGTGTATGATAAGCTTTCGATTGGAAACGTACTCTATGCAAGTACGCGAACGCAGACGCTTCTAGCTACGTAAGCTTGATTTCAATAACACAATGGGTCTCATTCACTAATGTTTGCATGGATTATTTCGTTTTTGTACGCACAGAAGAATTTCTCACGAAATGTCTGCCTAATTCAAAACACGTGCATACGCACATCAATTTGATCAAATAAACCATCTCCATATAGGCCCTGTTTACACCTGGTATTAAGATGCGTTTTGGTCGATCGGATCACAAGTAGACAAGGGAGACACATTCCTGTTTACACCTGGTGTTTTAATCCGTCTCTTTTGTCCACTTTCAACCACTTCTGTCCTGATTAATTCGAGGGAAGGGTCTATGGGTGGGTAAATGTATGGGCTTTTTCAGATCTTTCGATCTAATGGACAAAATAAGCTCATGCAATTTACAAATGAACGCACCCGGAGACGACTGAAAAACATACGGAGAGCACCAGCTTTCATTTCTGCTCTGACAGCCGCAAGATCATGCCGAACGCTGTGAGTGTGTGTTAGAAATCAGGAATGGTGAGAGAACATTGTGGTTGGTAAGTTTTTTCGTCTTCAAACCAAACTTGGGTCTTCAGCCGACAAAGTTTAAATCCCGTCTGGCTAACGTGGCTTCCCATAAGGTTTATGCATTTGGTCAGTAGGTGGAGAGAAGACGCTCTTTTGTGGCCGTTCGAATGCATTTGACCCAAGCGTGCCGCACAAGTCCTGAAAAGTGAAGTCAAAACGTTTTGATCACCCCCCACTTGGCTGGTCCCAGTATAGGTCATAAACCCCGCACTCTCCATGTATTCTAATGGGACGTGAAGCAAACTAAACAATCAAATTACACTTCAAATAATTTTTTTCCAAAGAAGGTTTCTGTCATTTTAGTTCGTTTTTATCACGCTGATATAAGTTCAAGTGTTTGTTTTATTAAATAAGTTTGGTTTTAGTTAATTATTTGATGCTATAAAAACAGAGGTGTGATGTCATGATTGTCAGCTGTGATTGACAGGTGTGATTGACAGATTCTCTGAGCAAAGTAGTCATTGAGGCACCAACAGACTTTTTTCAGGATTTTTAGGGAGGAGATTGGAGCTTTAACTTTAATTTCTACATTTTTATAACTGTTTATTTCACACCGACATAATGAGTTGTTCTGCAGTAAACCGATTTTGCGGGAGTGTGGGCGGGGCCTTGATACCGCGGCTCCACTTCACGTTCACTACTGCGCAGACTCGGGTCCCGAATCAGCGCAAGATGTCAGCGCCATATTGGGACTTTGGTGGCTTCACTTTGCTACAATGGAAGAGAGTGAAGGTGCGTCGTCCATCTTTTTTTACAGTCTATGATTTGACCATATGAACGTTTACTCTACGAGAGCAATCCGGTCAATTGCGTTTTCAACTACCTCTGGAAGTGGTCGAAAGTGAACAAGCTCAAAAGTTTTAGACCCTGTTTACACCTATATTAAAAAGTCAATTTCAAGGAAAGTCTGTTCACTCGGCGGCCATATTTGCAACGCCTCCGGGCAGCTATTTCGGGCATACAAGACCAAGTCCTATCTATTTTTCATAAGTAATAGGAGTGAACCGTCTTTCTATATCTATAGTCTTTGGCGTCATCCACTTGTGATCCGATCGACCGAAACACATCTTAATACCAGGTGTAAACAGGGCCTTAATTGCTTTAATTAATGGGGAGACCCATTATTTTAAATGCAACAGAAGGTATTCTAGCACCACCTCGAGGTTTGTAACCTCCAGAATGAGAACTTAAAGGGACAGTTCACCCAAAAATGAAAATGTTGTTAGGATTTACTCACCCTCACGTCATTCCAAACCTGGTTGACTTTCTTTCTTCTGTGGAGAACAAAAGACATTTTGAAAAATATATATTTTTTATCTATAAAATGAGGTCCAATGTTGCTTGGATTCCAACTTCATAATATCTTCTTTTGTGCTCTGCAGAAGGAAGTCATGCAAGTTTGGAATGACATGTGGCTGAATAAATGATGAAAGAATCTTAAAGGGTTAGTTCACTCTTCCGCCGGAGCTCGACATGCGTACAGCCATTACCGGAAGCCAGTGATTATAGTTTATAAAGTTATAAATATGGCTATCTTTCTTACAAAAACACATGGCTCCACTTTAGAAGGCATTTATTAACCCCCTGGAGCTGTATGGATTACTTTTATGATGGATGGATGTGCTTTTTTTTGGGCTTCAAAATCTAAGGTACCATTCACTCCCATTATAAAGCTTGGAAGAGCCAGGATATTATTTAATATAACTCCGATTGTGTTTGGCTGAAAGAAGAAAGTCATATACACCTAGGATGGCTTGAGGGTGAGTAAATTATGGGATAATTTTTATTTTTGGGTGAACTAACCCTGTGAGTCAGTGCTTGCAAAACGTTGGCCAAGCGTTTGCGTTTGCATACTAGCGTGAAGTATATTCCTGATCTTAGGCTCGTGCAAGGTTTCTTGTAATTTCAAAAGTTCTAGTTTTGAGCAGAAATGTGGATAGAACTTTTCTATGTATCTGTGTCCGTGGTGCAAAAAAGAAAACAGAAAAAAGATTGTTGCTGTTAGTGTTTCTGAAGTAAGTGTATATCTAAATGTTTGATAAAAGCATGTTTTTTTTATTTAGCTTTCATCGCTGGTTTATGGTTTTGTAAGAGTTCGATGTACTGTAAAAGAGAAAATAATTCTGTTGCGTTTTCGTACACATACTTCATGCTTTTAAAGAGTTGGTGAAAGCATGAAAACGGCTCTTAAAATGTGTGCTGTTCATTTGCCTTTGCTTACAAAACCAAAACCATGATATTTAAGTTGTGAACACCATACATTTCCTCAACATAATTGCACTTTTCCATTGGCTGAACATCAGAACCGTAACCAATCGTTACCTGAGCACTGAGGGGGGCGGGGCTATCTGGTACCGTGCCATGTCTATGGCTGTGTTCCGAATGGAATACTCGCTTACTACTTACTGAATACTGCGTAGTATATACTGTATACAAGCTACTATTTTAAAAAAAGGTTCATTTACATATTTTTACATGTCTTTTCACATTTGGTGAGTCAACAAAGAAAATTGTCCTCATCCATACTTGGATACAGTATGGCGTGCATTAAATACACATACTGCATACAAGGTAGTATGTTAGCATGCTATTCTGAACACAGCCTTAGATTATGTTTTTATAACATATCTCCAAGTTTTTAGTGGAGACATGAAGGATGTTTTTCCATGACACTAACAAGAAAATGATATATCACATCTATCTGCAGTTGCTTTAAAAAGGCAGATAGAAGACAATAAAGTAGTTAGATAACAGATTTAACTTTTTAAACCAGATTAAGATAATGAAAATGGTCAAACTCTTTGTCTTATGAAACTCTGAGATACTAAAGTCTTACATTATCTTTGGGATTATGCAGGGATTTCTGATGAAATGCACTTTGAAAGCTACTGCGAACGAAGCATTCCGTTTCCATCAGGCGAAGATGATTTTTAAAAAAGTGTTTAGAATACAAAATAACTAATATTAGGTTTGTACAAGGTAATACTTTATTGCATAATTGAAAGTATTGAATGGATGGAGGCCAGGAAGGTGAACAGATTTTTATGGCATGATGTGAACATGTTCTCTCAATAACTGTGCTTAAGATTTTGAGAGAGCGAGAGAGAGAAAAGAGAATAATTCTTGTCACGGTTATTTCATTTAAAAATAAGCTATGACTGAACAAATCATTCTGATGAGTTATTTGTAAAGTGCAATAGTTTACAGTGTGATAATGCCACACATTCAAAGGAGTGAATTCGTTTTACATCAGATTTCCTACCATGTTAAACGGAAAGCTTATCTTAAAAATAGAAATCGGCATTATTTACTCACCCTCATCCATGTCGTTCCAAACCTGTTGTTTGTTTCCCCTAAAAGAGATTTTTTTTTTGAAAAATCTTCATACTACTTTAAAACAATGACATGAGGGTGTTTAAATGATCACTTTTTGTGTGAATTATTATTACCTTAGAGTGCACTGACGAGTTTAGATATAAAGCTGTTGTTAACGCACAAACATTGTGATGCCTCTGTCAGTTTGTTTCTCCTCTTGATGGAAAGAGAGTCATTGTCCAATGGAGAATGTCCCTCAATAAGCTCAAGACAGGACAATCAAATGCCTTTTATGCCATCAACATTGTAGCATGACCTTGTGGGGCGGTAATGAAATAATCAGATCCATAAAGGTGAAGTGTGTCATTTAAAAACTGTATTCCGTCTTAATATTGCAGATACAACTATAAGTAAGACCTTAACCCTCATGTATTAATCCAGAAAGCACCACTTTATGCTACAGACATGAATTATACCTCATAATATTTGGCTTGGAGAGGTGTACGATTACTTTCCCCTATGGAGGCCCATTTCGGGCGCATAAAGTCATAATTGCATAAATTGAAATTATGACATAAATCGGAGTCGTAACTGTGACGCAAGTCATAATTATTACATAGCCATAATTATGAGATAAAAAGTCAAAATTGACATACTAAGTGATAAATGATATAGAAAGTCAAAATTATCGCAAACAGTCAAAATGATGAGATAGAATGTCATAATTATGATAAAAATTCTGGCTCTTTGTCAAAATTCGAAATTGACATTATGACAGATTCAGATTTTTTTATCACTTTTGATGTTATAATTAACTTTTTATCTCACACATTTCAACTGTTTATCATATAATTATAATAGCAGCTGGGAGTTTGGAGTGAACAGATTTTTCTGTTTTCTCAATTTATATTTAAATAAAAAAAATAATTATGACTGAACAAATCTTTCTGATGAGTTATTTGTGAAGTGCAATAGTTTACAGTATGATAATGCCACACATTCAGTCATAATTACATAAATTGAAACTACGACATAAATCGAAGTCGTAACTTTAATAGCAATAATTATGATATAGAAAGTCAAAATTATGAGATAAAATGATAAAAATTCTGTCTTTTTGTCATAATTATGCCATCAAAAGTTGAACTTGACAAAAAAAAATTATGACATCAAAAGTGACAATTATGACACATTCTGACTTTTTATGCCATAAGTATGACTTATTGCCACTTTCAACTTTTGATGTCAATTGTTTTTGTTATATTTTCATCTTTTTTTGACTTTATCTCATAATTTCAACTGTTTATCATATAATTATGATAGCAGCTGGGATCATGGCTGTCAGGGGTGTGGAAATATACACCTTTAAAGATAAAACAAACGAAGAGAGAAGAATGTTGTGATGGGAATCTGGAGGGCAGCAGCATTGGATCACTGCCTTGGCTTAAGTAACCAGTGGTTTACTTAAACGCGAATGCCTTCATTTTCTAATTGATTTTTGCCATTGTTTCAGATTCTCTGAAGGTAAATTCACACTGTTTTGCCTTCTAGAATTTATTTTCTGGACCTTGGTCCAGATTTGTCTTTAATTCACCTCTTAACTTACACACAGTGCTGGTACAACAGACCTCAATCTTTGATGCATTATGGGATATGAAAGACACGTGTACAGATGTAATGTCATTGAGCCTGTACTACAGCGGGATCGGAGTCGTCATATCATGTTACCAGTTAGAATCGCAGTTCTTGTTCTGTTTTCAGTATTTCTTATGAATGATCTATTATAATGTGTATTTATTGTGCATTACTTAAACGGTATGTATTGAATAAAATTTCTCTTTGTTAAAGCGCTCCTTGTTGGGTCATAAATCTCTAAGTGGGAAAAGGTTTGTCAAGACAAACTGATTCTGGCTTGACAAACCCGGATGGATGGATGGATGGCAGAGAGACAGACTGATTAGGGTTAGTAACCCTATACTAACCACAATATATTTGTGAAAGAATGGGTCGCTCTCAGGAGCTCAGTGAATTCAAGCGTGATACCATGATAGGTTGCCACCTGTGCAATAAGTCCATTCGTGAAGTTTCCTCACTACTAAATATTCCACGGTCAACTGTTAGTGGTATTATAACAAAGCGGAAGCAATTGGGGACAGCAGCAACTCAGCCACGGAGTGGTAGGCCACGTAAAATCACAGAGCGGGGTCAGCGCATGCTGAGGCGCACAGTGCGCAGAAGTCGCCAACTTTCTGCAGAGTCAATAACTACAGACCTCCAAACTTCATGTGGCCTTCAGATTAGCTCAAGATCAGTGCGTAGAGAGCTTCATGGAATGGGTTTCCATGGCCGAGCAGCTGCATCCAAGCCTTACATCACCAAGTGCAATGCAAAGCGTCGGATGCAGTGATGTAAAGCACGCCGCCACTGGACTCTAGAGCAGTGGAGACGTGTTCTCTGGAGTGACCAATCACGCTTCTCTGTCTGGCAATCCGTTGGACGAGTCTGGGTTTGGCGGTTGCCAGGAGAACGGTACTTGTCTGACTGCATTGTGCCAAGTGTAAAGTTTGGTGGAGGGGGGATTATGGTGTGGGGTTGTTTTTCAGGGGTTGGGCTTGGCCCCTTAGTTCCAGTGAAAGGAACTCTTAATGCTTCAGCATACCAAGACATTTTGGACAATTTCATGCTTCCAACTTTATGGGAACAGTTTGGGGATGGCCCCTTCCTGTTCCAACATGACTGCGCACCAGTGCACAAAGCAAGGTCCATAAAGACATGGATGAGCGAGTTTGGTGTGGAGGAACTTGACTGGCCTGCACAGAGTCCTGACCTCAACCTGATAGAACACAACTGGGATGAATTAGAGCGGAGACTGCGAGCCAGGCCTCCTCGTCCAACATTAGTGCCTGACCTCACAAATGCGGTTCTAGAAGAATGGTCAAAAATTCCCATAAACACACTCCTAAACCTCGTGGAAAGCCTTCCCAGAAGAGTTGAAGCTGTTATAGCTGCAAAGGGTGGGCCAACTCCATATTAAATCATACGGATTAAGAATGGGATGTCATTAAAGTTCATGTGCATGTAAAGGCAGACGTCCCAAAACTTTTGGATGGATGGATGGATAGATAGAAATAATAACAGTATCAAAAACATTAAATTTCTCCATCTTTAATAGAAATGCTTAGAAACTTTTCTGTAATTCAGAAACACATTTTTTTCTTTACAAAATATATTTTAAACAAAGAACATTGATCTACATCAATGGATGGCAATATCATGATTTATAAACCAAATTCAGTTCAATTTTCTGACTGATGTAAACATTTGATGTAATTTTTAAAAGTAACAACAGATTTCTAATGTGTTGTTTTTGCGGTTCATTCAGTTCTGCATGTCAGGACTCAAGCTTCTGAAGGCGGGTGCTTGTATAATGGCGCCCCCTGCTGCCGGTCTGTGGCACTCACTGTGTGTTCACTGCTTCTCTGTGCCTCCAGTCTTGTGTTCATAAGGTTTATCAAATATTCACAACGCTCAACAGCATGTCAAAATATACAAAGGAAACCTATTATAAGACACAAATGTAAATTTGGTAAAATAAAATAAAAGTATGGCTAAAAAACAAAAACATCCCACAGTAATTACATTTAAAATGTTTGACTGGGAATCTCTGATCACTATCATTTCCTGTTATGCAGCACATTTTTGTCTTATTATACTGGATAAAATATTACATTTAAACATTTTAAAGGTCATAATCAGTATTTTTTTTTCACAAACAGGGGTGACCCTTAAATCATTTTACTATTTTGGTCATTTTTGCCTAGTTTTGCTGCACTTCTACAATGAAAAAGTGAAATTATCCCAGTTCTTTTGCTCTAACTGAAAGGTTTCAAACAAAACAAAACAAATATTTTGTTTCATTTGGTGATTAATGTAGTTTTCCCTGCTTAATATTACTAAATGTCAATCCCTCACTACATTAGCTTTTTATTTCCATCCTTGTTAATGGTCTTGCTACTGTTTAAATAATTATAATTAATACAGCTGAAAGTGTATGAATTTAACCAGAACATTTTCATGAAAGTCTTCTAAACCCTTTTATAGAATACGCCATAAATTTACAACAAACAGGAATTACCCCAGAAATGTGAAAAGAAAAGAAAAAAAAACACTGAGAAAAAAGGGAATATGAAGCAAATACTTTCAAGAAGTCTTTGGCGCTGTGAAATCTGCTTGCATAAAATTATTTGAAGAATATTTTAAGGCCACTTCTCCTGTTAGACGTCCATAATCTGCATTTCACGTTCAAAAATGCAGCTGATATCGAGCATCACTGTGGTGCAGGAAACATGTCCTGTAGTCTTTCAGACACAATGGAATGAAATATGAGAGAAAATAAAACTTCACTGTACATGTTTGAGTGCCCACCCATAAGGTGTCCTGGCCCCTGTAGACTGGAACGTCTGTGCATGCTCCGTTTTTGGTCCACATATTCCAACATTCCAGCAGCAATGATTTCCACATACAAAAATAAATTAAAGTTTTATCTGTGTCAGATAGAAGACTCTGTCTGGTTGTGTGTGTGTGTGTGTACAAGGTCCAAAATTAACACTCGCCAAGCACCAGACAAGAGTAAAAACTGGCTTTGGCAAGTAAATAACACAAAGTTTGTCACTGTTACTCAGTTTAAATGGACTGTAATTGTGAGACTAATCATCTGCCCTTCACTGATGTGATGTGAGCATTGCTAATCATTAAAACTCATCTGCTGAAAAAGGAGGAGAAGGCAATCTCATTATGCACTGCGACACACTTAGGGCCCTATTTTAACGATCTGAGTGCATGGTCTGAAGCGCACGGCGCAGGTGCACTTAGGGCGTGTCCGAATCCACTTTTGCTAGTTTAACGACGGGAAAAATGGTAGGCGTGCCCGGCGCATGGTCCAAAAGGGTTGTCCCTAGTCTCTTAATGAGTCATGGGTGTGTTTTGGGCGTAACGTGCAATAAACCAATCAGAGTCTCATCTCCCATTCCCTTTAAAAGCCAGTTGCGCTCGCGCCATGGCGGATTCGTTATTTACATGGCGGAATTTGCGAGCGGAAAGACTGAACGCTTCTCCAGAGAGGAATTTTTCATATTTAAAAGTGTTTGTGTGCTGCTGTGCATCCCTGTGTGTGTATTAAGTGTGTGTGTGTACACGTGCGTTGTGCACCCACCTATAGGCGCATATTACTAACACGCCCTTTAAATAACACAAAAAATACTTGTTGGTGCGTTGCTATTTTGAGAAACTGAAAACGACTGCGCCATTGACCAACAAAAACTTGGTCTAAAGTCAATGGCGCAGTCATTTTAAGTTGCCTCAAAATAGCAACGCACCAACAATGCGCTTGAACACGTCTCGTTTTCAGACCAGCACGTCCATGGGTGAACAGATGGGCGCGTGCGCATTTGCTATTTAAACAACGTGGCGCTAGACATGAAAATGATAACTGCGTCGGGCTGAAACTGGCAAAAAACACTTCCGCTGTGCCTGGTGTCGCATTGCGCCGGGTGTATGATAGGGCCCTAAGAGAAAAAAAAAATCCATCTAAGGGACGAGGTAAGATAAATGTCAATTATAAGTCAGGATGGGAATCATAAGCAATTTAACGATTCTGGTTACAATTCCAATTTTTTTGTACTTTTAGGGAATCCCAAAATATGCTTGTAAAACATCTAATCTCATGAAAACAATCTAATTTAAAAGACTATTCTACACAATATTTGTTTGTGCTATATATTTCTATGCCTATTAGAGTTTTAACATAGGAACAGTTCACTGAACAATCTATAGAGTGTAAGAGTTGGGTTTAGACAGTAAAAATCTCATTTATTTTCTCCATAGGGGAACTGACTTTTAATCACAACTTGTAAACATTTATAGATAGACCTACTGTGAGCTACAAGGTTGTTAATCAATGGAATTTGCTTTTGAGTACCGGTCAAAAGTTTGGAAACATTACTATATTTTATGTTTTTGAAAGAAGTCTCTTCTGCTCACCAAGGCTGCATTTATTTGATCCAAAATACAGCAAAAACAGTGATATTGTGAAATATTTTTACCATTTAAAATAATTGCTTTCTATGTGAATATATAGTAAAATGTAATTTATTCCTGTGATCAAAGCTGAATTTTCAGCATCATTACTCCAGTCTTCAGTGTCACATGATCCTTCAGAAATCATTCTAATATGAGGATTTTCAGGATTCTTTGATGAATACAAAGTTAAAAAAGAACAGCATTTATTTAAAAATAAAGATCTTTTGTAACAATATACACTACCATGATTTTTTTTCTTTCTTTTTTTGAAAGAAATTAATACTTTTATTTAGCAAGGATGTGTTAAATTGATAAATTAAAAAAAGTGATAGTAACGATTTATATTGTTAGAAAATATTTCTATTTTGAATAAATGCTTTTCTTTTATTAACTTTCTGTATCTTTTTATTCATCAGTGAATCCTGAAAAAAGTATCACAGGTTCCAAAAAAAATATTAAGCAGCACAACTGTTTCCAACATTGATAATAAATCGTCATATTAGAATGATTTCTGAAGGATCATGTGACACTGAAGACTGGAGTAATGATGCTGAAAATTCAGCTTTGATCACAGGAATAAATTACATTTTAAAGTAAATTAAAAAAGAAAAACATTATTTTAACTTGTAATAATATTTCACAATATTACATTTTTTTTGTATTTTTTGATCAACCTCCTCATTTTCAAAAATCCTAATTCCCACATCAGCTTTATATTTTATATCGTTCGCAATGCTTCATGGGATTGCAGTTCTTTCCTCATTAAAAATAAAAATTTGTGATGTGATTCACTTTGAAGCTGGTTGGTTTGGATCATGGCTTATAACTCTTTAACAAAGACTTTTATAATTCCCTATGGGAGAAATAAAACACTTCCGGTTCCATGAGCGTGGATGCTCCATGAGTATTAGGATGCTCCCTTAGAAGGCAGTTGTCTATGTAGGCAGTAGGCTGCAGGGCAGCTCACTAGGTTTTGGAACGGAGCAAATGAGCTGGACTGTTCGTCAATAACAGGCTCTATAATTCACTGTCATAAAAACAAAAATGTGTTGTTTTTTTTTTGTTTTTTTTTAAATAAAATAAAATACTGTAAAATATTCATGGCCGGTAAGAAATATTTATGACATGTAATTTTTCCCTATTGGCAGCTGTGGTAAAAGGTTCGTTTTGGACCCTGTGTGTCTGTCTGTCTGTCTGTCTGTGTCTGTGTCTGTCTGTCTGTGTCTGTGTGTGTGTGTGTGTGTGTGTGTGTGTGTGTGTGTGTGTGTGTGTGTGTGTGTGTGTGTGTGTGTGTGTGTGTGTGTGTGTGTGTGTGTGTGTCAGTGGTCCTGCCATTCAAGTGAAGACCCAGAGCTGGTATTTGTCAGCTGGATTGCAGGGCACTAGAGAGGGGTTCTCGTGACGAATGCCCAGGCACTGTTTTGAGCCCTTGTTATAGAACAGCTGATCCTGCGAAGGGAATAAAATAACAGAGCAGGATCTATCAGCATTACTGTCAGCCAAATCACAAAACCAAACATTAGCAGGCTTAAATTAGCATTAAACAGGAAGCCAGGCACTTAAACTAAGCTCTTTTCTCTTGTTGTCTTTATTCTTGAATATATGCTTCCAATCCAATACAAGATGGAGCAAGAGAAATGTTGATTATTAATTTAATTGCTTTTGACTAATTAATTTCTATAACTTTTCTAACTGTCTGTAACAACTAGATAAGGATTTAAAAATATACATGTAAACTACATTCACAAAGACATATTTTAGAACAGAAAACAACTAATATTTAATTCATGTAATTTACTTTTTCAGGACAGACAGACAGATAGACAGAACGATAGAACAATAGTTAGAACGATAGATAGAACGATAGAACAATAGATAGATAGATAGATAGATAGATAGATAGATAGATAGATGGAACAATACAGTGGGGAGAACAAGTATTTGATACACTGCCGATTTTGCAGGTTTTCCTACTTACAAAGCATGTAGAAGTCTGTAATTTTTATCATAGGTACTCTTCAACTGTGAGTGACGGAATCTACAAAAATCCAGAAAATCACATTGTATGATTTTTAAATAATTAATTTGCATTGTATTGCATGACATAAGTATTTGATCACCTACCAACCAGTAAGAATTCCGGCTCTCACAGACCTGTTAGTTTTTCTTTAAGAAGCCCTCCTGTTCTCCACTCATTACCTGTATTA
Organism: Coreius guichenoti; assembly: GCA_039654105.1. Lineage (NCBI taxonomy): Eukaryota > Metazoa > Chordata > Actinopteri > Cypriniformes > Gobionidae > Coreius > Coreius guichenoti. The sequence continues at coordinate 5,053,493 of CM077172.1, read as the reverse complement.
ACTGCACCTGTTTGAACTTGTTACCTGTATAAAAGACACCTGTCCACACACTCAATCAAACAGACTCCAACCTCTCCACAATGGCCAAGACCAGAGAGCTGTGTAAGGACATCAGGGATAAAATTGTAGACCTGCACAAGGCTGGGATGGGCTACAGGACAATAGGCAAGCAGCTTGGTGAGAAGGCAACAACTGTTGGTGCAATTATTAGAAAATGGAAGAAGTTCAAGATGATGTTCAATCTCCCTCGGTCTGGGGCACCATGCAAGATCTCACCTCGTGGGGCATCAATGATCATGAGGAAGGTGAGGGATCAGCCCAGAACTACACGGCAGGACCTGGTCAATGACCTGAAGAGAGCTGGGACCACAGTCTCAAAGAAAACCATTAGTAACACACTACGCCGTCATGGATTAAAATCCTGCAGCACACGCAAGGTCCCCCTGCTCAAGCCAGCGCATGTCCAGGCCCGTCTGAAGTTTGCCAATGACCATCTGGATGATCCAGAGGAGGAATGGGAGAAGGTCATGTGGTCTGATGAGACAAAAATAGAGCTTTTTGGTCTAAACTCCACTCGCCGTGTTTGGAGGAAGAAGAACAATGAGTACAACCCCAAGAACACCATCCCAACCGTGAAGCATGGCGGTGGAAACATCATTCTTTGGGGATGCTTTTCTGCAATGGGGACAGGACGACTGTACCGTATTGAATGGAGGATGGATGGGGCCATGTATCGCGAGATCTTGGCCAACAACCTCATTCCCTTAGTAAGAGCATTGAAGATGGGTCGTGGCTGGGTCTTCCAGCATGACAACAACCCGAAACACACAGCCAGGGCAACTAAGGAGTGGCTCCGTAAGAAGCATCTCAAGGTCCTGGAGTGGCCTAGCCAGTCTCCAGACCTGAACCCAATAGAAAATCTTTGGAGGGAGCTGAAAGTCCATGTTGCCCAGCGACAGCCCCGAAACCTGAAGGATCTGGAGAAGGTCTGTATGGAGGAGTGGGCCAAAATCCCTGCTGCAGTGTGTGCAAACCTGGTCAAGAACTACAGGAAACGTATGATCTCTGTAATTGCAAACAAAGGTTTCTGTACCAAATATTAAGTTCTGCTTTTCTGATGTATCAAATACTTATGTCATGCAATAAAATGCAAATTAATTACTTAAAATTCATACAATGTTATTTACTGGGTTTTTGTTTTAGATTCCGTCTCTCACAGTTGAAGAGTACCTATGATAAAAATTACAGACTTCTACATGCTTTGTAAATGGGCAAACCTGCAAAATCGGCAGTGTATCAAATACTTGTTCTCCCCACTGTATATGGGACGGTAGATGGATGGATGGAACGATAGATAGATAGATAGATAGATAGATAGATAGATAGATAGATAGATAGATAGATAGATAGATAGATAGATAGAGTTTTGATCAAAATGAGCATTAACAAGCACAGCAGGAGATGACAAGTCTCCAAAGACAATGCTGGCTTCAGAGAAGGGTGAGTTGAGGAACACAGCACAGCCTCGGGCAGTTTTGGAGTTGAGTTTGAAGATCAGAAGTTTGTGAAGAAGAAAGAAAGAGTGTGTGTGAGAAACAAGAGCTCCAGCGTGGCCTTTAAAATGTTGTTTTACCTCTCTCAGCTCCCATCTCTGCTGAGGTCCAGTGATGGTGTTGTGACCTTTATACTGGCACTCCTCTAATTTGACGACTCCATCGCTCCCGTGCAAACAGAGCTCCTTCTGAATGTTGTGTCTGATCTCATGATGGGTCGAGTACTCAAAATACTGTACGATCAGAGGAGAGAAATGACCTTCACCACCGAGAAAACATTTCATTAAATAGATAAAGATGTTTGCCTGGAAACTCCTGAGAGGTTCTGGAAAACATATCAAGGGAACTAATTAAAATGATATTTGCAATGCACCTAGAACAAATCTCTCTCAAAGATCACTCATGCTTGTGTTCAAAAACAGTGTTTTGATGACCGACTGGCAGATGACATTTGAGAACATAAATTTTGGTCTGTTTATCGCAAAAAGCCATCGTATGACTATATAGTACATGAATTGTATACACTATTTTTATGGTATTTTTACTATTCCTTTAAATAAAATAAATAAAAAATAAAATACATCAATAGCACCTTTACCTGATTTAAAATATTAAATAATATTATACAGTGCTTGAATTGTATGAACTATTTTTATAGATTTTTTTTTACTGTTTCTTTAAGGGAAATAAAATAAAAATAGATCCCTCAAAGGCACTATCATCTGATTTAAACTATTATTATTATATATTATAATATAGTGATCGAATTGTATGGACTACTTTTATAAAAATAATTTTATTGTTTCTTCAAGTAAAGTAAAATAAATCATAAAATAAAAAAATAAATAAATAAATAATAACATAAAATAAAATAATAAAAAAAAAAATTAAAATACATTTAAAAAAATACCTCTAAAGCACCTTCACCTAATTTAAAATATTATATAATAAATATATGATCGAATTCTATGGACTATTTTTATGGTGTTTTTACTGTTCCTTCAAGGGAAATAAAATCAAATAAAATAATAAAATATAAAATCAAATAATACCTCAAAAGCACCTTCACCTAATTTAAAATATTATATAATAAATATATGATGGTATTGTATTGGATTACTTTTATAGTTTTTTTTACCGTTCCTTTAAAATAAAATAAAATAATAAATTAAATAATAAACAAAATTAAATAAATAAATAAATAAATAAAATTAAATAAAAAAATAACTCAAAAGCATCTTCACCTAATTTAAAATATTATATAATAAATATATCATCGAATTCTATGGACTATTTTTATAGTTTTTTTTACTGTTCCTTTAAGGAAAATAAAATAAAATAATAAAATATAAAATTAAATTAAATAATACCTCAAAAGCACCTTCACCTAATTTTAAATATTATATAAAAAAATATATGATTGAATTGTATGGACTATTTTTATAGTTTTTTTTTACTGTTCCTTCAAGGAAAATAAAATAAAATGCAAAAAAAAAAAAATGCCTCAAAAGCACCTTCACCTAATTTAAAATATTATATAATAATATGTAATGGTATTGTATTGGATTACTTTTATAGTTTTTTTTTACTGTTCCTTTAAAATAAAATAAAATAAAATAAAATAAAATAAAATAAAATAAAATAAAATAAAATAATAAAATAAAATAAAATAAAATAAAATAATACCTCAAAAGCACCTTCACCTAATTTAAAATATTATATAATAAATATATGATCGAATTCTATGGACTATTTTTATAGGTTTTTTTACTGTTCCTTCAAGGAAAAGAAAAGAAAAGAAAATAATAAAAGAAAATGCCTCAAAAGCAAAATAAAATAAAAATAAAATAAAAAATAAATTATTATTATTTATTTATTTATTTTAAATAAAAAAAAAAAAATTAAAATAAAATAAAATAAAACCCCAAAAGCACCTTCACCTAATTTAAAATATTATATAATAAAATATAGTGCTTAAATTGTATGGACTATTTTATTTATATATTTATTACTCTTCCTTTAAGAAAATAAATACCTCAAAATACACCTTAATCTAAATTACTATAATAAATAATAAAGAAAAGAAAAGAACAGAAAAGTACTTTCACTCGATTTCAATTATTATTATTATTTTGTACCAAATTTCTTAACCATTTAAAAGTGTTTTATATGTCATTTTCTCAATTCAGTTGATTCATTTACAGGACAAACTGTTCCTGCTCCAATTACCTGGTTTCCTCCCATCCCGTGGCAGGGGTACATAATGAGAGGTTTCCCTCCCTCATTACTCTCTCCCGCGTCCAAACAGGCCTCCTTCCCGACGTTCTTTATCTGGAGGGAGACAGAGGGAGGGTTGAAGGAGGAAATGGAACGGATTGTGGTGTCGTAACGTGAAAGCTGTTAAAACAAGGTTTTACAGAACGGCTTTCTCCGAGATCCGCTGCATGGTGGGAAACCGCAGCGGCCAGACACAACACGAGAGAGAGAGATGAATAAAGAGAGCGAAAGAGGGCCGTCCCAGCCACTGTGCACACACTCACTGCGCCAAACTGCAGCGGATTGAGATCGGGCATGAAGACCTCCGGATAGACGTTCTTCAAATACCAGGAAAAACTCTTACACTGGAGCTTTTCCCGGAGATCTACACGCTTGGAGACATCTCCAAAAGAGCGCTGTGAGAGAGAGAGAGAGAGCGAGAGATGGTAGCTTCATTACAGAAACTGCCTTTGAATCTCATATTAAAGCTGCCCACAGGCTGTCTGAGGCTCCACTTTAAAGCTGTCTGTCTACGGTTATGAACCAGCAGCAGGTCTTGGCTACACGTTGGGAATGTTGAGGGATTTCTGTGGTTTAGGTTGCAGAAGACCTGCACAATGAAAGCCTGGCAAAAGGCCTTTAGTCTCATAACTCTTAACTCCACAATGCCAGCAAACAAATGCAGGGATTTCCTTTCATTTGTATAACACAACTGTAGGGTGGCAGTTTAATTATTTATGTAAATAAAATAAAAGTATTAATAAAATATTAAAATATAATAAATTATGAAATAAATAAATTAAATTTCAGGCAAATTAAATAAAATATTTATAACAATTCAATTTATTTTTTAAAAATAAATTATCTTAAAAATATTTTTTATAAAGTTTTATTTATTATTTAAATGTATTTATTTATTATTTACATTTTAAATGTATTTATAGTTTTATTATTTTGTTATTATTATTATTATTATTATTTATTTATTTTGTTCATTTCCTTTATTTAAAGGGATACATAAATACAACAATTAAATGTACATAAATTATTATAATAATAAAAATAGTAATAATAAAAGTTTATTTAAATAATGTAAAACATTAAAAAGAAAATGAAATTTAAAAAGAAATGAAAAAAACTATATAAACTTTATATAAATAAAATTATTTTAAATGTTTTACTTTTTAAAACAAGACTTAAAAAACTTTTTAAAAGGCTCATGAATAATATATATTATCATTTATGTACATTATTGTATTTATGTATCCTTTCAATTAAAGGAAAAAGGCTAATGAACAAAATAATAATAATAATAACAACAACAACAACAAAATAATAAATCTATAAAATACATTTAAACATTTACATAACACCTTAGTATAGGGTCCAATTCTCATTATTAACTGGTTACTTATTAGCATTTTATTATTACATATTGCTCTGATATTGGCTGTTTATTAGCACTATAAAGCACATTTTAATGTTCATATTAAGCACACATATAATAAACTTGTTCTGGATGACCTTATTCTTCATCCCTTAATCCTACCCAATACCTAGACTTAACAACTACCTTACTAACTATTAATAAGCAGTAATTAGGAGTTTATTGAGGCAAAATTCGTAGTTAATAGTTAATGGTGAGAATTGGACCCTAATGTAAAGCGTGACCAAAGGTCAGTAGGGAAAAACTGAAGAGGGGGAATCAGACAGGTAGAGCTCTTCAAATGTTGGGAGCAATGCACTACCCTTGGTGCCATACAGTAGCTCCAACTAAACCTTTGTTACAATAATGAGGGACTGTGAATGTTGGGAGTTGTACCTCTTTGGCGATTTGAGAGGCCTGCTGGTTCCTCCGGTAGAAGATCTCTTTAAAGTCATCCATCCAGACCTCAGCCAGACGCACCTGGTTACGAGCGATCACCTGCGTGCCTTTGGGGAAAGTGTGCGGACTCTTTGTGCGGAACACGTGGCCAACGACTGAACAGGGGATGATTTCTAGCTGGCCGCCGCACTGCCACACCTGAAGGACGAGAACAGGAGGTCAAGACTAGAGAATAGTGCGTGAATTCATGTGAGCTGTAACACTTTAGTATGGGGAACACATATTCACTATATTAACTATGACTTTTGCCTCAATACACTCCTAATTACTGCTTATTAATACTTAGTAGGTAGTTGATAAGTTTAGGTATTGGGTAGGATTAAGGGATGTAGAATAAGGTCATCCAGAACAAGGCATTAATATGTGCTTTATAAACAGCCAATATCCTAGTAAAATGCATGTTAATAAGCAACTAGTTATTAGTGTGAATTGAACCCTAAACTAAAGTGTTACCATGTGAGAGGAAAAGGAAGAGCTTTATTCATCCAATACACAGACATTTGGAAACTTCATGGCCAGACTTTTAAATAAAGACTAGTTAACTCGTTTCCCAATTCTTCCTTTTGATAGTCACTGATTTAAACTTTAAAAGCAGAAATGGCATTAGAGTTGCAAAGTGATTAATTTCCATAAATTGATTCAAACTTCTCACTCAATGATTCATTTGCATCACCATTTAAATGTTCACAAAATTCCCTACAAAAGGTTGGGGTTGGCAAGCCTTGTCTTTTGCTCTCCAAGGCTACATTTATTTGATCAAAAATAGAGTAAATCTGCAATATTATGAAAATGTCTTATTATTATTGATGTTGAAAACAGTTGTGCTGCTTAATATTTTTGTGGAAACCATGATACATTTTTTCAGGATTCTATGATGAATAGAAAGTTTAAAAAGAACAGCATTTATTTAAAACAGAAATCTTTTGTAACATAATATACTGTCACTTTTGATCAATTTAATGTGTCCTTTCTGAATAAAACTGTTCATTTATTAATTGAACTTAACTTTTGAACGGTTGTGTACATGTGCAAAGATCGACCTAAAGATGTTCATAAACCACAGGACTGTGTAAAATGAATTTTGACTCACCCTGAAGGACATTTCAATATTTTCTCCTCCCCAAATCTCCATCTCCTCATCATAGCTTCCTACATGGTAGAAGTAATCTCTGGAAATGGAGAACAATCCCCCTGCAAACGTTGGCGTCCTGCGAGGATAAATGCAATTACAGTGTAAATGTTTCTGTTTGAATGTTTTTCATTAGACAGAAAATGACTGAAATGTGTGTTTTGTGTGTGTGTGGATAATAAAAGCATTTAATGGAAAAACAAACAATGCACTTCTGAGTGTTATCAAATCTATTTACTCTCTCAGTAAAAGCATTTAAGCAATAGTCATGTTGTCCCAAACCTTTTTATTTTCCACTGAACATAAAAGGAAAATTGATTACATTTTAAAATATATTCAAATAGAAAACAGTTCTTTTAAATTGTAATATTTCACAATATTACGTTTTTTACTGTATTTTTTATCAAATAAATGCAGCCTTGGTGAGAATAAGAGACAATACATTTTGAACAGTAGTCGAAGTCTTATAGCTTTGGAAAGTCATGGCATGAGTAAATAGTTTTCTTTTTTGGGTGAACAAGTCCTTTATTGTAGGGGTGTAACGGTTCAAATTACTCACGGTTCAGTTATCATCACGGTTTTAGGGTCACAGTTTCGGTACGGTTCAGTATGTGCTATGTTCAAGGGAAAAAATGACAAGCAATAGCACAAATAAATACAATAGAGCAAAGATACAAATAAAATAATCAGTGCTTTTCAGGTTTTTCAGATATATAACAGTAGCTTTCAGGAACAAAAATTGAATAAAGTAATCTTCACTGTAGAAATTAAATAAAGATTAATCCTTATTAAAGTTACAAAAGCTATTCAACCAAAAGCAGTGAGTGATTTCATTGTCTTTTGCTGTTTGATTAACATTAAAAACACAGACAGCAGGAATATTAGGCTGCTGTCACTTTAAGACATAATGCATGTATCTAATATACTGATACTGTACACATTCATGGTCTTTCTCGACTGTTCACGTTCACTTAAGACATAACCTACTTAATTACTAGGATACTCGAGTCGCCAAGACGGGCATGTTGAAGATTTTTGTGTGAATTTGTCCATTCAAGCGCAAGACTTTAAGGAGAACTCAATATTTGCACGCTGTCTGAGACACGGCTTTCCGTGTGCACGAGTTCTCTTTTGCGTCTTTTTTCACTTGAATGTTTAAATATGGCAAGTTTTAAATGAGTTTAGTTTAAACACAGATAGCAACGTGTGCTGTTCAGGTCTCACCTGCACTTGCGCACTATCACCGCCCGGGTGATGACACTCGCATTAAACAAAATTTAGGGGAAGCCAGAATGCGTATCCATCGACAGAAACATACATTAGCCACACTCTGTCTGTCTGTTTTACACGTTATTTTCAACAAACCATATTACAGATGTGTATGCGTCATCAGATTTGAGATGAACCGCGGTGCAAGTCCGTGTCGAACCGTGGGTGGAGAACAGTACGGTTCGATTTTTCAACGAGAACCGTTACACCCCTACTTTATTGTAAAGCTGGGTGTTTCCTTACTTAATTGGGTACGTCTCATCTTTGCGCCTCTGTTTCTCATGATCCGGAAGGGTCTCCCAGCCGAAGGACAGGCCCCAGTCGAAATTCCCCCGGTTATGGTGCTGTCCGTACGGTGAGGGTTTCATGAACTCAAATGTGTTCAGGTCAATGGTGGTGATGTCAGGACTCACCACGGCGGTGGAGTTCTCCGCTATCCTGGCCAGCAGCGGCTCAAGCCATCCGTGGAAACATTCACCTGAACAAACGAAGCATGATAAAGCTGAAGCGTCTTGAGAAGTCTGAGAAAACAAAGAGGACCTATTATGATTTTTTTTACAATTTCAACATTCTTTAGTGTGTAATGTTGCTGTTTGAGTGTGAAAAAGGTCTACAAAGTTAAAAAGTCCACTTTATATCAGTTTCACTGTTTCTGAACTCCATTGTAGTCTTGAGTTTTCTTCCAGGAACGAACACATCACAATATCCCTCATTTAAATAATTCCCTCCTAAGGCATACGCAAAATAAAGGGGCGCGGCCTGGTTGAGTTAGTTAGTAGTGTGTTAGTCCCAGCTTCAGACGTCATTCCCATGGACCGCTGGCTGAACGTCTGATGCATATGGCACACTTAACTGGAACTCGAAGTCGTCATCTGATTGGTTGAATTCTACAGGATGTCCGGGAGACGTGTGTGTGTGTCGCATTCTTTAACGGTCCGCCTGGAAACAAAGATGCCGTGATGCCAAACCCCCTCATGGAAAAAAAACGTGGCCGAGTTTACAACTGTGGCAATGAGCGCTTATCAGGATGAACTAAATGCTGGATTTTCAAAAGTATGTGAAGTATGTAAAGTTTGCGGCGTAGACTCTTGAAAATATGTCCAAGAGTTTTACACACCGGTCTGTTACTGTAGGGACACCGACAGTACATTTTCACGCTTCTAAACATGACGTGGAAAAAAACGAACTGTGATTGGTTGCTTTACATGTCAGTCAGACGGCCTCTGGGCGGTCTTTGGCCAATGAAATGGCTATGCGAGACTGGTAGTGATGAAACTCGCGGTTATGGTAAGGGCCGTGACATTTCAGAAACACGCTCGAAGTGGTTGGCCAATCACAACACACCGGTCTAGCCGACCAATCAGAGCACATTGTGCTTTTCAGAAGGAGGGGCTTCACAGAGACAGGAACTAAACAGAGCGTTATTGACAGACTGCAACAATGTCAAATATGGGAAAAATAATGTATATTTTGAACATTCAAGCATGAAAACCTATTCTAGTAGTGCCCAAAAAACAAAATCAAGAATTTGGGCATAATATGGCCTCTTTAAGTATGCATACTCGCATAGAGTATGTTCCTTTCCTTACGCTAAACCTTCCCTTCTTACTCTCATTTATTTGAATGTATTTACTCACAGACACTCAGATGAATAAACACAGCTGAGATGAATAAATAAGACTGTGTTCTAAATCAATTTTAGCAATTATTGCATTCTGCCTGACCGACTCCCAGTCAACCACACCAGTGGAGGACACAAACACGGTCTAAATAAAATCATGAATGTTTAACAAGCCTAAACTCAGACGGAATTAAAAAGCATCAGATGCTTTCCAGCGCAGAGCAGCTCTAACTGACCACAGGGTTGTTATAAAGAGTGTGTTTTTATTAAGAGACAAACCCTATTAATGTGAATCGAGCAACTTGAGTGGGAGTGATTTGCTCTTTAAAATGGCAAGTCGCTCATATGACTCAGTGATTTCACATGCTCACTCACAGTGGGCATCCAAGAAGGTGAGAGTGTCGCCTGTCGCCACGGAGGCCCCAAGGAGCCGGGCAGTGATCAGGCCTTTTCGCTCCTGCTGGCGGACCACACGAACAATGTGCAGCTGTTTCAGATACTCGTCCAGTTCGTCCTTCAGTCGCTCTGTGAGAAACAGAAAAGTCAAAACAATGTGTTTTTGTGCATTTTACAATCAATAATTGCACATTTCTAAGGCATGCATCCTTTCAGAGAAGGGAATCACAGAGCAACAAGCTCAGTACAAAATGCATCCAGATGGAAGATGAAATGAGAGAAATGTCTGCTATAAATATTTCATATTTTGGGGTCGCTAAGATTTTTTATTTTTTTTTTGAAAGAAAATAATACTGTTATTCAGCAAAGTATTAAAGTATCAAGCATATGTAGAGCAAAAGCATTGCCGTTAAAAAGTTTTTGATTGGTAAGATTTTTCATGTTTTTAGAAGAAGTCTCTTGTGCTCACCAAAGCTGTATTTATTTTATTAAAAATACAAATAAAAAACAGTAATATTGTAAAATATTATTAAAATGCAAAATAACTGTTTTCTATTTAAATATATTTTAAAACGTCATTTATTTCTGTGATGCAAAGCTGAATTTTCAGCATCATTATTAAAAATACAAAAAAAAAACAGTAATATTGTGAAATATTATTAAAATGTTAAATAACTTTTTTCTATTTGAATATATTTTAAAATGTAATTTATTTCTGTGATGCAAAGCTGAATTTTCAGCATCATTTTTTAGGATTCTTTGATGAATAGAAAGTTCAAAAGAACATTATTTATCTGAAATAGAAAGCTTTTGTAACATTGTACTACCGTTCAAAAGTTTTGGGTCGGTAAGAATTTTTTCTTTATTTTTTTTGGGAAAGAACTTAAAGAAATAATACATTTATTCAGCAAGGATGCATTAAATTGATCAAAAGTGACAGTAAAGACATTTATAATGTTACAAAATATTGTATTTAAAATAAATGCTGTTCTTTTGAACTTTCTATTCATCAAAGAATCCTGAAAAAAATGTTTTACACAACTGTTTTCAACATTGATAATAATCAGAAATGTTTCTCGAGCATCAAATCGTCATATTAGAATGATTTCTGAAGGATCACGTGACACTGAAGACTGGAGTAATGATGCTGAAAATTCAGCTTTGATCACAGGAATAAATTACATTTTAAAATATATTCACATAGAAAACAGTTATTTTACATTTTAATAATATTTCACAATATTACTGTTTTTTATTTGTATTTTTAATAAAACAAATGCAGCCTTGGTGAGCATAAGAGACTTCTTCTAAAAATATTAAAAATCTTACCGATCAAAAACTTTTGAACGGCAGTGTATGTCTCTTCAGTTTGGATGCTCCCTTAGAATGCAGCAAAGCTGCTCACCAGTTTTTGGAACAGATTTCAGAGTCGTTTTAGTCGTTTTATTTATATCATGTCACTCAACTTTGTGCTTTTTCAACTTCTAAATGTAACTTAGATGGTTTATGGTAAACGTCTAACATTTTGCCTTCAAAATGATTCAGAATTCTGCCAGGATACGTTTTATATTCAGTATGCAGGGATAAAAGATGTAATAATACCTTTTTACCAAAAGAGCATGACAAAGCTCAAGCCGTACCTTTAATCTAGCAGATATGGGTGTATACGTATTCATTAAGCATAAATATCTCCTTTCATGAGTCTGCAGTTCCCAGAAGCCCTCAGGGCAAAGCCACTGACCAGCACTTTGGTATAATATTATATATTATACAGAACTGAGGAGTAACTAGCTAAAAATAGTGATGCATACAGTAACTTCTAACAGAAGTGCGTCACTTCTGCACAACTAACAGCACTAAACTGAATTGAAATCATGCCATACTTGCCATTATTTTTGGTGACACTAATGGCACAGAAAAAAAAAAACATAAACCATTGCAACAGACCAGGATTAGTCTTTTTCAACACCTTATTCTTTTTTTATTATCCGCAGGGAGGGTTGCTTGACCATTTAACTACTTTAAATTATGAGTTGCTTGGGAAGCTGCAGTTTAAGAGTAGCTTTCCAAACACAGACATTATGATTTATGATATCACATAATATGTATTATCCTCTTCAGAATCATTTAAGAGTAAAGGTGTAAAACACAAGCCTGCTGAAACCAGCTGAAATGATTCACAGCAGCGCAGCGGGACGTCCTATAGGTTTTGGCTGCCTCTGAGGGCGGGGGTCTACACACAGAAGACTGGTCTTTCTCAGCGGAAGCTGGAACTGTTCGAGAAAGAGAGACGGAGGGTGTAATTAAAAGAAGAGGGAGCGTAAGAGAATAGTTGAAAGCCAATTCCCTGGCTTTCGTTTCTCACATTGGCGGGCTGCCAAGAGAGAAAGTTCAGTCCCTGCGTGATTCAACCAGGGCAACGGATAGGTGCTTATACTAGTGCAGTGTTTCTCAACCAAAAAATGCATTGCAGGTCTGTTTTGATCTGTTCAGCAGGGTAAAATCAATGCTAAATTCAAATAACCAAATGCAACTAACCATATACACTACATTCAATAGTCTGGGGTCAGCAAGGATGCAATAAATTGATCAAAAGTGTCAGTTAAGACATTTAGAATGTTACAAAAGAATTCTATTTGGAATAAATGCTGTTCTTTTGAACTTTCTGTTCATCAAAGAATCCTGGGGGAAAAAATGTAACACAGTTTCCAATAAAAATATATATGATATTTTCAACACTGATAATAAAAAGAAATGTTTCTTGAGCAGCGAATCTGCATATTAGAATGATTTCTGAAGTATCATGTGACACTGAAGACTTATTACAGTATTTTTGAACAAATAAATTCAGACTTCTTTTGAAAGCATTAAAAAAATCTTACCGACCCCAAACTTTTGAACAGGAGTGTAATTGTGCATATTTAGGAAAGCAAAATAGACTAAATAGAAAGATAAAATTGCTTCATTTGTCTTTTGTTGTTGCTGTCAAAATGTTGTGCCCAATCAAACTCTATGGTATTTTGGTGCAAATTCATCTGCCATTCAGTCAAAGTTAGTTAGATGTCATTACCATGTTGTGCAACATGCCCTCATCCTCAAAAACCATGCACAAAACTACACAATGCGAAAGAAACTAGACTACATTAAACATGAGTCACAGCGAGGATAAACATTGTGTTTTAGTTGCTGAGAACATGAATCCATTGAAATTTAAGAAACATTTAGTTGGTTTAGATTAGAACAATCACTTTGCATATTGCCGAAATTTATGCAGCAACAAATAGCAAGGTTTGATTTTAAAGACATTTCTGCTTTACCAAGCGATTTTGTTGCTGTGTTGAGTTGCCACTTGAGGTCTAGGGCCAGATTTACTAACAGCTTGCGCCAGAACAAACCCTCTTTTGGCGTTAAAAACTACTGTCAGGCATTTCCCTTTCAGACGCAGTATTTATGGGAGGAGAGTATTTAAATGAATCATGCAAGGTGATTTACTAAGGTTTGCGCTCGTCAATTTACTGGTGTTTGTGTCATTATTTAACGCCCAAAAAAAAGCACGTCTTAAACCAGACGCTAATTTGCGCTGCTCTTAGTAGATTGTGTTGGTCATAATGGAAATGATCCGGCTGTGTCTGTGTTCTTTCATTTGCGTATCGTCAGTAGATAATGCTCTGAAATTTCCACTCCCATCGGTGCTTTTTTGGAATTGCGCTCTCACGCTAATTTGCCCTATTTAGTAAATCTGGCCCCTAATGTCAAATACGGCTCCTGAAGTAATACCAGTTGGAAATCACTGCTCTAATGCTCATTTTCCTCTTTGCATTTCTTCCTTCTGTCCGCCTGTCACAGATCTGGTTTTTAAGAGTCCACTGATAGCCCCCTGTACCTCAGACCCCCTTCACTGGCTGAGCAAAACTCCTCTGATGACATTCCTAAACAGCTCTGTTTCCCATAGTAACCTGCTTCACGAGCGGCCAGGTGTCAGCAGGCCTACAAGAATAATCTGTAAAACGGGTTGCTTGAGTGAAACCGGACGCCCATTAAAACACATGGATGGTCTCGTGGGGCTACAGGCTAGAGGTGAGTTACCGTCAGCGCTGGCGTCATCGACGAGGATGATTTCTTTGAGGAGTAGAGCAGGGGAGGTGTGCAGGACGCTGTAGACGGTCCGCAGTAATGTGCTCCACGCTTCATTGTGGAACACGATGATCACGCTTGTGGTTGGAAGGGGTGGACAGCGCCTGTATGTCTGTTCAATGCATCTGCGAGAGGAAAAGTAAAAAAAATAAAGGGAAAGAGGGGCATTTTACTAAATAGGGAATCAACCCTAAAGACTAAAACCTTTTCTATAACACTTTCGTTACTTGAAATAAAATAAACATTAACTTAAAAAAAAAAAAATTATATATATATTATATATTTTAAAAAACTAACTTATTTAAACAACTTTTTCATTTTCATTTTAATGTACTAAAAAAGCTCAAATTTAAAAAAAAAAAAATTAATAAACACTAAATACTGTAGTAAAAAAAAATTACAAACAAAATTACTATTGACCCTATCATACACCCGGCGCAATGTGACGCCAGGTGTGACGCAAGTGTTTCAGCCCGACGCAGTTATCATCTTCACGTCAAGCGCCACGTTGTTTAAATAGAAAATGCACTCGTGCCCATCTGTTCACCCATGGGCGTGCTGGTCTGAAAACGAGGTGTGTTCAGGCGCATTGTTGGCACAGTGTTATTTTGAGGAACTGAAAACGACTGCGCCATTGGCAAACAAAAACCTGCTCTAAAGTCAATAGCGCAGTATTTTTTGTGTTATTTAAAGGGTGTGTTAGTAGTATGTGCCAGGTGCACAACGCATGTACACTCTGCTTATTACACACACAGGGATGCGCAGTAGCACACAAACATTTTTAAATATTAAAAATAAAAGGATTCCTCTCTGGAGAAGCGTTCAGTCTTTCTGCTCGCAAATTCTGCCATGTAAATAGCGAATCCGCCATGGTGCGAGCGCATCTGGCTTTTAAAGGGAATGGGAGATGAGACTCTGATTGGTTTATTGCACGTTACGCCCAAAACACACCCATGACTCATTAAGAGACTAGGTACAACCCTTTTAGACCATGCACCGGGCGCGCCGACCATTTTTCCATCGTTAAACTAGCAAAAGTGGATTCGGACACGCCCTAAGTGCACCTGCGCCATGCGCTTTAGACCATGCGCTTAGATCTTTAAAATAGGGCCCGATATCTTTAACTAAATTAAAATGTAAAAATATATATATATAAAAATAAAAACACTGCAATATTAATAAAGCTATAATAGTATCTCAATGATACTAAAATAACACTCTCCGATTGTAGTAAAAGCATCATTAGAATTGGAAAGTTTGATTCATTTCTGTGAATCAGATTAAACTGCCAATTTCAATGAATCAACATTTCATTTTCATTATATCTCAATTTTTGTAAATGTATTAAAACATTTTTCTCTACTATGTATTTTATATTGGTGCATATTTTAATTATTTTAACTAGATTTTTATTTTACTTCTTGCAGTAAAATTTTTGAATTGATTTGGCTATAATGTTTCGGCTGTTTGATTGAATTGATGATTTCTCTTGACTGAAAATAATACTAATATTAATAATAATAATAATCACCCTTCTAAGCCTTTTTAGTGTAAATCCTAGTGAAAAATAAATATACCAAATGTATTTGAAATACACTTAATTTATGCTAAGTATACTAAAAAACATTTACATATTTATGTATTTAATATAATACCCTGCAACTGTACTTTTAATCTTTGTAATGTATTTTGTATTGATAATAATATATTGATATACTTAAAAGTCTGTTAAAATGGAATTAACTAATTTTGTACTTAATGCACTTTAGTTATCCAGAAATAGTGCAACTAAAGATATACTTCAGTACATTTGATTGTGCAAATATGGAACTATTGCAAGTATACTTTAGTACACTTTAAATATCTTGCATTTAAAGACTGATATTATGCAGAGATCACACTATCCTTACTAATAGTGATATTACAACACACTTTAGGCTTAATATTAACCCATTTAAGCCCACCGGCAACTATAGTTCCCGCAATGCATAGTTGTCATTATCCTTTTGTAAGTATTTTTCTAGATGTTATCCATGTTTTATGTCTCAATGACATGCAAGCAAACAACCAAATAAAGGATTTCAAGAAGAAAAAAAAAGTATTAACTTCCTTCCTGTCACATGAGGCTGCCAACTTCCTACCCCTACTTCCAGGAAGCAAGGCGTAGGCAAACCCTCCCAAAGAAAGGTCATTTTCATATTACTAATAAGTATTTTTTGTTGACATATATATATCTACATAATCATGAAGGTCTCTAGAATCATCCAAACGAAACAAATCTTACAAGAGATCTATAGTTTTTTGTATACTTAGTCAAAAGTCCAAGCGGCAACTATAGTTGCCGGTGGGCAAATGACTTGTAAATACATATATCATGGGGAAATGGGGTATACTGTGTTAATAGGTTAATAAATCAAGATTTTTGGTCTTGCTTAGTGCTTTTTGCTTTCATAATATCCCACCTAAAACATAACTTAACCCTTTAACTGATATCTCTACTGTACTCTTCAGTCAATCACACAAAAGGAAGAATGGAAAGATAAAGAGTTAAAGCATGGGATTAATTGCTGTAGATTATCTTTTTCTCCCTTTTATGATATTATGTCTTGTAAGGGCCAAAATATTGAGGCCCCTTCATCCAGTTTGGATGTGTTTCATTCTAATCGGTCAAGGACCCTAATTTATTTTTTTTTTGACTAGTAGCTTATGATTCCATTATAATGTGGAAATTCAGACAAGTAATGAGTTTACATTTACATTATTATATGATTATGAAATCACCTACTACAGTCAGCCATTGAATACTATGGGACTATTTTTGTTGTTGTTGTTGTTATATAGATGTAATTTTTTCGTCACTCTATTTATTTATTTTCATTTAACTTTTTGATACACAATGCCCTGTTGGGGCAACTTAATGGCTGCACTATGTTCCACATGTATTTGTTGTTTGTTGTGTTTTCATATTCAAAAGATAAGATAGATGCAGCTTTTTTGAGTTTGCATCGAATGTTCTTCGACTTTTATACATAATACATTTGTTTATGAATAAAGATTGATCTGTTGAAAGCAGTTATTTTTAGTTAGATGCCAAATGTTCTTCTCCTATTCAAATTTGACATTAAAGTGGTGCATACAACATATTTGCCCAATATTTTTTTTTACTAGGGAATGCCTAAATATCAAGATATAATTGTTTTGGCTATGTCACCCAGTCCTAATCTGGATGTCATTTTGCAGACTACTAGTTGTGTGTTGTGTGTGACACTTTGTAAAACAATGAGCAATAGTAACTCCAGGCTTGGTTTTGTGTATATCACTCCACTAAAGCAATAAGGGCAAGAACAAACGTGTTTAATTAGAGAAAAAAGCTCATCTTTGTCTCAGTCTGTAATTAGTCACAATATCTGCGTAGACATGTTTAAATGACGTGTCTGAAGAGAAAAGCTAGTCTGTAGTTTCAGAGCCACTGATTATCCAGATAGATACATATATAAATATATAAAAAGCTAAACTGCCACATAACAAACACTAAAAGTTATGTGGCTAGATTTTAAAAGTGTTTTAAATTAGAAAAATGCTAAATTGAAGTCTCAGACTTATGGATCTCATTGACTATTCAATGCAATTATACCATTTCAATGTTATTTTTTGTTGGTTTTGGATTGAGTTTTGATAGCCAGCCCACAATAACCCATATCAGAAGGCGATTAAGCAAGTTTTCCACAAGCACCCTCTAAAATGCACTAACATGACTATTTTCTGATATATTATTCCTTTCAGCTGAACACTTACAATATTCAGGATTCCCACACTTTTTGACTAATGAATCTCCACTTCTACATGACTTTTCCAGTTGGTCATGATTACTGGATAATTATTTTAAAAAAAATTTAAAAAAATCATAGAGACTGCATTCACAGGGCCTCTTTTAAGAAACATGAACAAAGTTCTGTGTAAATCAAAATTCCATTTTACATTAATACTTTAATTGAGGTGAATGTGAGAATTTATGCAAGAATGGTTTAGGCACATCTGCTTTTCTCACATTTCATGAATGAGCGCAATATCCAGCAGATTAAATCATTAAAGTTGGCATGAAACGAAAGTTGCGATAGTCTTTTCTTCCTTATTGTGACGCGTGAAATGGCTTCTCAAACTAAAAAAAAATGTAGGGCGGGACTTGATTTTGTCATCTGGAATTGATTGGATGGTTGTGGTTTGCTATTGGTGGATTTCATGTGATTGACAAGTCGGTTGTCCCGCCCTCACGCCAGTAAACACGTCATCAGAGAAGTCGCCGTAAGAAGGAGGGGATGTGACCTTTGACACCACAGACTGAACAAAATGAAGCATTGCTTGGTCATTGGTTGACCTAAATTGGTATTATCTAATTGTGTACTTGAATTTAACAGCTGACAGCTGATTGGTTGATTGTAATCGATTACATACCTTTCTATCAAAGTTATCTGACATTATCAAGATGAATTTGTTCTGACAGTTTAACTCTGAGTTCTTGTCATATTTTATTACCATTTTATAAACTATAGCGAATAAACTGTGATAATGTGAGAAATGTTTGAAGGTGTCTGAATAAATTTTGGTTTGACTGTATATATAAAATATAATACAAATAAATACAAAAAGCTAAAATGCCAAATTACAAACACTAAAAGTTATGTGGCTAGATATTAAAAAAAAAAAATTTTAATTAGAAAAATGCTAGACAGAAATCTCAGACTTGTGGCTCTCACTGTATAGTCACTTTATAAAAGTCAATGACCATGGATTTTTTTAAACGCAATTTTAGTGGAAACCCTGAATATTTACATATGAAAGAGACAGAAACTGCATCCAAATAATCACTAGCTGATAATACATTATGAAAAGTACAAAAGGGAATCCAGCAACACTTGTTGAGGGGAACTTTATTTGTTTCTATTTAAAAAATGTAAGTTTTAAATTCTATTAAAAACTATTAAAGTGTTGCTGGATTCCCTTTTGTATTTTTTATATTGTCTGCTTCCACACACCTTGTGAGCTTGTACAGTCGAGCCAGATCTAACCTTATTGACCATACAAGTATATGACCTGTCCAGCACTCTAACTAACCTCTCATTAAAATCAAATGCTGCTATAACTGAAAGACAAACATTAAGACGTCTGCATGAAGCAAACAGGTGGTACGCACTCTGGAGGTCTGGTATCAGGGCCGAGGTCTCTGCTCAGCGAGATCCGATCACTGGCGTACAGGTTAAAGCAGTGCTTCTCCTCTCCTCTCTCCTTTTCTTTTTGCTCTGACGAGCCCAGATTGTCAGTGTGAAAAGCCTTCCCAGAAGCCCCTGGGGCGCTGGGGTTTTGCGGTGGCCTTTCTAGGACCGGTCGGAGTTCAGCGGCCGTGTAGTATCCGGACAGACAGGCCGGACTGCCCTCGCTTTCCTGCTGCCTTACGGGAGCTTTGATCTGCATCTTTGGCATTGCGTCCCGGAAGTTATTCACCGCCCCCATCACCATCCCAAGAACGCCATCCCGTTTCTCCACAATCCCTTTGAGCCAGGGTTCGTCCTGAGGGTTCTGACTGACCACCTCTCGCTGCATCAGAAACAGGAAAGTCACGAACACCAACGCCACGATGGCGAGCTTCCATGGGTGCAGTCGTCTGCGCAGGAGCCTGCGGAGGAATGTCATTCTTTGAGGCGTTCACAGTGTGGGAAACAAAGCTTCACCTGTACGTAACATCACCGCCTGTCCAACCTGGGAATGGCAGAGAAAGGTGAGGACAAAAAAGATGGCACTGCGAACAAGTTACACACGTCTGACAACTATAGCTTGAACGGAAAAAAAGGTTGGAACTCCAGTTCTGAACATCCAACATAAATGTTTTCTTTGATATTTAAGCCTGTTTTAGGTGGCTGGGAAATCATTCTGCACATGAGAGGTAATTTCATGAATTTAATTACTTTAACAACACTGCCTTGGAGTGAAACTTTCCGAGTGATAATTGGGACTTTTAACAAATGGAAAAGTATTAATCATATTGCAAAGTTCTGTCTATCTTTTAAAAAAATCTCACTTTGACGAATCATTTTTTTGTTTCTTTCTTTCAACCCTACAATGCATGTTAAGGTTACCTGCTTATAATGTGTAAGCCAAAATAGTGTGAAATTAGATGCATATTATTTATTTAAAAACTTTTTTTGTCAATTTAAATACATTTTAATGATGACATGTGAGATGTAGGAGTGTTGTCACAGCAATTTGGAGAAAAGCAAATAACACTTTGGGTAACACTTTATTTTACAGTGTCATTTTTACATATGTTACATTCAGATACTATAGTAATAACTATAAATTATGCATAATTACATGCAACTAACCCTAACCCAAACCCTAAGTTACTTAATATTACTCAGTACTTAAATGTATAATTACACTGTAACAAAGACACCCTAAAATAAAGGGTAACACTTTATTTTAGTGTCCTTGTTACATGTACTTACTATAGTAATAACAGTAAATTATGCATAATTACATGCAACTAACCCTCAACCAACCTACCCTAACCCTATAGTAAGTACATGTTGTTAATTATAATTACGCAGTACTTAAATATAGAATGACACTGTAACAATAGCACCATAAAATAAAGTGTAACCAAACTTTGCTATTTACTTTCCTACTAAATATAAACCTGAACATGAATATGATATTTAACAATCCATATCAATGAAAACAATTGCTCACATGGTGAGGTATTCCTGGGATGACACAAAAACTCGATTCAATGCAATACATGTCACTTTATGGCCGTCATTTTGAGTAATTTTAGGGTTAATCAATATAGCACAAAAACACCATCTGCCCAAACTATGAATGAGTGTTTAGCTCTCGCGCACAAACACGTAAACAAAAGTTAAACAGCGGAGACAAAGAAACCGAAAGACATACCGACTGCGCTTAAAATTCATGTCAGTTCATATCCAAAAGAGTTCTGAACTTCAACAGCGACTGTCCCAAAGCAGAACTGCTGAGCACGGCGATGTCAAAGTGGAGTAATCTCAGCCGGACTTCCGCGTCGTTGGATATCCAGGTGCGCGTCTTTCAGGTAAAAGGGGCGGGGCTTGCGTAACGTGTGCGTAAACGCCACATCATGTATCTACATTCTGTTATAGAGTCAGTCCAGCAAACTCAGCGTTTAAAAAATGTTGCTCTTCCACGTTTATTATTTTATAGTGTTAAACGAAAAAATAAAAGAGCTTTACATTTGTGTTGTCTCACTTTAATATAATTGAAGAGCACTGAAAGGCATTTGACATAATTAATTTATTTTGAGCATGTCCCTCCAGACTTTTTAGCTTTATGAAAAGAATCATTTATAAAAAAGAAAATTCTACTTTTTGTACTTTTTTAACTGGATTGTCACGGACATGCCCTCCGCTGGGATGTTGTTAGGAGACACTGAGCAGGAACGCGCGCGATCTATCCGCTTCAAATCACAAGGAAAGGAACAGCACGCAAGTTGCTCTTCTTTTTAAAACAATTTCTTTCAGACATTTTCTGGGCGCAATCGGCGCCTTTAGGGGGTGTTTAAGCATTAATGAGTAAAGTCAGACTCATAATAATAGGCTACACACCCTGCACCACAGCTAAAATATTTATGTTACACAAACCTAACTCATCCAATAACTGGCATCACCTAGTATTTCCATGTCTCATAATAGGTTCGTGCAAAATAACTTGGATAAAAGCATCGCGCGACATCTCTGACATCAGTGATGGTTGACATTCGCGTATACGACAATGATAAACTCACTCAGACATATTACCACTATAAATTACCCCTATAAATATATGGTAGATGTAGAAAACACTTACCAGACATGCTCAGCCTGAGGATTTTAATCACCGGGTCCCCATGCACATGGACTTCATAAAGAGCTTCTGTGTTTGCAGAGCAAAGAAAAGAAACCGGACACGAACCGGACAAGAGAAGAATACCAGAGAGGCTTAAGAGTGTTCATCTGTAGGATACGAGAAATTTAACTTCCCACTGTGACTGACTCTTGCTGGAGGTTGACATATGAACATATGCCATCTGATGATATCTCAGAGTTTATTATTTGACATCAGGCTGATGTGGATTTATTGCACAACTGAAATTCTTTAGCGTAACACTACCAAGCTGAACGTTTATTCTGTAAACCTTGCAAAAATCCACTTCTAAGAGACTATATTTGGCCAGTTCGAGTACATTGATCCCCATGTGTATTTAAATAGTAATACAAGTAAAATAGTAATAATATTAAAAAAGAAAAAAAGGACAACCAGCGAGATAACTAGCCTCTTCATTTTTGTCAGCTATATTGAATTTATGTTGTCATAAATTCATAACACACACACACGTTTTATGGGGACTTTCCATAGACATAATGTTTTTATACTGTACAAACTGTTTATTCTATCCCCTACCCCTACACCTATCCATCACAGAAAACTTTCTGAATTTTTACATTTTCATAAAAATCACTTATGATTTATAAGCTGTTTTCCTCATGGGGACCAAAAAAATGTCCCAACAAGGAAAATGATTTCAAATATTGCCATCTTTGTGGGGACATTTTGTCCCCATAATGTAGGGTTTACCAGGACACACACACACACACACACAGATGTGTGCAGTGCTGTTATAAAATAAGGATACACTTTTTTTCTAATAAATTAAATCAAATGTAAATTCATGTCCCAGTTACACTTAATGTTGCCACATTTTTAAATAAACATTATATTAAAAAATAAACCAAATACAATACTATTTTGTATTCATTAACTATACTATGTAATTAGTTCTTTTTATTAAAACCAAGTATAAATCTTATCAAGTTAGTGTTTTTAAGCATTTTTACATTTATTCAAAAATAATAACTGCAGTAACAATTTAAATAATATATTTTATTTATGAACTGATGTTCAGCTTTTTTTTTTAATAGTCAACTTATTTTCATCAGTCATCAAGCTCGTAAACAATGATCACAGACACAGACACGAAGATGTACCTTTAATTTCACCAAGCTGATTGCTCACCAAAAAAAAACGCACATTCACCATGTTTTTAGGCCATTTCAAGTTTGATTTTGACGTGACATTAAGTGGTGATATCCAAGTGGCTGAGTTACAGTGGGGAGAACAAGTATTTGATACACTGCTGATTTTGCAGGTTTTCCTACTTACAAAGCATGTAGAGGTCTGTAATTTTTATCATAGGTACACTTCAACTGTGAGAGACGGAATCTAAAACAAAAATCCAGAAAATCACATTGTATGATTTTTAAATAATTAATTTGCATTTTATTGCATGACATAAGTATTTGATCACCTACCAACCAGTAAGAATTCCGGCTCTCACAGACCTGTTAGTTTTTCTTTAAGAAGCCCTCCTGTTCTCCACTCATTACCTGTATTAACTGCACCTGTTTGAACTCGTTACCTGTATAAAGACACCTGTCCACACACTCAATCAAACAGACTCCAACCTCTCCACAATGGCCAAGTGAGGTGTGAGACCAGAGAGCTGTGTAAGGACATCAGGGATAAAATTGTAGACCTGCACAAGGCTGGGATGGGCTACAGGACAATAGGCAAGCAGCTTGATGAGAAGGCAACAACTGTTGGCGTAATTATTAGAAAATGGAAGAAGTTCAAGATGACGGTCAATCTCCCTCGGTCTGGGGCACCATGCAAGATCTCACCTCATGGGGCATCAATGATCATGAGGAAGGTGAGGGATCAGCCCAGAACTACACGGCAGGACCTGGTCAATGACCTGAAGAGAGCTGGGACCACAGTCTCAAAGAAAACCATTAGTAACACACTAAACCGTCATGGATTAAAATTCTGCAGCGCACGCAAGGTCCCCCTGCTCAAGCCAGCGCATGTCCAGGCCCGTCTGAAGTTTGCCAATGACCATCTGGATGATCCAAAGGAGGAATGGGAGAAGGTCATGTGGCCTGATGAGACAAAAATAGAGCTTTTTGGTCTAAACTCCACTCGCCGTGTTTGGAGGAAGAAGAAGGATTAGTACAACCCCAAGAACACCATCCCAACCGTGAAGCATGGAGGTGGAAACATCATTCTTTGGGGATGCTTTTCTGCAAAGGGGACAGGATGACTGCACCATATTGAGGGGAGGATGAATGGGGCCATGTATCGTGAGATCTTGGCCAACAACCTCCTTCCCTTAGTAAGAGCATTGAAGATGGGTCGTGGCTGGGTCTTCCAGCATGACAACGACCCGAAACACACAGCCAGGGCAACTAAGGAGTGGCTCCGTAAGAAGCATCTCAAGGTCCTGGAGTGGCCTAGCCAGTCTCCAGACCTGAACCCAATAGAAAATCTTTGGAGGGAGCTGAAAGTCCGTATTGCCCAGCGACAGCCCCGAAACCTGAAGGATCTGGAGAAGGTCTGTATGGAGGAGTGGGCCAAAATCCCTGCTGCAGTGTGTGCAAACCTGGTCAAGAACTACAGGAAACATATGATCTCTGTAATTGCAAACAAAAGTTTCTGTACCAAATATTAGGTTCTGCTTTTCTGATGTATCAAATACTTATGTCATGCAATAAAATGCAAATTAATTACTTAAAAATCAAACAATGTGATTTTCTGGAATTTTGTTTTAGATTCCGTCTCTCACAGTTGAAGAGTACCTATGATAAAAATTACAGACTTCTACATGCTTTGTAAGTGGGCAAACCTGCAAAATCGGCCGTGTATCAAATACTTGTTCTCCCCACTGTATGTACTTACTTTTTAATTAGTTTTCCCATTAACACCATTATTTTGTTCATTCAGACCGATTTGCGAACGTGCACAAAAACAAGAGGCAGGATTTATCTCATGAACCAATCATATCCAATCATAACCCATCATATCCAATCATAGCACGATGGAGGCGTTGCCTTCTCTCACGTGACTTTCCCCCATTCATTCTCAATTACCCCCCACCAAACCCAGCGCACACTTTAGAGGCTCTGTTAAAAGTCAATGGGCTCAAGGGAGGCAAGAGAGACGCGGACTTCCGCTGTAACTTCACCTGCGGGTGTCGCTGTTGGACGCTGTTACTTTAGAAAAACGAGTATGTCATGTTTTGTAAAATTTGTGTTTTATTTTTGTAATATGGGTTATTTTTGGAGAAGGCACTGTCTCCCTTGCCTCCTCAGAGTTAACGCCCCTGATATAATAACAGGCAAAGGTCACCCATGTTGGTTTGGGTGTAACATCACACTCTGAATGGTTTTTAAAGATTTGTAGTAGACAACAGCATCAGATGGTTAAGAGTTGTTTATCTGTAATGGAAAATTCAACTGTGTTTCAATTCTGCCCTGAGTTCAAGCACCACAAACAACACAGATTTAGGGTCAAGTCCATTTTGTGCTCTTGAGGGCAGAGCACTTGAAGTGGGAGAATTAGACTCATTTGTGCATTCAGATACAAAGCCATACATTGTCACTTTATTTAACACGGTTTTAAGTGTTTATCGTTGCATATTGCATACTGTTTTAAAACATGAGTAGACATTATACAGCATACTGTGCAGTGTGAGGTAAGCAGTATGCTAGTACTCCATTTAAAACACTGCCGAACAGTAGTATGCTACATTGTTGTCACATGACCTCACTGTTGCATGAGAATGGCATGCAATTATCATCTTGGAAATAACAATAGTTGCGTTTTTGATTAAATTTTATGCAAAAATGTAACGTTTGCCAGTCTGATTAAATAAAGAGTCAAAAAGAGACACATTGGAAATGCAAGGTCAAGCACATTGCATTGTGGGAAACAGCACTCTGTGCAGTGTGATCTGTTGTAACTACACATACAGAAAGTGGCAGCTGTAGCCTGACATTCGTGTTTTGAAATGTTTATTTCAATGTACATAATGGAAAATATTGCATCATCAATGCTTGTTTTTAATGCTCAATTAACACTGGATGTAGTCATGTCAAAACATTTCTTATAAAGTGCAAGTATATGAAATTATAGATGAAATCAGGATTGAGCACAGCACACAGGTCATGATCTTAAAGCCACTCTTGCTTTGTCTAAGATGTCCTTTCTGATCCGTGGATAGTTGGGATGTGCGTCCAAAACCTGAGGGTGTGAGACATTCAGACAAACACAAGAAAGAAAGAAGATGCAACAGGTTTTATTATATTTGCATATGAATCACAACAGTCACTGTCCACATTTGCAGCAGCCTTGGTTTTTGTAAGTACTTCTCATTCATTTTCTCCACAGACTTTTTAAAAGCTCTATACATGCTCTGAAATAATGCACAATATTACACCATTAGATTCAAAGCAAAAATGCATTTAAACTGCTGGTCTCAGTACAGTATTTCCTTTAGAAATTCAAATTGCGTACTCACTTTATGACACACATCTATAGCATCCACGTGTCTTTTGGCCTTCAGGTAATTGAACGCAAGCTTGTAGCCTGGTAAACAAACAGGAGGCTGATGTCAAGGAGGGATGTGCACACACACACACACACACACACACACCCCAGAGCGTCTCAGGGGGTTTTAATCTTACCGATAGTGGGGTTGGTTTGATTGCTGTACTTCCAGGCCAATTCATAATTCATGGCAGCATCTCTGAACGACTGCTCCTTCTCCATAATGTAGCCCATGTACTCGTACGCCTTGCAGCAGGACTGTTGTTAAACAGGTTCAGACATCAGTCGGTTATTGGCATCAGTGTTATTTATTATTTTGGATATTCTGTTATGTCAAATTAAGAGTTTGCAAGCAAGTTCTTGTGATGTTCTAGGACAGGGGTTCAGCACACTTTTGTTTTTTGGCCAACAAGAAAAAAAAAAAAACACTGAAAATGTATCAAAATTAAGTGAGTTCATGCTCAAAAAAGAAAAAGATATCTCAAAGTGGGGTAAGAAAAATTAAAACTTAATTCAAAGGAAAAAAAGGTTATTTTTTTTACTCTATTGGCAAATATTTTTTCCCATTTTAGGCAAAAACTCACTTAATGTTTTGATGAATTTTTCAGAAAAGATTACGTCATTTAGCATCTCAAGTAAATGTATCTTGATTTAAGAATGTTTAGATATTTATACTGGTAAACAAGACAAAAATACTGAGGAAGAACATTTTTTTGCAGTGAAAAGATTTATTTCACTGGATCATTTACAAAGAGTAAGGCTGTCAAACGATTAATCGCATCCAAAATATGTGTTCGCATCCATATCATACCGTCCACGATGACACCGGTATACATTTTTACATGATAAAAAAAGTGTCATATCGCGATATCAATGATATAGCGACGCGATGACGTATCGCGTACAACAACACAACATGTCAGCCTCTGATGACGATTTAGTACCTAAAAAGGGAGTGGTCAGACCTCTTGACAACTGACAAAACATTGATAAGCTGTTATTGAGGTTTGCAGCGTAATATTTGACCGGAAGGGTAAAATTGACGGTTATTTTCGTCAGTTACGGCTCTTTAGATCCAGCATTCTGTCCGCTCTGAATCAGACACAGAGATAAGGTAGTGCGTAAGATTACATTTATTTGAATGAATGAATCATAGCATTTATTTGAATAAATTATCGAGAGAGAGAGATTCGTGCCTGCGTGACCGTCTGTTCAGCGTCTCTCTTAACAATGAAGACGTACGTTTATTACTTAAAAATAGCGATGTAACCCCATCGTTGCAGAGAAATATAATATAGTGATCCAGTAGCTTAGCTATTGTATTGCTAAAAGTCGCGGGGCGGCGTTGATAACAAGTTTCTGCGCTCCTGAATGCGCAGCGCGATCTCCGCTCTCTGTATGCGAGTGACGTGTGTGTGCGTGCGCGCTTCAGTGAAAACAGCGCATTATTAGATAACGGTGATTCAACTGACTTGGAACTACCTGTGCATTAAACGATTTTATTGCACACCTTCCAGCCAATCAGAATCGAATATTCAGACAGACCATGGCATAAATTACTTTAGTTATTGTTAAACTAAAATGTTAAGGAGTTATGTTATACTTTTACTTAAGATTTCCAGTGAAAACACTACCAACTCTTACCAAGGCTACTTTTTTTACTTTGCTTCCATTTGACTCGTGCTGTGTGACTGTGATGCTGCTGCTGGCACCTTATGACAATACATTTACACTTCGAATTAGGTATTCTGTCATCAATGACAGTAGCTCACTGGAAAAGGATGGACTACCAGCTGTAATCACCAATAAAACTTTGTTCTATATATTTTTTTCTGTATCGTCATAAATATTATCGCAAATATTCTTGAAATATCGTGATATAATTTTGAAGCTATATCGCCCACCCCTAGTTTACATAATATATGTGTGTGTACTGTGTATAATTATTATGTATATTTGAATACACACACATACATTTAAGAAATATTTGCATGTATATACTGTATATATATTTATATAATTTATATTATATATAAATATAAAAAAATGATCTTAAATATATACATGCATGTGTGTGTATTTATATATACATAATAATTATACACAGTACACACACATATATTATGTAAACACAAACCCTTATTTTGGATGTGATTAATCGCGATTAATCATTTGACAGCACTAAGAGAGACATTTTTTTTACCACATGTTTGGATTTAAATGTTCTAATCTTTTATTATTTTTCAGTTGAATTTCCAGCAAAAAATGTTGATATATATACCATAACTGTGATAAAATAATTTGGCACCTTGTTGTGGCGTAGGCACCTCTTCAGTAGCTCTCCAGCCATGTCGTATTTTCCCGACTGGATGTAGATGTCGGCCAGGAGTAGCCAGCTCTTTTCAAACTCATCCGCATCAATGATGTTCCAGTTCATCTTGGCAATGCGTTTGAGCTGATTCCGGGCTCGAGGGGTTTGCTTCAGGATCATGTAGGCAGTGGCCATGGCCAGCAGTGCAGGAACATGATCTTTCTGCACAGAACAAACAGATTTTCTGGGCTAGTTGAGTGAATGAAGCTGTGAAACAAGAAAGAAGAGGAAACACCTCACATCTGTGGCTATAAACATTTCTTAGGGGCCATTCCCACAGAACACGTTTTTGCATTGAAAAACGCAAGACGGGAATAAAAAACCCCTGCAAGCTCTTGAACTTGAGCACTGTGTCTTTAGTATGCCGTGTCATGTGTGAGATGCTGCAAAAGACATGAGCACAATGGTTAAAGACGTACATCTAGCATGTTTACATAAATAAAAACCAACATTTTTTAAAAGTGTCTCAGTGGAATGGAAACACCTTCTGTGTGAAGTTGAACGGCCCCTAACTCTTTCCCCCGGTTTTAGTCTAGTCCCAGACTAAAATGCATGTTTGAGCTGTTTTAACTGAAAGCAACTTGCACTGATATATCTTAAAATACTGTATGTCAGTGCCATTGTTTTGTCTCAAGATGCACACCAGTAATTTTTTTTTTCTAAGGCACGTTTATAAAAGCTTCTTAAATGTTCTGATTGAACTAAGATTTAATCCTGGCTTAATCTAAGCCCTGTCTGTGAAACCAGGCCTTTAAATTCAATACAAGTTCAACTCTATCGACAACATTTATGGCATAATATTGATTGCTACAGAAAACAATTTAGCATTTTTAAACATGCATTCTGTTTAGAAAAAAGGAGAGCAAATGGCGCTGATGTTTAGTCTTAAACAGGAGTAAAAAACCCTACTGAATAACATATACACTACTGATTTTTTAATGTTTTTTTAAAGACTTGTCATGTCTTATGCTCACCAAGGCTGCATTTATCTGATCAAAAACAGAGTAAAAACAGTAAAATTGTGAACTAGTATTGCAATTCAAAATAGCTGTTTTATATTTTAAAATGTAATTTATTGCTGTGATCACATGATCCTTCAGAAATCATTCTAATATGCTGATTTGCTGCTCAAGAAATATTTCTTATTATCAGTGTTGAAAACAGTTGTGCTGCTCTGCTTCATATTTTTGTGGAAACGGTGATACATTTTATTTCAGGATTTTTTGATGAATAGAAAGTTCAAAAGAACAGCATTTACTGCATTTGAAATAGAAATATTTTGTCTTTACTGTGACTTTTGGTCAATGTAATGCTTCCTTGCTAAATAAAAGTTCTGAACGTTAGTGTAAGTTTGCCTTGAAGGTGTGATTCATGCATATACAAAAGGGGTGTGCATGTGCACACACATATCTGTCATGTAACGCCCACACACCTCACTGTTTGCGATCTCAATGAAGACGTTGAGAGCTCTTTCCACGTTGGCTTTCTGCTTGGTGGCCAGATAGCAGTAGTTCTCCAGGATGCGCAGCTGTACGTGTCCCGCTGGGGTTTGCGGCTTCAGCTCCTTTAAGAGCTTCTCTGCTGTTCTCACGGCCAGCTGCTCGGACTCCTGCTTCTCTGTAGAGTTTCTGAACACAAACAAATAAAATACATCATTAGTAAGATTGAATAAAACTCAATAACAGCTTATGCAGAATAAAAAAGGCACCAAGGGGATATTGTTGAAGTGAAGGTGTTTTCAAGTGGTTTGTATCAGATCCGTCTCAGGTGAGAGCATTTTCACTTGGCAGGAACATGCATCTCAAATGCATCTCCTGTGCCGCTTGTGGACGTTTTGAGTGGAATACTCATTGTTATTTTATTTAAGCAGCTGTTTTAAAGGGGTAATTCCCTGCTGGCAAAATGGGCTTTCAATAAAACTTGGCTGTCTATGCTGTAGAAAGGCGGAAAAAAAAAGAGAAAAAAATGAAATCAGTGTTACCTAGACAAAACAGAGAAAAAGGCTGTTGTCTTCCCTTTTGCCAAATAGGTAAGAAAACCCATAATGCACTGGGCATGTTGCCTTCCAAGGCCACTCCCAGTCTGCTCCTATTGTATAGACTCGACCAGAGTCAAATACCACCTTGCTTGAGTAGGAAATACTTCATAGCAAACTTTTAGTCATAATAGTGTCGAATTGTATTGTTCCCAGGTGTAAGAATTCAAAGAGTAAACGTTCAGGAGTGAGTTATTTAAGTTTCCGGTGAAGGATCCAGTGCGTTGCAGGCAGCAGCTAAAGACTGCAAAGAATCGCAGGGCTCGCAAAATCGCTAGCCCGACATCCCGGGGCTAATGTGTTTTCTAGTCGGGCTACCAAAATGTATCACCGCCCTGCCCAACGGGCTATCTTAAATAGTGAAATAAAATTCCTTTCTTGATGTGCGTTGTTCACTCTCTTAACTTGTTATTTGAAGGAAAAATACGACTGCAGAAGTTTTGATCATGCTGATTTGACCGCAGTGAAGTTTAGCTGATGCACATTACTTGGCTTGTGTGTGTGTGTGTGTGTGTGTGTGTGTGTGTGTGTGTGTGTGTGTGTGTGTCTGTTAGTGATGCACGGTTCGTGGTAATATCCCTCGATCGGGCTGGCCAAGTAATAAAAAAAATAACATTCCAATTAATTGCTGGTGTATGAGAGAGAAATCATTAATGTGTTTGTTTGATAAAGACACAGAACTCTCATTTCATGGTAAAACGCAATGAACGTGCATTACTTTTTTACTTTCATTTTCAACTCTTCAGGGAAAACCAATCAAGGAAAATGTACGCCTAGAACACCTCCTAGTGGTCATTATATAAAACACAAAGGAACCTACATGAAATATTGTTTAATAACTTAACAGCTTTACTTAAAATATACACATGCTTAACAGATGTATTATCTTTTTTATTCTGGCTAGATAAAATTCTTTTCGGGCTACCAAAATCTCAAGAGTGCCTGCCCGAAGGGCTACCAGGGATTTTGAAATTTTGCAAGCCCTGAATCATAAATATGGGGAGAACGCTGCGACGGAAAATCTGAAAAACTTCTGTGTTTGTAGTCAACATTTCAAACTGGATGACTACAAACTAGAGCATGTGAGCAGAGCGGTAATATTTCCTCCGGAGCGGAGAACTGCTGAGAGCGACATTTTGATTAATATGTAAATATGTGCTGCATGCTTTCCTCTCAATAACAAAATAAACGCAACAGAAATGACAGTGATGAGAAAACAGCAGTAAAGAAAGCATCTGATCATAGCGATGTGGATATGTTTGCACAAGCTCTGCACTATCCAGTCAAGTCATGTTTATTTATACTATTTTATACAATATATTGCTTTAAAGCCACAGGTATCATAACTGTATATAGGCCTAATGTAATTGAGACGTTTATTCAAGAAATTCATTAGAAACAGAAAGACGCAGAGTACATGAGTTCATGAGTGGAGCGTTCGTGTGGGCCGTGAGCAATTGAGCAGAGCGCACTGGAATAGAGCAGAATATTAAGCAGTATGTTACATGCTCTGCTACGAACACAGTGTTTTAGGCCAAATGAAAACTGAAAGAAATTGCTGTTTCTTCAGTTAATCTGGAAAAAGAGGAACAGGGAGCAACTTCTGCCCAACCCACCGAAGCAAAACACCATCATGTACAATTAAGAAGTCTGTTGCCATAGTGTTCCATTTTTACCATAATGCTGTTTAAAGAGTAGACAAAGTATGATTCAATTTTCAGATATAAACCTACTCTTACAGTAACTGTTCTGGTTAATAACCCTCTGTTGATCCAACTGACCATGGGCAGAGATACAAAAATTAGGCAAATCAGTAGTTTTCACAAAAGCCCTGGAGCTGTCAAAAATGTTTTGTCATCCGATGACTTTTGCTGACAAATAAATGAGAATTTTTCAGTCCAGGCAACAAAGAGAAAGAGTAAACATTATTAATTTACTGTATATGTACAACCAACATTGTAACAATACAGAGCGGGTTAAACATTGGCGAAGTTACACTTTAACTGATCTGTGTAACTGCATGTTGCTATATAAGGAAAACTAGTGAAGCTAGACATGTGACAATGAACAATTCCAAATTTGAGATCGGTGTGTTAATTTTCTTTTCTATATAACTGGCAAAGCTTTAAACCCTGGTTTTAGTGCAATGAATGATTGACAGTAGGTCTTTCCCTGCTGTCGAGAACGCATTGAGACAGATTAGTGCTATCAATGCAAATGCAATGAGGTCAAAATATAGGCATATTTAAAAAAAAAAAAAAAAAATGAAATGAAATTTTTAAAAAATCATTAAAATATTTTTTGACAAAAACACAATTACTAAAACTGTAAATAAAATGAAAAACATAAAAGATTAATACAAACAATAACAATATATTAATGATACTAAAATAACACTGCTGCCTAAAAATGTAGTTTGGCAGACCCCATTTACCTGTATTTAGCACTGACAACTTGTAATTAACGAATGTTAATAGTGGAAACAGATTCTGAGTCAGTATTGCCAAATCCGCAGATTTCCCACGGAACTGGACTACTTTAAAGCTGTTGCCGGGGGGTTGATTTTTTTTTTATTATCTGCGAGTTGAGATCCAGTCATAAATTAAACAGAACAAAGTGAGATCTGAGCCCACTTTCACAAGCTAAAGAGTCTGTATATAAAAACTTTGGTTTTAAAGTGGACTTCACTCAAGTATAAATACAAATTAAAATCATACAAATTCAGGCAACCTTTATATTGAAATTATGGAAGCCCGTTTCCGCCACTAAATAAAAAAATAAAAATAGTAATTGCGACTTTTTATCACAGAATTCTGACTTTTTTTCTCACAATTGCGAGTTATAAAGTCAGAATTCTGAGATATAAACTCGCAATTGCGTGATATAAAGACACAATTCTGACCTTTTTTTCTCAGTCAGAATTGTGACTTTATATCACGCAATTGCGAGTTTATATCAGAATTCTGACTTTATAACTCGCAATTGTGAGAAAAAAAGTCAGAATTCTGTGATAAAAAGTCGCAATTACTCTTTTTATTTTTTTATTTAGTGGCGGAAACGGGCTTACATATGAAATGCATTTCTCACATGGCTCAATAAATTTTGGACCCACCCCATGTCTCCGTCCAGGTTCTCAAACACCTCTCCTCCTATAGTCTCATTGTCAGGGTTGAGGCAAATCTCAATCATGTTGTACACTGCGTTCTGGCCCCAGTCGTTGTCCTTCCGGGCTTTGTTAAAGTGACGCAACCCATCGTTCGGTTCCCCGGTGTACCTTTGAGAAGCAGAAGATCAATTAAAAAAAAAAAAAAAAAAGAATTAGGGTGAATTCAGGTTGATTGGGACACATTTTGCCATTGAGATGACTGGAAAAAAGTGTCCCAATCATCCTGAATTCACCCCTACTTTAGAGTGAAATGTGACCTGGACAATTGGCTTGAGGAACACTAGTGGATAAAGACATTTTTTATTGTATTCAATTCAGCAACCAAAAGCTAAGGTTGTTGTCATAAATGTCTCAAATGTGTATGACTAATCAGAATCAGGAACTCCAGAGATAATTCCCAAATATTTTTGTCAGTAATACTGTGAAATATTATTACAATTTAAAATAACTGTTTTCTATTTGAATATGTCAAAATCTTTATTTTATCATTACTCAAGTCTTCAGTGTCACATGATCCTTTAGAAAATCATTCTAATATGATGATTTGCTGCTCAAAAAACATTTCTGATTATTATCAAACAGTTGTGCTGCTTAATATTTCTGTGGAAACCATGGATACATTTATTCAGGATGCTTTGATGAACAAAGTTCAGAAGAATAGCATTTATTTGAAACAGAAATCTTTTCTAACATTATAAATGTTACAAAAATCAAGCATAGCGTTAATTCTGGCAGGTCACGTTAGTCAAGCTCGCATCAGCTGACTGTCAGCTGATCACGTCTACCTATAGGAATACGACGTCTATCACAGCATGCATATATAAGCTCCTTCAGTACTATCAGCAGCTATCGCGTTTCTCCAGAGCTCATTTACCCTCCTCCATCCCCAGCTCCTCCTCTCGTCAGTCAGGATTTGGCATTCTGATTCCCCCTGAATCAGACTAAATTCCCGAATTATGTTCTACATTTTAATATCGACATTAATGCTATCTGCAACACATTGTTGGTTCTGTTCTGTGTAACCTAAGGGGGGTTATTGCTGCTCTCCCTGCTCTTATCTGGATAGGCTGCATGGATGCGCAGGGAGTTCTTGCCCAGAACAGAACCATACCGCCAATCCAAACTATATGCTAATTGTCTATCATCTTTGACGATAGTGGTTCTGACAGAACTTACATTTTTGATTAATTTAACCCTTATGCTGCGTTCGGGTCATTTCTTTTTCCTGAAAATGTTAGTTAATGTTATCGCATTAGACTAAAACTTACTGACTTTGCTCACACAAGGTATAACTACTTCCCAATTATTTTGGATAATTTTTGTATGTTTTTCCCCACCTTGTTACAGGGTTTTCAACACAGCATAAGGGTTAATGCATATTTTCTGAATTAAAGGTGCACTGTGTAAATTTTAGGGGCATCTAGTGGTGAGGTTGCGATATACAAGCGCTCGCGCTCACCCCTCCCTTTCGAAGCACATAGAGAAGCTACGGTGGCCGACACAGGACAAAGATGTCGTTGTCTGAGACAGCAGAGAGTAGCTAGCGCTCTGTAGAGCAGTTTGTCCATTTAGGGCTACTGTAGAAACATGGCGGCGCAAAATGGCGACTTCACTGTAAGGGGACCCGCGGTGTATGTAGATAGAAATGGCTCATTCTAAGGTAATAAAAACATAACAGTTCAATATATGAGGTCTTTATACACCACTGAAAACATAGTTATGTATATTATATTGCATTTCTGTCAATTGATCCTCATAAATTTTACATACTGCACCTTTAAAGTATTCATTTCTTTTTAAAAAACAAAACAAAACCCAAAATAAAAACATACTGACCCCAAACTTTTAAACACTATACACTCACCTAAAGGATTATTAGGAACACCATACTAATACTGTGTTTGACCCCCTTTCGCCTTCAGAACTGCAACAAGGTGCTGAAAGCATTCTTTAGAAATGTTGGCCCATATTGATAGGATAGCATCTTGCAGTTGATGGAGATTTGTGGGATGCACATCCAGGGCACGAAGCTCCCGTTCCACCACATCCCAAAGATGCTCTATTGGGTTGAGATCTGGTGACTGTGGGGGCCATTTTAGTACAGTGAACTCATTGTCATGTTCAAGAAACCAATTTGAAATGATTCGAGCTTTGTGACATGGTGCATTATCCTGCTGGAAGTAGCCATCAGAGGATGGGTACATGGTGGTCATAAAGGGATGGACATGGTCAGAAACAATGCTCAGGTAGGCCGTGGCATTTAAACGATGCCCAATTGGCACTAAGGGGCCTAAAGTGTGCCAAGAAAACATCCCCCACACCATTACACCACCACCACCAGCCTGCACAGTGGTAACAAGGCATGATGGATCCATGTTCTCATTCTGTTTACGCCAAATTCTGACTCTACCATCTGAATGTCTCAACAGAAATCGAGACTCATCAGACCAGGCAACATTTTTCCAGTCTTCAACTGTCCAATTTTGGTGAGCTCGTGCAAATTGTAGCCTCTTTTTCCTATTTGTAGTGGAGATGAGTGGTACCCGGTGGGGTCTTCTGCTGTTGTAGCCCATCCGCCTCAAGGTTGTGCGTGTTGTGGCTTCACAAATGCTTTGCTGCATACCTTGGTTGTAACGAGTGGTTATTTCAGTCAAAGTTGCTCTTCTATCAGCTTGAATCAGTCGGCCCATTCTCCTCTGACCTCTAGCATCAACAAGGCATTTTCGCCCACAGGACTGCCGCATACTGGATGTTTTTCCCTTTTCACACCATTCTTTGTAAACTCTAGAAATGGTTGTGCGTGAAAATCCCAGTAACTGAGCAGATTGTGAAATACTCAGACCGGCCCGTCTGGCACCAACAACCATGCCACGCTCAAAATTGCTTAAATCACCTTTCTTTCCCATTCTGACATTCAGTTTGGAGTTCAGGAGATTGTCTTGACCAGGACCACACCCCTAAATGCATTGAAGCAACTGCCATGTGATTGGTTGATTAGATAATTGCATTAATGAGAAATTGAACAGGTGTTCCTAATAATCCTTTAGGTGAGTGTATAAGACTGACCGCTTTGACAAAATATTTACTTACCCCTGAGATTAAGTTAATATTTAAATAATTTCACAAAACATTCACACGTTCATGGTTCTCTGATGTCATTTAATGGTCACATTACATGCAGGTAAACAAAACGTGTTTTATTTTAATTATTAATTTATTTTAATTTTACAATTTTGTGATTTCATTTATTAGCTTTTCATCAACTCATGATCCCCTTTGTGAACCCCAGTTTGGGATTACCGTCATCATAAAGCGTTACCTTCTATGTCTTATTTTATAATCTTACCAAAGGTAGAGCCCTTTGCAGTAGTTGTATCCAGGCTCAAACTTGGCCCTCGATGAGTGTTTCTCTGCCATCTCGAGGAATCTTGGAACCTCCTCCAGTTTGCCGGCTCTGCGCAGCAGATCAATGAGGCGGGACAGCGTTGGGTAGTTGTCTGGGGGAAGAGATCAAATGAGTTCATTAGAGCTTCCTGGTTGCTTTGGATTCCTCTTCGGTTCTTATGAGTATATGGAAGGAAAGCTGAGGGCCGTAAACATTTGAAAACTCAGGAGTTGAATGACACACCTGGTTTCTTCTCCAAGAGCTGCTGGAAGTGAAATACAGCCTGTTCATAGTCCTGCTTCCGGAACATAAGGTCTGCCATCATCTAACAACAAACACGGACAAGAGACTATCACCAAATGCCTGCCTACCAAAGCTATAAAAAGTTTGAAAATGATAAAAGAGCTGTGGGAGAATATGAGAAATTAAAATAACTGAACTTTAAAACAAAAAAACTTATCTGAAGAAAGTTTTGTCTTGTGGCATCTTTAGAGGCTTACTTCAAATGTTTGTTCATTTAAACATCAGTTTCTCTATAGAGAAAACAAATGAGAATTTTCCCTCCAGAACTCTACTGTTGCTCTCTACACACTCAAGATGTTTAATTGGTCCATACAATGCGAACATTTCACTCGCATTTGCAACTAAAAATAGATGTGTGCGAACTGTACAATGTATTTTTGGAGCATGTGTGCAAATACAAAAAAAATCCCATGCGGATCAGTTTTCTTAAATGTAAGATCATAAAAAGTCTTCAATACCTTAAATGCTGTTGTGTGTTCTACAGGCTCGCGCAACAGCGCTTCAGACTGCTTGAGATCAGTTCGCAATCAATGAATAGCGCACATTTATGACAAGGGAATGCTTATGAACTGATGCTGACAACGTTCACTTTACGGTGTTTATATGGTAATATGTTGTATATGGTTGCAAGAATGCATATTGTCTCCCTCATCTGAATTTGAATAAGCATCCTGCAATAATAAAGCAAAGACATTTCAAAATAAGAGTCCAGGTGTCTTTTGGGCTTGCTTATAAAAGTCATGCAGTGTGTCCATTTTCCACACCGGTTATTATTTGGTTACACAAACTGTATTAAATTTAATTGCTATTTAATTTAAAGTAACCTATTGTAGCTTCTGTCTGAGATGCCTCGTCACAGGAAGGAAAGACTATGATTATTTGACACATTATTAAAAATATAGATTGTACTAGTATCAGTGTTACTATAGTTAACAAAAACTAAAACCATTCAAACATACTTGAAATGAATAAATGTTAACTGATAAAATAAAATATAAAAAAAACTTTCCTTATTTTCATTTAGTTGAAATTAACCTGAAGTACCAAACTAAAATTGAAATAAACATTTATTAAAAACAACAAAAACTAATAAAAACGACAAAAAACAACAAAATTACTTTCAACTAAAATTAAAATGAAAGCAGAAAATATCACAATTAAATTGTATAATAAAAACTATAATATTATCTCAGTAATGCCAAAATAACACTAGTATGGCAAAATCTGTTATAAAGCCAGAAATAGTTAGTTGCGCCCCTAAAGTTTCTAAATGTGCTCCTAATTTTTTTTTTTTTTTTATTTCCTTGGGAAAAAAGTAAGCGTCAAGCCCTGCCATAGTTGTGAGGTTATGAGAGAGTGCTATCTGCTTAGGGAAACTAACCAGTGTGGCGGACTCGTTGACTGGATCGTTCTTCAGAATGGCACTGCACTGCTGTTGACAGGCCTCAACATCATCCAGGGTAAGATACAGCTGAGCCAAC
The DNA here is from genome assembly GCA_039654105.1 of Coreius guichenoti. Classification (NCBI taxonomy): domain Eukaryota; kingdom Metazoa; phylum Chordata; class Actinopteri; order Cypriniformes; family Gobionidae; genus Coreius; species Coreius guichenoti. The sequence goes on along the minus strand of CM077172.1, from coordinate 5,014,059 downwards.
TCCAGCATCACCTGATTAAACACATAAACACACACATTTACTTTCACAGCCGCTCAAGAGGGACACTGAAGCGTGTACTGCTTTTGAAAAGAATCATTATATTCTACGTTTCAAAAGTCTGTTTCGCATTGCGTTTTTTATGCAGTAATGCACTGCAGTAAATTGCACATTAAAATAAAAACAAGAAAGTTGCAAAAACTGCAAAACCATATACAGTGCAAGGCAGATGTGTTTGAGGCATTCTGGGAGAAAGTCTAGGCTCATTCCTTTATCCATTAACTGTATAACAGTGTGCTACCAATTACACATTACCAGACACATTTGACTGAATTCATGTTTCTCATGATCTCAAAAACCTTTTGATTGCAAAAATTGAAAAAGATTATTTTGTAGACAAACATTAATTGTGCTTAAGTGTGATTAAAAGAAATAAATAATAAATATTGTTTATTTATTTTAATGTCAAAATTTACATTTTAAAGTCAAATCTACCCATAATACAAATAAATAATAAAATAGTAAACAAATAAATCATATTATTTGTGACATAATTGATCTAGTTGATTAAAACATAACTGAAATTGATTTACTGTTAGATTTACAGAACTGAATTAGCGCCTTTCATTTGTAATTCATTGAATTGTCCAACAAAACCTTGATTGGAAAAACATAAATTGTGCTGAAGAGTGATTCAAATAAATAAATAATAAAAAAATATTTAAAATATTATTTATTTATTTGAATATTTTAATGTACAATTTAAAGTAATAACTACGCATAATATAAGTAATAAAATTGTAAATAAATAAATAATATTATTTGACAATTTTTGTGCTTATCTAGTTGATTAAAACAGAACTGAATTCGATTTACTGAGTTAAATTTACAGAACTGAATTAGCGCACTTTATTTGTAATTCATTGAATTATCCAACAATATATAAAAAATGTATTTAATAATATATAATAAATATAGCTATTTAATGTATTTAATGTACAGAAATACACACACACACACATAACGTATTCTACATTACATGTTGCAAATACCAGGAGCACATTTTTAATAAGGTATATGGGGTGATTGATTGGTGATGGTTTGCAGTGCAAATGTAGGCCTGTGCCGTGTTCACATGCAGCACCACACACACAAACTGACAGACGGCTCCAGGCTCGGCCGGGCCGATCCAGCTGCAGTGGGAACACACTGGACTCACTGATCTGGGCCACACTGACCTTGCTGTCACTTTCACAGTACACAAGCGCCTCTTTGTAAAACTTGACGGCTCGTTCGTAGCCGCGCTGGCTGCTGCAGTGTTTGGCGATTTCGGCGCAGATCTCTGCGGCGAGCTGCTTCTGCGCGGGCACCGAGTCAGGCTGCTCCAGCTGAACGCGCTTCAGTACCTTCGCCTGCACATCTCTCGCCTGAGGAGGAAGCACAGTTTCAGAACAATTCAATCAATGGCTTTAGACACACTTTAAAGAAACACAAATTCTGTCATTATATACTCACCCTCCGAACCCTTTTGACAGAGTTACATACTTGAAAAGTACGTGAAACATGAACTGGTAAATTTAAGAGGAGTGTTCTGAATGTAAATTGGCCTTGTGGGTTTAAGGTGAGCTACTGAAAGCTTTCAGAGCAGTGTTATTTAGTATTATTTATGCATTATTATAGTATTTATCAATATTTTATATATCAATATTAGCTTTTATTTTTATATTTTTGCATTTATGTGCGTTTTGTTTTTCTATTCTAACTTCTATATACAGTCAAACCAAAAATTATTCAGACACCAGATATAATTTTTTACTAGTGGGTGCAGGACACTAGTTCATTTATGTAAGTGAGGATAGCAAAATAAAGTAAACTGTGACATATTATACCCAAAAATTCTTCATACAGTGACTACCAGTAAAATTGATAAAAGTTTGGGACCAAAATTATTCAGACACTTTGACCTGACCATGTTTTGCTTACACGTTTTTTCTTTAATTGCTAATGTGACCTTTGACACCACAGACTGAACGAAATGAAGCATTGCTTGGTCATTGGTTGACCTAAATTGGTATTATCTAATTGTGTACTTAAATTTAACAGCTGACAGCTGATTGGTTGATTGTAATCCATTACATACCTTTCTATCAAAGTTATCTGACATTATCAAGATGAATTTGTTCTGACAGTTTAACTCTGAGTTCTTGTCATATTTTATTACCATTTTATAAACTATAGTGAATAAACTGTGATAATGTGAGAAAATGTTAAATGTGTCTGAATAAATTTTGGTTTGACTGTAGCTTTATTTATTTATTTATTTCAGTTTTAGTAATTTTAGTACTTCAGCTTATTTATTAAAATGCATAATTTTGTGAAGTTTTTCATCTAATATTTATATTTTATTTCAGCTTTATTTCAATTACTGAAAATGATTTGTAAAAGTTAATTAACAATAACAACACTGTTTCAGAGGAAAAGTCATTCAACTCACTCTCTGTAAGGACAGTAACGCTTCGTCATTTTTATTGACTTTGCTCTGAACCTTGGCGAGGAGCACAAGATAACGACAATCTTCGGTAAGTAGCGGCAGCTCATTCACTGAAAAATAAAGACAGAAAAACGCCATTGATCACATGTGAAAAAGATCAAATGCATTGTGCACTACACAAAAACTGAATTTTAAATTATAAGCTGAACCAACTTCCAAACATCAATAAAAAGTGCACACCCATGTTTTCCCATGACACACACAAAGGACTTTTCTGACAACCCTAATTCAATTTTTCAGTCGTGTAACAGGTTGTTGAATACACACCCTCAAACAAACAATTCAGCATTTCTAAGGCCTGAGAAATGCAGTAAATATAGTAAAAAAATACAAGTAAAAATACCCAGCAGACATACAATATTTCTTTTTATTGCTTAAACACACATTTCATTCCTGATCAGACATCTGTGTTTGATGACTGACAAAATCTAATCTTTTGGAAACAGCACTTTTTGAGTTCAATGTTCTAATAAAAAGATCTAATCTCTTTTCCAGGGTACCTGAACTGAGATGTTGCCGTTTTACAATAACTTCATTTCTGAGATATTTCTCACCAGGGTCATGTGTGAGAGCCTCTTGTAGGATTTTTTCACAGCGTTCATACTGCCTGAGCTTCATGAGCAGGTCGGCCAGGTCATAGCGCAGGAAACTCTGCTGCCCGCTCTTCAGCGCAGCCTCATAATAGTTAATTGCCTGGGAAGGGTAAATATATATGGTAGAGGTTGAAAGACTCCAGAATTTTTAAAGTCGGCATTTATGTGATTAAAGTTGAGCTGAAGTCGACTAGTCGCTGGTGACATCATTAATGAACAAATAAGCCTGACCCTCGAGCTGAGACTGAACGCAGGTTGCCTTGTGCACAGCTATGGCATGAGACACAGTGCTGCACACAAGGCTATTACTCCTACATAACAGCTTATTTTTATCAGTTCTTTTATCTTTGGGTCGTTATATTTCTCAGATTTCTGCTCGTTCTAAATCAGATACAGATAAAGTAGCACAGTAAATATTACATTAATATGAATGCATTAGTGAGAGAGCGACAACGTGTGAATTAATTCTACCTGCCAGCGTCTCTCTACTTTTAGTGAAGCTGTGGGGTATAGTTATCAAGAAATACATGCTAGAACTTTTCAGTTTCTAAGCTATTTTATTGATAAATCACAAAACAGTGTTGACAATACATTTCTGCGCAACTGAACGTTTCTGTGTACGCGTTACAATGCAGCAGCGCATTCGTTTAGAACGGCGATTAACTTACGTCTATAATAAGCTGTTTAAAATGTGCATTCACCCGATCAATTTTGAGCATCCAGAGGGTATAATCAAACATATCTCGTGGAGTGCTCTCAGAGTATGCATTTATTTGTCATTTTAACGGTTGGAAACGGAGCATAAAAGTGGACTTCAAAGATTTATTATCATGTTGCGCCCTCTATAGGCCATGATCAGCGATTAGTCGATATCAAGGTTAAAGCGTCATGGCAGAGCATTAAAGTCAACTAGTCTGTGCAACCCCTAATATATGGTGAAACTGCATTTACAGTGGGGAGAACAAGTATTTGATACACTGCCGATTTTGCAGGTTTGCCCACTTACAAAGCATGTAGATGTAGGTACAGACTTGTAGGTACACTTCAACTGTGAGAGAAGGAATCTAAAACAAAAATCCAGAAAATCACATTGTATGATTTTTAAATCATTTGCATTTTATTGCATGACATAAGTATTTGATCACCTACCAACCAGTAAGAATTCCAGCTCTCACAGACCTGTTAGTTTTTCTTTAAGAAGCCCTCCTGTTCTCCACTCATTACCTGTATTAACTGCACCTGTTTGAACTCGTTACCTGTATAAAAGACACCTGTCCACACACTCAATCAAACAGACTCCAACCTCTCCACAATGGCCAAGACCAGAGAGCTGTGTAAGGACATCAGGGATAAAATTGTAGACTTGCACAAGGCTGGGATGGGCTACAGGACAATAGGCAAGCAGTTTGATGAGAAGGCAACAACTGTTGGCGCAATTATTAGAAAATGGAAGAAGTTCAAGATGACGGTCAATCTCCCTCGGTCTGGGGCACCATGCAAGATCTCACCTCGTGGGGCATCAGTGATCATGAGGAAGGTGAGGGATCAGCCCAGAACTACACAGCAGGACCTGATCAATGACCTGAAGAGAGCTGGGACCACAGTCTCAAAGAAAACCATTAGTAACACACTACGCCGTCATGGATTAAAATCCTGCAGCGCACGCAAGGTCCCCCTGCTCAAGCCAGCGCATGTCCAGGCCCATCTGAAGTTTGCCAATGACCATCTGGATGATCCAGAGGAGGAATGAATGAAGGTCATGTGGTCTGATGAGACAAAAATAGAGCTTTTTGGTCTAAACTCCACTCGCCGTGTTTGGAGGAAGAAGAAGGATGAGTACAACCCCAAGAACACCATCCCAACCGTGAAGCATGGAGGTGGAAACATCATTCTTTGGGGATGCTTTTCTGCATAAGGGACAGGACGACTGCGCCGTATTGAGGGGAGGATGAATGGGGCCATGTATCGCGAGATCTTGGCCAACAACCTCTTTCCCTCAGTAAAAGCATTGAAGATGGGTCGTGGCTGGGTCTTCCAGCATGACAACGACCCAAAACACACAGCCAGGGCAACTAAAAAGTTGCTCGGTAAGAAACATCTCAAGGTCCTGGAGTGGCCTAGCCAGTCTCCAGACCTGAACCCAATAGAAAATCTTTGGAGGGAGCTGAAAGTCCGTATTGCCCAGCGACAGCCCCGAAACCTGAAGGATCTGGAGAAGGTCTGTACGGAGGAGTGGGCCAAAATCCCTGCTGCAGTGTGTGCAAACCTGGTCAAGAACTACAGGAAACGTATGATCTCTGTAATTGCAAACAAAGGTTTCTGTACCAAATATTAAGTTCTGCTTTTCTGATGTATCAAATACTTATGTCATGGAATAAAATGCAAATTAATTACTTAAAAATCATACAATGTGATTTTCTGGATTTCTGTTTTAGATTCCGTCTCTCACAGTTGAAGAGTACCTATGATAAAAATTACAGACTTCTACATGCTTTGTAAGTGGGCAAACCTGCAAAATCGGCAGTGTATCAAATACTTGTTCTCCACACTGTATAATTCTACATTTTTAACAGAGACGTCAATCAACGACTTCTAATCAAAGAAGCTAGTTTCACTTTTATTGAAAATTCCTTCCAAATAAGAGCTATTTTTGTATTTTGAAACAAACTTCCATTTTAAAAACTTCACTTACCTTTACATAGTTGTGGGTCTTGACAAGTGCTTTCCCAATCTTACTGGCCACAGCTCCATCTTTGGGGTTTTTCTTTAAGGCCTGTTCATATACTTCAATAGCCAGTTCTGGCTGTCATCAGAGAACATTATTTTCAGACACATACGTCAATGTAATCACAAAAAAAACAAATATTCCTATCTGAAAGTGAAGGACTCATCAGATATGACAAGAGATGAGATTTTTTTAAAAGCATTTAATTTAATTTTAATATAATACTTATCAGTGTTGGGGGTAACGCATTACAAGTAACAAGTTACGTAATCAGATTACTTTTTCAGGTAGCTAGTTAAGTAAAGCATTACTTTTAATTTTTTTTAAATAAGTAACACAAGTTACTTTGTTTTCCCATTTTTGGACTGACAGCTCTCCTAAATCAGGAGTAAGTGCAGAGGTGTAGAATGCGCTGTGTAAACATGATGGCTATTGTAGTTCTAGACCAAATGTGAGCATGCATTTACTCATCTCACTTGCACAAAAACAGCCACAAAGAATAAAAACTGTGAAATCAAACTCAGAATATTATGTAAACCTGCAATAATAAAATATTATAACACATATACTTGAAGTATTTAATCTCATTTTAACCATACAGACGTGAATTTGCACTTTCACTTGAGGCTTATTCATTTTACTTTTGGTGTGAAAGGGCCTTTACATTTGCCAAAAATAGAAGTTTTTTTGGTATTACAAAAAACAAACAAGCAAGCCCAGCCAAGGTGAGAAAAAATAACACAAAAGTAACGTAACGCTTTCCATAAAAAGTAACTAAGTAATGCAATTAGTTACTTTTTTAGGGAGTAACACAATATTGTAATGCATTCCTTTTATAAGTAACTTTCCCCAACACTGATACTTATTATAGTATTAAATATATAATATCATTATATTCTATTAATTTTCTTACATATTTTCATGATAATGAAATTTTCCTCCCATTCTCATTACCATAATGCAAAATAAATAAATAAATACAATTATGCAAAACTACTACATACTAAATAAAAGTTATTTAGTATATAGTATTTTTACACCATTCATCATATAAAGTATTTGTTGATAAAAGTGAAAACAAAAACCCATAATGGTCCTAAAAAAAATCTTCTGGAATTTCAATGACTGTTCCGTTCATTAGATAAGGATTCACTGTTTACACTGTGTAGTAAATATTTGTGGGGTGATAAGAGGCAGACTTCTTATAAAAAAGAAATACATATTTGAGCTTCTAAACAAAGATCTTCTCTAAATGTGACATTCAAACACAAATGTAAACAAATGAATAAACAACAAGAATCTCCCACCTCCTGAATGTTTATGTAGGCATCACCGAGTAACAGGAAGGTATGAGGGCTCGGCAATTTCTCCACCAAATCCCTGATGAGACCGATACGTTAATATGCATTGCAATGGTAATAAGACCAGCCTGTATGTATATGAGTGTTTGATGATTGTTTGCACAGGTGTATACAAGCTTGTTGTTGAAAACTGTCAACACATAAATAACATTCAAGAGCTGCAGACCTCATTTAAGACACCTAAATAGTCCACTTAAACACATGATTACAGAGCATTAAAATACAGGTTCAGCATTCCATTCAATTCTCTAAATCAAATATTTAAGAAAAAAACTTTTTTCTTAAAGAAACTGATGCCTATTTTTAGGACAAGTAAGATATTTTGTACGGTGACAATTAAACACATTTCCTCCCAAAAAAATAAATAAATAAATAATAAAATAAAATAATAAAAAATAAAAAAAATAATTAATTAATTAAATTAAATTAAATTAAATTAAATTAAATACTAAATTTTAGAGGAAAATATGAGCTGGGCATGATTTAATGATATTCACCTACAGTCAAACCAAAATTTATTCAGACACTTTCAAAATTTTCTCACATTATCAAAGTTTATTCGCTATAGTTTATAAAATGGTAATAAAATATGACAAGAACTCAGAGTTAAACTGTGTCAGAACAAATTCATCTTGATAATGTCAGATAACTTTGATAGAAAGGTATGTAATGGATTACAATCAACCAATCAGCTGTTAAATTTAAGTACACAATTAGATAATACCAATTTAGGTCAACCAATGACCAAGCAATGCTTCATTTCGTTCAGTCTGTGGTGTCAAAGGTCGCATTAGCAATTAAAGAAAAAACACTTCAGCAAAACATGGTCAGGTCAAAGTGTCTGAATAATTTTGGTCCCAAACTTTTATCAATTTTACTGGTAGTCACTGTATGAAGAATTTTTGGGTATAATATGTCACAGTTTACTTTATTTTGCTATCCTCACTTACATAAATGAACTAGTGTCCTGCACCCACTAGTAAAAAATGATATCTAATGTCTGAATCATTTTTGGTTTGACTGTATATGCTGAGAAAAACATATTCTGTTGCTATAATACATGAATCTGAGGAATACATTTGACAAATAAACAGGCATTACCTATAGCAGCTCACGTAAAGCCGTTTCTCTTTCCTGTGGTTCAGGTAGATGTCTGCCATTTTTTCTTTGGCCTGTACATAATACGGCTGCTCTGGCGTGATGTTTCTGAGCATGCTCAGTGCCAGTTCAGTATCTCCTCGCATTAGCGCGAGGTCTGCGTTGGCGATAGTGACTCGTAGCTCCTCTGGAGTGCCCGTAAACTCATTTATGGCATCTTGCATCACTTTAGCTGCCTCGTGCTGGAAGTCAAAACAACTTTTAATCCCAAAAACAAGGTACTAGCAAAATAATATACATGTTTACTGACAATATCCATGATACTTAAAAGACAACAGATTACTGCAATGCTAATAAACCATGCATAATTTAGAGCAGATGTACTAAGGACACTATTTTACTTCTGTAAACAGTTGTAAAGTTGTCCACTAACCTGTTCTCCATTGAGCCACAGAGCCTCAGCTAGTTCCAGGAACACAGATACGCAGTCGGCCGAGCTGAGCTCAACTCTTCTACTCTGTCTTTTGGCTGAAGAGCCTGTTCTCTTCACAGCGCACAGACTCATGGCCATCTGCAGCGTCTGAATGGCCTCCTGAAGCTGCCCCATCTTCCTCTGAGCCTGAGCCTTTATCAGGTGATACAGAGGATGCTCGCGGATCTGAGCACAAATAAACCACAGATTCAGTCCCATCAAATCAAATAATACATTTAAACAGGTTTGACTGCACTAAGAGAGTCCAATATGGCTGGCAGTGGTGATGTGTCACCTCAAAGTTGTGGCTGAGGCAGAGTTCCAGAGATTGGGAGGAGAGCTTGAAGTTGCCCTGCATGAGATGGATCTGAGCCATCAGGAGATGGGCATCAGCATGAGCCGGGTTCTGATCCAAACAATGCTGCAGGCTGCTGTGGGCCGCCTCGATATCTCCTGCAGGAGGACAACACAACTTAGCTGGATGATGACATTACTGTTTTCTGCACTCATTTCATAATTGATGCACTTTACTTGTCATAATTGAGCTGCTTAACAGCAGAATTGAATTCTGTTTGCATCATTAAATTTTAGGACCATTTTTGCATTGTAACATTATTATTTGCATGGCAAAATATTTTTTTTTTTACATTTTACATTTTTTTTACTTCCCAAAATTACTGTAACAATTATTATTCTATTTAAATTAACAAGACAAATTATGCATAAAACACTTTGCGATTTGTGTATATGATTTTATTCTTGCATTACAGTAATGAGAATATGATTTTCTTCTTTTATTTATGATAATTAAAATACTAAAATTAAAATACTTTTGGAGGAAATTATTTGCTTATTTGTCATGAAATAATAATGTCACAATGACATTAAAAAAACATTTTTTGTAACTGATGTGAGCTTGAAACTAAAAAAAACTTGAAACTAATTTATTTTAGCTAGCTTCCAAAGCAAAATTTCTTATTTTCATTTAATTTAAAATAACTAAAATTAAAACTGAAATAAAAAATAATAAAAACTATATACACATATTTTTTTTTTTTTTTTTTAAAGAAAATAAATAAATAAATAAATAAATAAATAAATAAATAAAAAAAATGACAAAAACAACAAAATTACTAAAACTTAAACTAAAAATTAAATGAAAACAGAAGGTACAAAAATAACTAATAAAATAAAATATAATATATATTTATATATGAAAATAACTGTATCTCAATGATAATAAAATAACTACCTGGAAGTGAAAAGCCAATTAGATCAATCCAACAAATGTCGATTGTTTGATTTCAGCTTGTAAAATAAAAGAAACCAATAAAATCCGACTTATCAGAAAGTCCCAATCAGACATGCACACACCTGACTGAAATCGGACTTTGGCCATTAGAAATCCGGCCTGCAGCAGGCCAGGGACTACTTTCACCACTGTGTCCAGCACAGTCGCACAGTGCAGCAGTTGAGGTGAAGGAGGCTGACCTGGAGCTGGAGGCTGCAGCGAGAACAACATCAGTCAATAAACTACAAGTTCTGCCTCACGACAGACTACGAATGAAGCCTGTTGCTAGGGTATTCTGTCTGATCACTAGGGTGTTGCTATGCATGTTGGGGGTGGTTGCTATTGCCTTGCAAGGTAGTTACTAGAGTGTTCTGATTGGTTGGCAATCAATTACTAGAATTCCCAGGGTGTTTGGTATTGCTTTGTAAGGTAGTTGCTAAGCAGCTACTAGAGTGTTCTGATTGCATGGGAGGGAAGACCTTGGCGGGAGACAGAGCCAGGTATTCCTTGGCGATCTCAAGCAGGAAGTCGGGGTTGAGCTTCTCAAAGTACTCAACGCTGAGAGGCAGACCCTGCAGGGCGGAAAAATGCGTGTCCACTGTGTCGTTTAACAGGTTGATCGCCTCGTCTGGGGGCCGACGCTTTTTCACAGCCAACAGCGCTCGCAGATACAACAGCTCCTAACACACACAAACAAACACACACCTTAAAGGGATAGTTCACCCAAAAATACAAATTCTGTCACCATTTTCTCACCCTCAAGTTGTTCCAAACCTGTATGAGTTTCTTTTTTCAGTTGAACACAAAAGAAGATATTTTAAAGAATGTTGGTGACCAAACTGTTTCTGGTCTCCATTGCCTTTCATAGCATTTACTTTTCATACTATGGAAGTCAATGGGAACCAGCAACTGTCTGGTTACCAACTGTGACAAGCAGGGTGGGCGAGAGCCGTGAGAGAACAGCGCGGTCTCGTATCTCTCACGGAGGAGCGACGACAGTGAAGGAGAGAGAGGACCAGGCCTGGATTTTACATTGTGTTTTGTTTATGTTTTGTTATGTGTGTGCGCAGCAGCCGTCCGTGAGGGGCTGCCTGTGTTACTTTCATTTTGTGTTTATTAATTAAAGTCCTTGAATGTTCGCCGGTTCCCGCCTCCTTCTTCCCATAACAAAGAACTGTGTTACATTGGTGCTGTTCTCTCACGGTCCCTCGACTGCTTGCCACACCAATATTCTTCAAAATATCTTCTTTTGTGTTCAACAGAACAAAGAAACTCATACAGGTTTAACAACATGAGGGTGTCTCTATCAGCACATCCCTTTAAAAGATGCACTCCACCTAAACTATTGTGTTTATCATGTGCTTTAATATGTCATGTGATAATTAATCTGCTCACTAATGTATGGTTTAATTTCTCAGGTAAAGCTGAAAATAAAAGAGAAATGGATTTATCTGAAGGGTTTTGTTTTTACTAAACACTGTTCCTCTAAAAAAACAACATGGCAGCTGCTTTTCGCTAAGCAGATGTGCGTTTGTGCAAATGTGTGCTAAACTGCCCGACAAGGGCCTCAGTTTGTGTAAACAGGTCCTGTTATGCACTTTGGATGACTCAACGGTTAAACACAGCATAAGTGGATTAATAAACCAGGTCTCTGTTGAATATGAATCAAAAGATAAACAGTCTACAAAAACACTTTTCTTTATCTCTTACTTCATTCTGTGAAAAAATTCCAGAAAGAGTCTGTGCAACATTGTTCAAGAGCTCATATGGATTTTTGAAGTAAGATAGCAAGTCTCTCTCACCCCCGATTTGCCAATGGACTGCTGGATCTCTGTGAGGAACTCCAGCTGCTGTTCTGCATCCTCTATGTGTCCCTCCATGAGCTGACACCTGATGATACCTGCACAAACAACATACCAAAAACAATGCTCTTTTCTGCTATTTTAATGCTCTTTCTAGTAATGCATTTAAAAAAATACAAGTCAGGCATCCCAGACAGTTATTTTAGTATTATTTATATACTACTATAGTATTTAATTATATTTTATATTAGCTTTTATTTTCATGTTTTCAGATTTCATTATGTGCTTTTGTAAATGTTATAAAAATGTAAATGTAATTGTAATACTTTAAGCTAAATTATATCAGTTATCTGCTATTCATATTTATTTTATTTCAGATTTATTTTAATTATCTTAAACAATTTTTAATAGTTTACAGGGTTCCTACACATTTTCCATTTCAAAATTTCCATACTTTTTCAGACTCAAATTTCCAAACCTCTCTGTAGATTTTTCAAGACCATATTTAACATAAATGGTTCATAGCATTATTTTCAGCATTACATTTGGTATATAGTACAGTCATCTAAAAATATTCTTATTTTCTCTGTTTTTTTTTCATTGGTTTCAAAAGTGATAACGTGCTTACATGATGACAAGAAACCTAAAACGCTTTATAACCTGCATAATCGTGTAATCGTGGTTTCATGTTGCATGATCATCAAACAGCAAAGTACAGTCTGATTGAGATGATCATTTGCTCCTTTATCTGTTGCTGGTTTGAGTGGTACACACATACACACACACACACACACACACACACATTCAATTAGTAAAGTTCAAAAGAGAATCGCTTATGCTAAAAGACAACGCTCTGCATAGTGAAAATGTGCGCCTTGAATTTATTCAATTGTGTTCAACAATCACTAAAGGATCACTAAACTTTTGCCATAAAAACACTCCGCTTGTATGATAAATTAATTTTTTTTAGAAATTCTTAATTTTATATTTTAGAAAACTGAACAGGGTCAATAGTCTGGAAACACAAATATTTGTCCATACTCATGTTTCCTTTTTTCCATAATTATCCATACCTGGAAATGACTCAAATCAAATTCCATACCGCATAGGAAAGAACCCTGTGTTTAGAAGTTTTAGTTAACACTGATCTTAGATAATCCTCTGGTGAAGTTATTAGAAGTTGAAACATTCTTTAATAGATGGTTTGATTTGAATCGCTCACATCAGTTACATGCATGTGCAAAGGTATTCTGAGGCACAATGCGAATGCAGGAAGTGGAGTGGCATTGTTTTTATGGCATGACGGCAACAGTAACGATAAAAGACACCAATATTCCAACTACTCAACATTTAAAATCTGAATAAAAATGTACTCGATTAGTGTAGGCTGTTCACAATTGCCACTTTGTAAATTAATATAGAATACGCAGTCACAGATGTGCATGACATTTTTTATGACTGAACGTGAACGTGACCCATGCAATCAGAACTTATATATTTATACAAGTATTCATTTATTTTTCCTTATGGCTTTCAACCTGCTCTCACCTATCAAAGCAGAGACGCTGCTCTCATCGAGAGTCATTGCTGTCCTGTACCATTTCATGGCCTCTTTCACCCTGCCCAGCAGAACCAGTTGGTAGCCCATCTCTGTGGCCAGCTCAGAGTCGCCCGAGGCCTGTGTAAACGCCCGCTCCACCATCCTGTGAGTGTGCTGAAGGATCTTCTCAGCTCTTCCACACTGCAGAGTGATCAAATATTCAAAACATCACATCTACCTGCAGCATCGCTTCTTTTGTGGTACAGGAACTTTTCACAAAATGAGTTATTTTCCCACTGAATGAATGAATGAGGCATTTATATAGTGCTTTACTATGTACTACTACTGTACATTGATTATTGTTTGACTTGTGAACATGCCAGAAGGTCATTGCACTGTGATTCGTTTCATGTCTTGCAGCATGTCTTTCCTCCTTAGATGTCCCTCTAATGTCATATATAGAGTGAATCACATTTATATCAAGTTTATCTATAACAGCATGTGGCAAAAGCCAGCTGGTGTGTGATTAAGATTCAAAATGAATCTTAAGTGGTGATGACATTAATCTGTTTGTGTAGTTGAGTGTCCTTGGAGAACCTGAGTATTACCACTCGAGTGAACGCTAAAGACATCCTGTAGAAGAGCTCTGGATTGTTCGGTTCTTGAATGTCCAGATTACTGATCAGATTTGATAGTTGGTTCACAGACTGTAAAAAGAAAAAGAAAATAAATGAGGATCATTACATTTTTTTTTTAATCTTACCAACCCCAGGCTACATTTATTTGATCAAAAATACAGTAAAATCAGTACTACTGTGAAATACTGATACAATTTAAAATAACTTTTTTTATTTGAATATATGTTAAAATATAATTTATTCCTGTGATCAAAGCTGAATTTTCAGCATCATTACTCCAGTCTTCAGTGTCACATGATCCTTCAGAAATCATTCTAATATGATGATATTTAGTAAAAATTATGATACATTTTGTTTTCAGGATTTGCTGATGAATAGAAAGTTCAAAAGAACATCATTTATTATTTTATTTATAAAATATATTATTATAAAATAGTATTAAAATATATTATTATTTATAAAGTTATTTTTATTATGTTTTTACAGTCACTTTTTATTTAATGCCTTCTTGTCGAATGAAAGTATTAATTTCTTTAAAACAATCATACTGACCCCAAACATTTGATTGGCATTGCATATACAGTATTTACTAATGCATAATCAAATTCACAAAATATGATTCACAAATTAAATGATTCATAAATACACAAATGTTGACCGTTTTAACATTTACAAATTAAACGCTGAATCTGTCTGCATTTGCAAATTGTCACACTTCTGTGATCCCCTTATATTCTATCATACCTCAGTCTTTGCTTTCATCATTTTCTGATATTTTTTTCCACTGCATTCAAGCAGCCACTGCTTAAAAAAACCTGCATTAAACACTTCACTTGTAGAAAGTTGCAGACCTTTCTCTCTCCTCCCATTCATAGCAAAAACACTTGAACAAGTTGTTTTCAACCATATATCATCTTTCCTTTCACAGAACAACCAGCTGGTTATCAGGTTATGAAAGCGGCCACTCAACCGAGGCTGCCTTGCTGTCGGTTATGGAAGCTCTACGGATTGATTGATTCCAAATCATTAGTTCTCATTCTGCTAGATCTGCAGCTTTCGACACTGTTAATCATCATCAGGCACTGGAACTCCACTTTGCTGGTTTGAATCTTGCCTCACTGGTAGGTCGTACAAAGTTGCCTGGGGAGGGGAGGCATCCAAAACACATCATCTGATCACCAGGGTTCCTCAGGTATCAGTTCTTGGACCTCTCCTCTTCTTCTCCATATACACTACATCACTTGGACCCATTATACAGGCACATTGTTTTTCCTACCATTGCTATGCTGATGACACACAGCTCTACTTTTCATTTCAACCAGACGATCCCATGGTAGGCTGCCTGGCGGACATCTCAGCATGGATGAAAGAACATCACCTACAACTCAACCAAGTGAAGTTTCTCATCTTCCCAGCCACCCAGTCAGTACAACACAACTTTATCATCCAGCTAGGTTCATCAACAATAATCCCATCAAGTTCGGCCAGCTGACCTTCAAAGACCACATTGCTACTACAGCACGATCATGCAGGTTTGCACTGCATAACATCAGAAAGACCAGGCCCTTCCTAACAAGAGAATGCAACACAGCTTCTCATCCAGGCCGTTGTAATTTCTAGTCTGGACTATTGCAGTGCTCTTCTGGCTGGACGTCCAACATGTGCAATCAAACTCCTACAAATTATCCAGAATGCAGCGGTTTGACTGCGACTTTTCTGAGCAATGTGTCCTTGATAAAGGACGTATGCCACATTGAAATGTAATAACTAGGCAGGAACAAAATTCAATGCAGTACTCTCCTTCTATTTGCAATCCACTGAATAGGTATTTGTGAATCATACTGGGACTACCTGACCCCATAATAAATGATGTTTCTGGCATTTAATCTGTGTAAACACACATATGTTGGTAATGTCATACCTCTGCAACGTCTCCTTCCCTGCAGAGAGAGTGCAGGGCCAGCATCCTCAGAGCCTCCAGGTTATTTTTATCTCGTTGGAGAAGCCTAAAAAATTAAGGAAATTTTAGACCAAAGTCTGTTTATGTGTAAAACAGATGTTCTGAGACATGTATTCACGTCTTTATATAAATAAAATTTTACTGAACATTTAGATATACATTTTGAATATCCATAATAAACATTACTTTATTCTGTAATAAACACCAGCAGGGCTTGACATTAACACCCACCAAATGCGGGTAGATTTCAGCAGTGGCGTGTAACGCAGTCACTCCTACTAGCCACTTTGGCGGGTTCGATTTTATATATAATATTTACATTTTTCATTTGTAGTCTTTTAAAAAGGCATCTGAAATACTAAACTAAGTGCAATGTAGTGTTGTCAAAAATATAGCTTTTTTGATACATATCGATACTGAAATATCTAAAACGCTTCCAATACTCCTTTTCCACAGAACAGACACAATACCAGCTGTGCTTTCTCTCTCTCTCATCTCTCCGAAAGCGAATGACACACAATCCCGCCTCCCCTCACTCGCTTGTTTCATTTACTCCGGATGAATATTGTTGCGGTTACAGGGCTTGAATTTTGGCGTGGGATTGCGCGTATTCCGCATAATTTTACTCATTCCCGCAGATTTTGTGCTCACACCCAAAGTGCCGCTTCTCAGCACTCGAGTTCTTTTTCACTACTTATTGCACTTAAACAGTCAAATACACACAAAATAATGTCAAAATGCCGGTCTTGATGAGTATTGACAATGTAAACAGTTGAGAAAGAAACGCATGTGTAACAGTATAATGGATCCGTGCGTCAGGTCTTAAAGTGACAGCAGCCTAATATACCTGCTGACAAATTATGAGACAATATTAAATATATCTATATGGCAGTTTTTCCCCATGGTATCGATGTCAAAACTTTGGCCAGTGAAAACGGAAAACCACTAGCCACAGTGGCTGGTGAGCAAAAAAGCTAATGTCAAGCCCTGAACACCACATTATTAAACATCTTTACGTGTTCATTTGAGGGAAACTTTTAGTAACTCACACACAACACCTGCTCTATTCAGATATCTCTATGATGTGCCTGTCATCTGGTTTTATTGCAGGAGAAATCTATTATATTGTGTTTTCATGCTACAGAACAAAACTTTTGACAGTCATTTGTGGCGTTAAGAAATTAATTTCTGTGAATCAGTTCAAACACTAATTTCAATGAATCATTTCAAAGCAAATCAGTTTGTTTATGTCACTCAAAACAATGGGTGCAGACGTCCTTGAGTGGGATTTTTATGTTTTAATAAAAATATACGTAGGTAAGTATTGCTGTTTATTACTACTTATTGTTATATTCATGCATTTAAATGAAAATGACTAAATATCATTCTTTCATTTAGTGGAAAACAATGTGGAAAACATGCCTTCATTATTTTACTTCTTATATGAATCATTTATCTATTTAGCTATAATGAAATTATGGTCCCTCTGAGTGAAAAATATCAGTCTTTTAAGCCATTTCAGAGCAAATACATAAAGTAGTTTGAATAACCACAGTCCAGCTCCACCTGAGAGAACTGGTTTTCACACAGACACTTTGAGGTCTCGCCATGGAGTTCGTACGGCTCTTAGTGATAAGCCTAAAAGACCTTTTTCATTCTGTCGCTCACTGGCCCTCATCCTACAGGGTAAGAGAAACAATGATCCAGTCTCTGTACAGATCTGTGGAATCACATCTAATTTCCATTTCCACTTGAATGCAGCTCACCTCTGAAAGTCTTTGAGTGCTATTAGAGTGTATTTAAAAACCATGAAGATTACAACAACATCCAATAAGACGAAGATCTGCGATGTCTTACCTCTGAGCGGCATCCACAGTTTGTTCCCAGTCCTGTAGAGTCAACAGCAGCTTCATCTTCTTGACCAGGGCAGGTAGAAAGGACGGGTAACTCACAATCATCTGGTTAATGGTCTCTAAAGCACCAGAATAATTCTGACGAAATTCATAATATTGTACCTGACAGAAAGACACAATTAGAACATTACAAAACCTTTTGCAAAAAATACTGCATTTGTTGTACTTTAATTTATGCAAACTAAAGGAATGTATTATTGTCATGAAAATAATGTTTCACTGCAAAAAATCTTAATGGTCCTAAAACAGGCTTCATTTTTCTTTATGCATTATATCATTTCATATAATTATATATTTTATTTTGGGGTAAAATGTGACCTAGACATGAGATTCACTCAAACATTTTTCTGAATGTTAACTTTTAGTTGATTCTATATAGTATATAACAGTATTTTAACATAACAAAAATATAACCTTTAAGTTGTAAACCGTTTGAAAAATGTAAATCAAAAATATGCACACATCATATAAGTGACCTTTAATTCTGTATGCTGAATTATTAAATGGTCATCAGAAATAGAGTTACCTTCCCCATCAGAGCAAAAATGTCACTTTTCTCCTTCAGGGCCTCGTCAAAGTATTTCCCAGACTTCTTTGCATAAGCATCTTTATTAGATCGCAGATCAATCCAGCCTTTCAGAACAATTCCCTATAAAACAATGATCCCAATATTAAATAAACAGCAAAATAAGTGAAAAATCTGTTCTTTTAGTGTCATTGAGATACTATTTGAGTTTTTATTAATATTTAGATTTTTGCTATTTTCCATCCCATCAAGTTAAATTAAATGAAAATGAGAAATGTTGCTGAAATTCAATACATTTTTTATATTTTATTTGAATTCAGTTAAGGTTAATTTTTATTTTTAGGCGCCCTGAAGTTTTTTAATAACTAAAACCATCATGTAGTGTTTTATGATCACCATGACTGAACAGGCCAAATTTCATTCAAAATGCGTCTTTTATTGCATAGCTTGCAAAATACTACTGACCATTATGATACTGGCAACTTGATCAGTCCTTTCCCATTATGAAAAGCTCCCTCGGCAGAAATCTATAGGGTAGATACATTAGAAAAGTTCACCTCTTTTGAGCCACTGGAGATCTTGATCATTCTGTCCACGTACTCTCTGGCTTTATCATTGCGGCCCAGAAGCCACAGCAGCATGCCGGCGTAATACAGAGCTTTGGGACTCGCCGTCTTCCTCTCCTCCTTCACCCTTCCATCCAACTCCTGGATGACATCACGGTCTACAGGCAAGTCAACTTTTTGTCATTATTTATTCATACATTTATTCATACATTATTTTGGTCCATGCAACACAAAGGATTTTAAAGAAACAAGATGCAATAGACCTACCAGGGTTTGGTCTTTTCTTGTGGGCATAAACCATAGCCATGAGCACACAGAGGGAAACGTCTCCTCTCGCCTTCAGCTGCTCCAGCTCCTGAATGGCATCCAACACTTGATCTGCAACAACAAAATAAAGGAACAAAGACACCAAGGGAATTAAACCATTTCTCAAGATGTCAAATGAAGACAAACA
This sequence comes from Coreius guichenoti, assembly GCA_039654105.1. Taxonomy (NCBI): domain Eukaryota; kingdom Metazoa; phylum Chordata; class Actinopteri; order Cypriniformes; family Gobionidae; genus Coreius; species Coreius guichenoti. The sequence goes on along the minus strand of CM077172.1, from coordinate 4,994,572 downwards.
GTAACGTTTGGGGTAGCGCGACGAGTAGCGCATTACTTTTAAACTTACCACAAAATATCTGAGTTGCTTTTTCATATAAGTAACACAAGTTACTTTGTTTTCCCATTTATTGACTGACAGCTCTCCTGTCCCCATGTTGAAAGAAATCGGAAGTAAGTGCGTAAACACATTTGTGTGTGAACACGATGCTTACTGTATTTCTAGACTAAATGTGAACATGCATTTACTCATCTCACTTACACAAAAACAGACTCCGTATTCATCAAAATGAATAAAAACAGTGAAATGCAAACTCAGAATATTACACAAACCTGCAATAATAAAATGTTAAATAACACAAACATACTTTATGAATTTAATATCACTTTATTAACAAATGTCTTTGCTGCTGACCATCGATTATTTCATTCAACAATATAAATAAGAAAATATGACTTTAAACATCACGTGTTAAATTTTTTTGTTTGTATTGCTGAAGTAAGCGGCTGTGTCTGAAATCGCATACTCTCTCGAGTAGGGGTGGGAATCACAGGGTACCTCACGATACGATACGATACATGGCTCACAATACCGATAATAGTGCGATACAGCAATTCTGCGATAGTCAATATATTGCTAGACAATCCTATAATGATACATCACGATATCTGTCTAACTATGAAAACAAAATGCGCGTGAAAAAGTCAAGTGCAGGTTTTCCACTTAAATGTGGCTGGGGCATCTATTATTTTACTCACACTGCTGTCTACCATCCCGTTAAAAACCTCTTTTTCTTAGGCTAGTTAACTTATGTTCACGTTCCCTCATTCATGTGTTGAGTGCCACCTCGAGGAGCGACGCTGGGAGCAGGGAAATCTATTTAGAGTGCCTTATTTTATTAATGAAAATATCGGTATTTGGCACCAGCGTATCGATTCTCGTATCGCACTGAGAAGGACAACAATATATTGCCCTATCAACATTTTCTCCCACCCCTACTTAAGTAATTACTTCACGACTGGTAAAAAGACATACTATACATTCTATATAGTATGGATGTGTGTAGTATGAATCTAATCTAGATGTACTACATTCGCCATGTTGTGGGTTAGGGTTAGGGACCTACCAGCGTCAGTTACGCTGCTTCACTGTCATTCACAAATCACCTCCTGTGGCCTCATGGGATAGTAAAGTGTCCATTGTATGCACACTTCAGAATCTCACCGGAAGTAGTAGGTCATCCGGGTACTTTTTGTCTACTCTTTTAGTAGTACTGTGAATTCGGACATACTTTGACACATACTATTTTTCGCCTACTATATAGTAGGGATGTATGTGATTTCGGATGCAGCCAGAGTGTTGAACTTCTCTTGCATCCTATTCTTCTGCAATCCAGGACGGCAGCACAGCTGAAAGGTTTGTTTGAGCTGCGCCCTCTACTGTACAGGCGTGAATTTGCATTTCCTTCAGCCTGAAGATGTTTTATTTCAAATAGATTTTGCCAAAAATAAAACTTTTTTCTTGTTGTGCATTACACATGATTTGCCATAAAAAAGTAACTAAGTGACAAAATTAGCTACTTTTTTAGTGAATAGCGCAATATTGTATCGCATACTTTTAAAAGTAACTTTCCCCATCACTGAAGACACAGATAGTAAACGGTGGGTTTTTCTCACCTTGCATGATCAGCCCATAAGCATGGAGGAATGTGAAGATTGGATCATGACTGAATTTCCGTTGAGCTTCACTGGAAACACCTACAACATGACTGGAGTACTTTTCCTGGCAGTAGTATAAGATCAAGGCCTGAAATCGGCAATAAATTCAGCGAGGTTAAACAAAAATATCAGCTTACTTTAATGAAAAGCTGATTAGTTGAATCAATGACAATAAAACCGAATTGTATTCAGTCCTCCTACTATGCATTACATTTTTAAGTATCCTAATATATTGACATATATATGAAAACATATACATTTATTAAAATATTACATATCATGCATAATGCAAACTTAATTATAAAGCATAATGTATTATAATTTATACATGATTTTCCAAGGCCTCTAATGTATCAATATGATCAAAACTTTTCTGAAAAACCTGTTGCACACAAACTACTACATGCTACATACTATATGATATCCTGATTGATACTTTTTTTTTACAAGTAAAAGCCTTTTAATATAATTGTAAAAATCTTTCCCTTCAGGTCGTGGTTCACGTGTCTTTTTGCTGTGAAATCTTATAGATTTTTATAAAGTAAACATAAGAAAAACTTTATGTTACTATATTGTCATTAATATTTTAAGATGAACATTTAATGGACTAAAGCAACTTCGGTTTACTTGATAATCCATACATCATTTTTTAAGAAAAATTATATTAAAATGTCAGTATATCAAATATGATCCATCAGGCTTTTGAGGAAGGTTTATTTGTTAATCTCTCAATCATCATTGTATTGCATTGCATTACAGAGTATGTTTTGCCTCCACAATAAAAACTACAGAGCTTTGATCATACAACTAAGCATTTTAATATGATGTTACTAAGACAGAGTGACAACTGATATTTATATGCATTTTACAAAATGTCAGTAGCCTGCAATACTGTTATAAATATCTCAGTGATTTATATTACAAGCAATCACAAATTCATCTTACTTTTGGCCATATGAGTAACAACATCTGCTCCCAATTTCATATTTTTGCTCAGTTTCCTTTTCGAGTATGAGCTCCATATTCTCTAACAAGATATATGAGCCATAAACGACTGATGTATCAAATAAGATACAAAAACATAAAGCACATGCAGTTTCTTCTTTTCTAATATAATTTGTCTAAAGGTTCAATAAACTGTTCCATTAAAAAATAGACTTTTATTTCACATGTACTTTACAGTTTTTTTTTGTCGTTTTCTAATCAAAATGCATGAAACAAATGCTTCATTGAGAATGTTATTTAATTGGTATTTCTTCATCATCCCTTCTACAAGTATTTCTACAAAACATGTTCATGCTCAGCTGCATTATTATTATTATTATGAGTGCTATGCGACCGTATTTCATGACTTACAAGCGTGCACTCCTCATCATCAACATCCGCCATAGTGCCACACACTGCAGCTGTCAAAACAACCCTGAAAATATACAAAAGACAGGGATTTTCCTCAAACGATACTTTCAGAGATTCATTCTATCCCGTTTTCGCCATCTTTGCAGTGGAGGCATCATAGTAACCAAACAAACTCCGCTATTTCCGCTTGGAAACCAGGAAGTGACGAGTGACGTAATTCTTCTTATCACCACAGGGCGGCGCCACACACTCTCTCATCTTTATTCGGAGCTTGAATACTTGTGTAGAATATTGAATGTATGGTGTACATCAAAAGAAATTAATTTATGAATAAAGTATTTTATAAGAAGAACCAAATCCAAAAACCAAAATAATTCAAGATAAAGATAAATCTTGTTATTTCTGTGATTTTATAATGTTATGTTAAAGATTATTTTGCTATATATAGCCTATAATAAATTAGAGACCCCTGGAGAAAAACAGGCATAACATTATGACCTAATGACCACAATGGCCTAATATTGTTTTGGTCCCCTTTTGCTGCCAAAACAGCCCTGACCCATCGAGGCATGGACTCCACTAGACCCCTGAAGGTGTGCTGTGGTATCTGGCACCAAGATGTTAGCAGCAGATCCTTTAAGTCCTCTAAATTGCGAAGTGGGGCCTCCATGGATCGGACTTGTTTGTCCAGCACAATCCACGGATGCTCGATTGGATTAAGATCTGGGGAATTTGGAGGCCAAATCAACACCTCAAACTTGTTGTTGTGCTCCTCAAACCATTCCTGAACCATTTTTGCTTTGTGGCAGGGCGCATTATCATGCTGAAAGAGGCCACAGCCACCAGGGAATACCGTTTCCATGAACGGGTGTACATGGTCTGCAGCAATGCTTAGGTAGGTGGTACGTGTCAAAGTATCATCCACATGGATGGCAGGACCCAAGGTTTCCCAGCAGAACATTGCCAAAAGCATTACACTGCCTCTGCCAGCTTGCCTTCTTCCCATAGTGCATCCTGGTGTTATGTGTTCCCCAGGGAAGCGACGCACACGCACCCGGCCATCCACGTGATGTAAAAGAAAACGTGATTCATCAGACCAGGCCACCTTCTTCCATTGCTCCGTGGTCCAGTTCTGATGCTCATGTGCCCCTTGTTGGCGCTTTCGGCGGTGGACAGGGGTCAGCATGGACACCATGACTGGTCTGCGGCTATGCAGCCCCATACACAACAAACTGCGATGCACGGTGTATTCTGACACCTTTCTATTAGAGCCTTCGCTCCCCACGTGCATCAATGAGCCTTGGCCGCCCATGACCCTGTCGCCAGTTCACCACTGTTCCTTCCTTGGACCACTTTTGATAGATACTGACCTCTGCAGACCGGGAACACCCCACAAGGTTTTGGAGATGCTCTGATCCAGTCGTCTAGCCATCATAATTTGGTCCTTGTCAAACTCGCTCAAATCCTTACGCTTGCCCATTTTTCCCGCTTCTAACACATCAACTTTGAGGACAAAATGTTCACTTGCTGCCTAATATATCCCACCCACTAACATGTGCCATGATGAAGAGATAATCAGTGTTATTCACTTCACCTGTCAGTGGTCATAATGTTATGCCTGATCAGTGTATGTATGTATGTATGTATACCGCCGGTGTGTGAGACTCTGGTTTAAAACTGCTGCACTCTTCTTATAATTATCACTAGATGGCGCTACACTCCATTGAATTTCTCCAACAAGTGTGACGCTACATGTAGGCTACCTCACATTTGAACCCTTTTAATAACGACTACAGTTTAAACGGTGCAAAACCGCGTGTTGTTAATAAATTATATAAGAGCTAATATATGTTCTAAAATTTGTTTGCATTTTTAATGGTAATGGTTTGAATTAAATTGTAAATGCTTTCTGTCTTTTGAGTGTGGAAGTTTGATTGGTGAATGTGCTGTTGTAGAACCGTGAAGAGATGGACATGAAATCTTGTATCAGATTCTTTTTATAAACAACATAAAGAACCATAAATCATAATAGCTTTCCTGTTATGCATTGTAATATTTACATAGTTTCTAATTTCTATGAGAACAGCAACATGAGAGAGAGAGATGCCCTCTTACTCCAGTGTCACAGGTCACAAGAGTACTGGAGTTTCAGTATATGTATCCTGAATGCATTGCATAATCTTTTAAGTCTGTTCACTTGGTGAACCTGATGACAAAGCTCCTTCACTGAGATGCTGGCTGACTTTTGCACTTTCCCCTTTTGCATGGATCTGCATGTAAAAGTGAGGCCGGGCTGTTTTGAATAGATGCAAACAGTTGCTTCAGTCTCTGGATGTCTCAGCTGAATGAGCCTCATCACATGACTGGACTGTGGTCGGAGATGAAGTGTGGCACAAGGATTGTGAATGTTTGTGTCTTTCATAATCCATTCATCTCTCTGGGCGCTTCATGCTACGTTATTATCTCATGACCTCATCACATTGCATGTGTGTGTCAAACCCATCTTGTAAATAAATACATTTCTTTTTGCATTTTTATTTGCAATTCAGTGCTGTGTGACACATCTTTGGCAGTCACACTCAAAAAAATAGCTTGTTAGTCTAACTTAATACAATTATGACACCTATTTCCACACAGTTGAACTGATTTTTTTTCTCTGGGCACTGCACTAAGGTCACGTGATCCTTCAGAAATCATTCTAATATGATGATTTGCTGCTCAAGAAACATTTCTGATTATTATCAATGTTGAAAGTTGTGCTACTTTTCTCACTTTTGATCTTCACTTAACTTTTTAAATAAAGGTATTTATTTCTTAACAAAATGAACCGAAGGCCTATATATCATATCTAATGTTTTAAATAGCCTAATGCACAATATTTATGACTGGTAAATATATAGATACATGTTTGGCAGGTTGATTTATGATTGACCATGTGTGTGAGTAAGTTCATGAACTCCTGATCAGAGGCCATACGTTTGACTCCTGTTGTCCAGTTCACATTGTCTGCACAGCATGTGAAATGGAAATGTGCTCACATCCTCATCAGTGTTAATGAGAGACTCAGCGTTGCACAACACAGTTTGAGTTCATTGATCGTGAAAACCAGCGCTGGGTCTGTCTAAAGCAGCGTGTGACCTGGACGCCGGAGTCCCGAGCCCTGATCCCAGCCGTGTGTCCTGTCCTAAAGGGGGCCTTTCCCCGGCCTGTCCGATAACATTCTATACACACACTGACAGATAATCATTATCCGCAGCAGCAGACGTCAAACGCACAATAATCAGGCTGCTGTCAGCACATGGCGTCTAGCTAGTGATACTTCTCATATGTACAGTAGATGTCCCATGCTCAGTTTTAATGACTTTGAGAAGGGTTGGATTTTAAATGATCAAGAACCCTAAATGATGATTGTGTGCATATACAAGGATCAGGAATTCTCTCTATCAGAGGACTTAAAGGTGCTGGTTTGCTAACTTCCAAGGGCACTTACACACTAGAAGAAGCTCTGACATGTGTTAGATTCTCTTCAGGTCTTCCAGATGAAGGAAAAAAAGTGTTTTCTCAGGTGAAACAGTTGCTACTTTATGTTTCCATCCAAAGTTGTGAATTAAACTCAGAAGGATTTAATGAATTAATTTTGTATCTGCAAGGATGCACTAAATTGATCAAGTAATGATGCTGAAAATGTAGCTTCGCATCACAGGAATAAATTACATTTTAAAATATATTAACATAGAAAACAGTTATTTTAAATTGGGGAAATAATCACAATTTCTACAATATTGTTGTTCAAATAGCACAGATTATCTCTTCATCACGGCACCTGTTAGTGGGTGGGATATATTAGGCAACAAGTGAACATTTTGTCTTCAGAGTTGATGTGTTAGAAGCAGGAAAAATGGGCAAGCGTAAGGATTTGAGCGAGTTTGACTAGGGCCAAATTGTGATGGCTAGACGACTGGGTCAAAGCATCTCCAAAACTGCAGCTCTTGTGGGGTGTTCCCGGTCTGCAGTGGTCAGTATCTATCAAAAGTGGTCCAAGGAAGGAACAGTGGTGAACCAGCGACAGGGTCATGGGCGGCCAAGGCTCATTGATGCACATGGGGAGCGAAGGCTGGCCCGTGTGTTCTGATCAAACAGACGAGTTTGAGGTGTTGACTTGGCCTCCAAATTCCCCAGATCTCAATCCAATCGAGCATCTGTGGGATGTGCTGAACAAACAAGTCCGATCCATGGAGGCCCCACCTCGCAACTTACAGGACTTAAAGGATCTGCTGCTAACATCTTGGTGCCAGATACCACAGCTCACCTTCAGGGGTCTAGTGGAGTCCATGCCTCAACGGGTCAGGGCTGTTTTGGCAGCAGAAGTGGGACCAACACAATATTAGGAAGGTGGTAATAATGTTATGCCTGATCGGTGTATATATATATATATACACATTAGTGCTGTCAAATCGATTAATAAAATAGTAAAAGGTACAATTGTAAAGTACTCTTGGCGTTTCCATCCAGCATATTTTTATACGATATCACATAAAATACGTGGATGGAAACATAATGAGAATGTTAGCTGCTGGTGAAGATTTTGCACTTTTATGACCTCAGTGTCAAAAGCACTTAAACACGTTTAGGCCAATATACACAATTACTCAGACAGCCCGGGCTCTGATCAATAGCACAGTGAGTGCTCTTAGACATTTTCAACAGCTCCTTAAAGAACATTCTCAAACCTTTTAACCGTAAGTCTGGTGGTTAGAGGTTCCTCTTGGCTCCATTTGCTGGATGTGTCTCCCTGCATTGTGGTTTTCCTGTAGCTATCCTTATCAATAAATCTGGTGACCTCCACAGGACACACTGTAAGTGTCTCACAGAGTTTCATCAGGCTTTTAATAAATAAAAGTGATACTAAGTACTTAAATGGATCATTGAATATGTGCAATAAAACTTTAATGTCTGGGATTTGACATGCATCAGTCATTAAACACCAATCTGCTTTCTGAGCAACTTTGCAACTGCAGTTTGTCTGTTTGCAAAATGTTGTAGTACATGTGTCAACTATATTTGCATATGCTGCAGTAAATACATGAATAAGTTTTAGGTAAGTTTAGGTGTTAGGCTTTAGAATCATCACTTGGTATGTTTGGAATTTAATATTAAACATTTCAAACAGGTTCATGCTACGTTATTATCTCATGACCTCATCACACTGCATGTGCGTGTCAAACCCATCTTGTAAATAAATACATTTCTTTTTGCATTTTCATTTGCAACTCAGTGCTGTGTGACACATCTTTGGCAGTCACACTCAAAAAAATAGCTTGTTAGTCTAACTTAATACAATTATGACACCTATTTCCACACAGTTGAACTGATTTTTTGAACTTAAACTGGGTTAATTGCACTGATGAGTAAAATTCATCCTAAGTGAATCACACCAGTTTCATTTGACGTATTCTGTGAATGTTTCCTGAACATAATTCACTCTTGTTGAGCCAACCAGTGCTGTTGCTGTTCAGACTGGTGGCCTTGTGCAGAGTTGCGTGAGTTTTCTGTGTTTTTAAGAAAATGGAAAGACCTGTTAGAGTTTAAGTGTTTAATGTTTAGTTATTCTGAACATTTAAAAGAGTTTGTAGAATATATATATATATATATATATATATATTTTTTTTTTTTTTTTTTTTTTTTTTTTTCCGGTGACCATTGTGGTGAAGAGTTGAGCTTGTGGTTAGGTTGTGGGTAGCTGTCGTGCACACCTACATGTCCCATGATCGTTTGATTGCAAGGGGTAGAACTGATGACCATATATAGACTGTGTAAATGATGTGCTGACCCTCAAACTAAATTATTTTATTTAGTTCTATAAAAACTAATAGCCAACACAACACTTGTTCACAAAATTGACATAAACTCTTTTAAATGTCAAATATAACTGAACATTAAACATTAACTGGTCTTTCCCTTTACTAAAAAACACATTAAACAGCACTTAATTTCAACATTTACTCTCCTGATCCATCCCTATGCAAAGCATGCTGGGAACTAGAAATACACTGCCCAGTTTCAGTCAATGCAACAGAAATGAATCATGTAGTCCCAACACAAATGGTTTATGTTAACTTAACATTTTATCAATTTAATTTAATTTAACGTAATAAAATTGAGTAAAAATGACAATTAAGTAAAAAACTAAAGATTTGTGTTGTTTCAACTTATTTTATTTAAATAAACTGAGCAAACAGCTAGAATCAGTTTTTTGAGTGCAGTGGGTATGGGTATCACAGCATATAATGTTTGCATATACTGTACAGTACACCTACTATACAGATCTTACAAATGCACTATACCGTTTAAAAATTTGGGGTCAGTAAGATTTACTACTTACTAAAGATAATACTTTCATTCAGCAAGGATGCATTAAATTAATCAAAAGTGCCAGTAAAGACACTTATAATGTTACAAAAGATTTCCATTTCAAATAAATGCCATTCTTTTTAACTGTCATCATCAAAGAATCCTGAAAAACGGTTTCCACAAAAATATGAAGCAGCTGTTTCAACATCAGTAATATAAAGAAATTATTCTTGAGCAGAAAATCATCATATTAGAACGATTTCTGAAGGATCACGTGACACTGAAGACTGGAGTAATGTTGAAAATGGGAGAAAATTCAGCTTTGCATCACAGGAATAAATTAGAGGAGAGTGGGGCACAACCTAACACTTTTTGACTTTCTCAGTTTGTGTAAATTTACTTGAGGTTCAGAGTATTTATTTTTTCCCACATTAATTTTACACATGTCTAGTACAATTATGTGGTTTTTTTGTTTCATTAATACAGTGTATAATACAGAACATCACAGTTATACCTGATATGAGAATAGTAAGGCCTGTAGTTAGGGAGAACATGTTATTTAAGAAAAATATAATTATATTTTCAGAATGACACAGCCTAATTTTTTCAAACCTAGTCTGTGGGGTAAAATGCCCCATCATAATTACCATGTTCTGAACATCACATCCTTTGTTTTTCCATCAAATGTAATTTAATAAGGTGGTTGAATAAAAATATTTGGACTTTATATCTAAAAATTACCTCAAGTTAGCACCAGCTAGCTAGTTAGCTAGCCAGTTAGCATCAGTTAACAATATTTTTCAAATAGGTTGATTTTCAGCATGGTTCATTAACCCTTAAATGCATGAATGTTTCTTCCATCATTATTACATATTCGGGTCTTTAGCGACCTGGATCTACATCCAACACAGATGGATTTCTCCCTGTTGCGATAATATAAAACTCTCCTGATATTAGAGTAACAATTACAGGAGAATAAAATAAAGCATATTTTGTTACCTTTTGGAGCTTGGAAGGGTTCAGTTTGAGCAGATGTTTTATACCATCATCACTGTCCTCGTCAGAGCTCATTTCCCAGCACATTCAGCATCTGGCTCATATTCGCCATCTCAAACATATTCTCAAAACTATCATTTTCAAAATCTTCAATATTTTGATCGCTGACAGCTTCTTCACCAGATCCACCATCAAGTGACAGTGACACTAATATTTGATTGTGTTCAGCAGTAAATCGCTGAGCCATTTCAAGTTTTGCTGATGATTCTTCCTATTCTTTTGTTTTCTGCCTGCGGTAACTGTGAGTGAAACGTCACTTCATCATTGTGTATCAAACATTGCCACCTTGTGGAATAAAGGTGAACTGCACTTATTCAGTCATCAAAGATTCAATTATTGTTGTGCAGAAAAAATATTTTTACACTGTTACACACCTCGGGTCGTTAGCGACCCTATACAATTTTTACAAAAAATGAATGGGAAACAGGCACTCTATTATATTTTTTATTCTTTTTTTCTTGTTATATTGTTTATATTTAATTGATTGAGAAATACTAAGACAGTTGATGTTGAATGAGGAGGAGGGTAGTGAATGACGTCCCGGGTCACTAAAGACCTGAGGTATGCGTTTAAGGGTTAATAAATATTTATGTTGTTTTAGCTTGTCTTTTTAATTTTAAGCTAAAACTGCTTATACTCTGATTTTGGTGTTAATGTATAAAGCAAATTGCTTTGTCAGAGTGGGGGCATTTTACCCCACCTGTGGGGCAAAACGCCCTCTTGGTACAAATTAAATGTTTGTTAAAAATCCAGTAACATGAAAACTCTGGACATTTTCATACTTGCTTTATAATTTGTGTCATTGTTACTGAAAACTGGGGAGTTTTCCCCCACTCCCTACACATAGTATATTAGTATAAATACTATAGCCTAGTATATTATTAGTAAACTGCTCCATATATGAAAGAAAGACAAGATTCATGATTCATTATGCAAATAGATTTTCAAACTTTAAACTTTTCAAACATTTTCTTAAAAAGTAAATGTTTACAAACCAAATTTTATAGCACAGATAAAACTGAAATGATCGACAACCCAAAGTTGGATTGACATATGATTATAGTGTACAAGCCCTAACCAGAAACACTGAAGGAATATGAGAACAGCTCTGCCTTGCAAACACTGTAACTACATGAACGTACGTGATGTTACGTTACTAAGCAACAGCGCAGGAGAAACTGCAGCATCACTTTTCATTTGAAGAAGTGTCTGGGACCAGAGCTTCCTAGGTCGGGCCAATCACGAGGCTATTACAGGAGCCATTAGCTTCTGCAAATATACTGACTCGGCCCACTACACCATCTGTGCGCCGGGTCATCGTTTTATAGCCTGACCGCTGCGCTGTAGTGGCTTCTTGTAAGGAAACGTCTGGGATTTGGCCACTTGCTTAATTGTGTTTTTCTTAAATTATTAAGTTATTGTCTTACTGATGGGCTCAAATGACAGCAGTATGTGAATCTAACTAAATTACTCTACATTATCTAAAATGACCATTAGTGGAAAACGGAAATAAACACCACAAAGGACACGATAACAGGGTGCGGTGTGGTGAAAAACAAGAACGCTGAGGGAGTTTTATTGAATAACCAGAAAATGGCAAGATCTTTTTTTCTTTATGCTAGGCTGGGGATTGAGTCATCTTCAAATAAAAGCTCATCCCAGATCTCAGATTAATAATTAATCAAATATTAATAGATTCAGCCAGCAGCCTCCGAGTCATGATGGTCTGTTTGGATGTATTTTGTGGCTAAATGTGCTCTTCAATATTTGTGTTGGCTAATGAATCCTGAATTGAAATGATTTATTGATATATTTTTTAATATAATCCTGATTCTGGGAGTTTTCTTTAAATTTTATTATTATTATTAATCTGACAATCCAATCAAGAAAAAATAAATAAAAATAACAATTATTATTATATTCATTAAGTTATTTATTTATAAATAACATTTATTATTTTAATATAATAATAATAATAATTATTATTATTATATGTATTCATTAATTTATTTATAAATAATATAAATGTATTATTTTAATATAATAATAATAATAATTATATTTATTCATTAATCTATTTATAAATAAAATGTATTTATTATTTAATAATATTAATAATTACTATTATTATTAATCTAACATGATCCAACCAAGCAAAAATTATAATTATAATTATTATTGTTATTATCATATTTGCTACTCACCCTGCACTTTAACATGCTCACAAATTCTGGATTTAAATGATATATTTTATCATATATTGTTCATATATAAATAAAATAATTTGATATCAATCTTACATGATCCAATCAAGAAAACAAAAATATAATAATATAATACTTTTTATATGAAAATAATAATAATAATTATAATTATTATGATTGCTACTCAGCCTGCAATTATATGGTTATATGTGCGGTCAGACATGCTGATCACAGAAAAGCTCTGAGGACAACAAAAAGCAATCTCACATAAAAGCTCATTAGCAGAGAAACTGTGGCGTTCTGCGGAAGTGGATCACATCTAATGTTGATCGTGGTGGAGTTGAAATGGTCAGGGCTGAAGTTACAGGAGCTCTAATGTGCTCCTAATTAGAGTGGACAGTCACTTGAGACCAAAGCTGTGTCCATAAAACATCTCTCTTTCCCTGAGAAACATTACTATGTGTTTACGAACAGACATCAGGGCATACAGACGCTGTAAAATGTGAATACATTTAGAGGAATCGTCACTTAGAGCAAACGGCCATCGTTGCCAAGTAGATTCCAAATGTTAATGTGAGAAGTCTCTTGACTTTTTAACTTTTAAACTAAATTTTCCACACATTTGAAAATTCACCAGGACTGTTTGAAAATAAATCATAACTTTTGAGTAGTAATATTGTGAAATATTATTAGAATTTAAAATAAGTTTTTTTTTTTATATGAATATATTTTAAAATGCAATTTATTCCTGTGATGCAAAGCTGAATTTTCAGCATCATTACTCCAGTCTTCAGTGTCACATGATCCTTCAAGATCAAGAAATCTTAATTATTCCAAACTTGTGTGTGTGGAATAATGTATGTTTATTGGCACATAAATTACACATTTCACTTTAAACACTCTCATGCTTAAAAGTTGTGCAGTGTTAGTTTTGCTTTTTAGTTTTTTATATTTTGAATAAGATTTTATTTTTATATTTTAGTGGTGTCAAATCGATTAATCGTGATTAATTGCATCTAACATAAAAGTTTTTGTTTACATAATGTACAAGTATGTGTGTATATTTTATTATATGTATATACACTGATCAGGCGTAACATTATGACAGGTGAAGTGAATAACACTGATTATCTCTTCATCACGGCACCTGTTAGTGGGTGGGATATATTAGGCAGCAAGTGAACATTTTGTCCTTAAAGATGATGTGTTAGAAGCAGGAAAAATGGGCAAGTGTAAGGATTTGAGCGAGTTTGACTAGGGCCAAATTATGATGGCTAGACGACTGGGTCAGAGCATCTCCAAAACTGCAGCTCTTGTGGGGTGTTCCCGGTCTGCAGTGGTCAGTATCTATCAAAAGTGGTCCAAGGAAGGAACAGTGGTGAACCGGCGACAGGGTCATGATGCACGTGGGGAGCGAAGACTGGCCGTGTGGTCCGATCAAACAGACGAGCTACTGTGGCTCAAATTGCTCAAGAAGTTAATGCTGGTTCTGATAGAAAGGTGTCAGAATACACAGTGCATCGCAGTTTGTTGTGTATGGGGCTGCATAGCCGCAGACCAGTCAGGGTTCCCATGCTGACCCCGTCCACCGCCAAAAACGGCAACAGTGGGCACGTGAGCATCAGAACTGGACCACGGAGCAATGGAAGAAGGTGGCCTGGTCTGATGAATCACGTTTTCTTTTACATCACGTGGATGGCCGGGTGCGTGTGCGTCGCTTACCTGGGGAACACATGGCACCAGGATGCACTATGGGAAGAAGGCAAGTCGGCAGAGGCAGTGTGATGCTTTGGGAAATGTTCTACTGGGAAACTTTGGGTCCTGCCATCCATGTGGATGTTACTTTGACACGTACCACCTACCTAAGCTTTGTTGCAGACCATGTACACCCTTTCATGGAAACGGTATTCCCTGGTGGCTATGGCCTCTTTCAGCAGGATAATGCACCCTGCCACAAAGCAAAAATGGTTTGAGGAGCACAAAGAGTTTGAGGTGTTGACTTGGCCTCCAAATTCCCCAGATCTCAATCCAATCAAGCATCTGTGGGATGTGCTGAACAAACAAGTCCGATCCAACTTACAGGACTTAAATGATCTGCTGCTAACATCTTGGTGCCAGATACCACAGCACACCTTCAGGGGTCTAGTGGAGTCCATGCCTCGACGGGTCAGGGCTGTTTTGGCAGCAAAAGGGGGACCAACACAATATTAGTCATAATGTTATGCCTGATCGGTGTATATTATATAGGCTATGTCTGTGTGCGTGTCTGTGTATATATACATATACACAAATATATATATATATACACACACAGACACAGACACATATATGTATATAATATATGTAAATATAATAATGTATATATACACACATATGTAAACAAAAACTTTTGTTAGATGCGATTAATCGATTTGACAGCACTAATTTTTATATTTCATGTTTTTTTTAGTGTAATTTTTATTCATTTCTTTGTGCTTTTGTCATTTTAATATTAATATTTTTTAAATATAACTCATTAGGTTTCATTTCTTTTTATTTCAGTTTAGTTATTTAATTTTTATTTATTTCAGTTAATTTAGTGCTTCAGTTTCTAATTTTCATTTAATTTAAGCTTTTCAACTAATATTTATATTTTATTTTATTTCAGCTTTATTTCAATTAACAAATGTTTTTAATATTTTTAGGGTATGTTTACATGACAATGATACTAAAAACATTTAAAAAAAAAAATCAAATCAAAATCAAATCACCTTTATTTATATAGCGCTTTTTACAATGCTGATTGTTTCAAAGCAGCTTCACAGTGGTAACAGGAAAATAATGCAACAGAATTTGATTCGGCTGTACAGCCGCTCTGGTGAAAACGGTGATATCATCCAGCTCATTTCAATTATCATATAGTGTCAATGCGGGCAGATCAGTAATATAGTTGAAATTTAAGTGTCCCCAACTGAGCAAGCCAAAAGCCAAAGGTGACGGTGGCAAGGAACCAAGTTTTTCAATGAAAAAAGTTTTCCTTTGCGTTTTTAGCGTACAGATGACAATGTTGTCAAAACAATCCCTGTTCACACGGATCCGCGAAAATGACTAAAAACGCTGTATTCTGCTGCCAGGCCAGTAGTTGGCGATGTCACTTCGTAAAGAAAAACTACAAGTCTATAGACTGAGCATGTAATACGTAATTTGCGTTTTTGTAGTTTACACTGAGACGATAATGGTATCGATTTCAGAAACTTGAAATCAAAAGTTTATGTTTTCAGGCCCCCAAAATGCAGTTGTCGTATAAATGAGCGGCCAAAACACATGAAAAGGTTTCTGTTTTTAGTTAGGGGCTGTTTACACAACACCGTTTTCAACTAAAAATGGAAACTACTGGCCTGGCATGCATAAGACAGCGTCTTACAGCAGTTGCATAGTCGTTTCCGCAGATCCGTGTGAACAACGCTTTGACAACGTTGTCGCCCCGTACATAAAAAAGCAGAGACATTTTTTTCCTTTTTAAGTACATTGTTATTGTGTAAACGTACCCTCAGTAAACACTAAAAAAATCGGAAGCAATGATCGCAAAACTCTAGTCTTTAGGGAACTTAGTGGCCAAATAAAAAGTGAATTCAAATCAACACAATGGTGCTTAAAAGTTCACAACAAATTTCATAAAACAAAAATAGGAAAAATACACAGAGTTGTAACAGGTGTGAGGTATGTGATGAGTTTATTCTTTTAGCTTAAAGAACTCTCGCATGCAGTTTGACTCACAGACTACAAGCATGATGCATATAAAAGCTATTGATTTATGTTTTATGCTATTTTGATATTCGTTTCATATAAATTCATAATATACCTAGACTTCATTTTCTCAATACATGTCACATTCACATGGAGCAGTTACTGTGTTTATGTGGAACATACGAGTCTCTTACATGAAACGAAATGTAATGATAACATTCATAACTATAAAAATGTAAACAAATACACGCCGTCCCGTCAGTCTTCAGCCATCGAGATGCATGTCAAACAAACATTGATAACAGAAATATAGAACTAGAATCAATCACTCCTTCAATGGTGAAATATGCAGTAAACAAAAATACTGCACGTACATACAGTATTTCTCATGTTATATATAAAAACAATATGCATAATACAAATAAAAGTCATTTCAGCTTCAACATAATCAAAATGATTATATTTCCCATATAACTTTAGCATAATTTTGTCATTTTTATTTTAGCTTTTATGATGCATAACCTTTTACTTTACACCTTTCACATTCCCTATATAGATTATAATTCATTATTTTTTAATTATATAACAGATTGCATATTCCTACAAAATATTTACACATACGAACGACCATTTTCGAGAGGAATTTTAAAAAATGCAAAGACGAGAATGCTGAAAGATGAAGTTTTGGCTTAAGATGCGGTCTAGAACAACTATCTGACCAAATCTGAGTTCATATACAAAAATGGATTCGCAACCACTGATGGATCCCGCTGAGATGCAGAAGTGAAGAGGGTGGGCACAGATCTCTAAACCAGTGGTTTTCAAACCTGTCCTGGAGGCACCCCAGCCCTGCACATTTTGTATGTCTCCCTTATCAGACACACCCAATTTAGTTCTTGCAGTCTCTACTAACGAGCTGATGAGTTGAATCAGGCGTGATAAATGAGGGAGACACACAGAATGTGCAGGGCTGGGGTGCCTTCAGGACAGGTTTGAAAACCACTGCTCTAACAGTTCATTAAAGCTGTTTCAAGTGCAATATCGGGTACAGGAAAGGCTGAAATCAGACAGTTTCACAGTTCAGGATGTGATAGAAGTCTTGAGGTTTTATGGAAAGTGTTTGCTACAAGCTCTCAACCGAGGCGGACGTAAGGGAAGGCACGTGTGCGAATGGCTTTCTAGCGTGTTGAAGAGAGACCTGAGAGGCACTGAGCCATTCTGAAATACTGAGTGGGAAACTTGTATACCTACAGGTGAGATTTCATGCAACTATAATTACGCGTGTACCGACGACTGCTGTGATCGTGGAAATACATCAACTCTGTCTCAAGTAACACAGGGCAAACAAATTGCATACTCACTTAAAAACAAAAACAGACATGAGGAAATGCAAACTTCTAGTAACAAACACAAATCATTGACTAAATGACATTTAAAGAGGAAGTGTGTCATTTCTGCAGCAACAGAAGCACCAAACTTTCCCATTCATTTCAGTGGATCAGCAAGTGCATGAATCACTGGAAGTATGCAAGCATGCAAGAACACACCCTTCACTAGTGCTATATTAGATGAAGAAAGATGCTTTTTGCTCTCATGTGTGTAGTTACAGCATCTACCAGCAGGGACTAACTGCTGAAGTCAACTAGACAAACAATCAATGGCCTGTTTTTTTGGAGCAGGTGGGACTACCTTTTTCTAGTAAATAGTGTAGGCATGACGTCAAAACCTGGAAGACTAATTCGCCAGTGGTACCTTGAGATTTTTCCTATGGGGTTTTATAATGGAGTTTTTCAATGCATGAGTAAACAAAGGGTACGTTTACACAACGATGTACTAAAAATGGTGTACTAAAAAAAGTTTTTCCTTTGCTTTTTTCGTGTACAGACGACAACGCTGTCAAAACGATCCCCGTTCACATGTATCCGCGAAAACAAAACAAAAAAACAGTGCATTCTGCTGCCAGGCCAGTAGATGGCGATGCCACTTTGTAAAGAAACACTACATGCCTATAGACTGAACACGTAATACACATGACGTCACCGTTTTCACAAGTTCACGTTTTTGTTGTTTACATGGGGACGATAATGGTATCGTTTTTAAAAACTTGCACTTTAAAACCCATTTTCAAAAGATTTTTAGGCCCTTAAAACACTGTTGTGGTGTAAATGAATGGCCAAAACGAAAAAAAAAGTTTTACGTTTTTAGTTGAAAACGGGTAAACTTGGATGTTCTGTTCTACAACTTAAACAGCACACACTCACACTCCATACGTTCTTATGCACAGTAGTTACCTATTAGAAATGTGTTTGTTTTTTTTTGTTTTTTTACAGTTTTCATATGGGTGTGTCTAATATACATTGTAGAACAAAACGTCTAAGTATCGTCAAGTTATGTTTAACATAAGACCTTATTTTACTCATAAATTGAACACGCCCATTATAAAAACCCATAGGAAAATCTCTGGCGAATTAGTCTTGTGGGTTTTGATGTCATCCCTGCAGCACTCAATATAGGGCTGGGTGATATATTAAATATTTACAGCATATTTGTTTTTATTAATACATTCTATAATATTTGGAATGATATTTATTAGGGATACACCAAAATAAAAATTCTGGGCCGAAACAGAAAACAAATTAATTCTGGATGCACTTGGCGGAAAACTGAAACCGAACATGCTTTTTATTTATTTCTTATTTTAAATGAGCTTTTTTTGTATAATTGTATTAATATTAGACTTTTTAATGAAATTCAATAATTTTAATGATGATAGTGAATTTAGAAAAAAGAAAATAAATGAATAAATATATATATGATATATAAATATATTATAAATAAATAAATAAATAATTTATATATTTGTTATATGTTATTTGAGCGGACTTTGCTTTTCCGATGAGCATGAGCGGTACATGAGTTGAGCGTTTTTTTGTTTTTTTTTATGTAATGTTGAAAAAAATGATGACAAATTACACCATTACATAAAATTACATAATTACCAAAATATATACAGTATAAAAAAGGTATATATAAATACTACCATTCAAAATTCTGGGGTCTGTAATATTTATGTTTTTGAAAGAAGTCTCTTCTGCTCTCCAAGGCTCATTTATTTGATCGAAAATACAGTAAAAACAGTAATATTGTGCTATATTATTACAATTTAAAACAGCTGATTTCTATGTGAATATATGTTAAAATGTAATTTATTCCTGTGATGCAAAGCTGAATTTTCAGCATCATTACTCCAGTCTTCAGTGTCACATGATCCATCAGAAATCATTCTAATATGATGATTTGCTGCTCAAGAAACATTTCTTATGATCAATGTTGAAAAAAAAAACGTATTTAGCAAACTTTTTTAGGTTTTGCCATTAAGGTTTGGTGCCGCGTATGGGACAGAAATGACATACTTCACCTTTAAATGCAAGATACTGGGAGAAGCACAAAGCTGCTGAAGAACACACCGTCAAACTAAACGTATCAGATCATGACATGAGACAAAACAGACTTTAACAACATTTGGTCCATCGCCATTTTAGCCAGCGAGTGAAACAGGCTAGGTGTAGCAGCTTCACTGCCTAACTAATGTTAATCACAGCTCCAGAATAGGCACAATGTTCAAGTATGCTCAGGCAGTATGGCATAGACATCCACATCAAAGAGACAAGGTCACCTGACCCTGACAAATAACTTGAAGTTGTAAACAATTGTTTGTGTCAAAGAAAATCTACTTCTTCTTCACTCGGTTACCTTTGTCCTCCACTTCCTTTTCATGCTTGTCCTTCTCGTATTTGTTTTTGACATTCTGCGTCAGACTATCACTTGATTGCGGAGAGGATGTAGCGGGCGTCGCATCTGAGACTTCTGAAGCGGTGGTATCGTTGCATTTGTCATTGTACACAGACTCCTTACTCTGCACCTTCCCGTTTTGTTGCTTGGTCTCTCTGAGGATATTACGGACTTTCTTCATACTATGTCGGACCATGTGGGTCCTGAAGGCTCTCTGGATGACTGCAGCGGACATATCTTCATGCTTCCTGCGCAGAGTTGTGGTTATAGGCTCGTAAGAGGACTTGGACGGGTTGGAGGCCATGAATCGGTCTTCCATTTGTCCGCGGAGGAGGTCCATCTCGCCACCTTCCCCGAGAACGCGTTTGGTGAACGCGAACAAGATATCCAGACAGTGGATGCGTTCGCCGCTCACCATCGGTAAATCCATGGACATCAGCTGCAGTCGGTTGGGTTTGGGTATCCGCAGAGGAGGATCCAGCGAATTTGCAAAGTCCGACAACTTGCCGTACTCCATGAACTGTGTGGCTTTCGGGTCGAACTTCTCCCAAACCTCGTAAAACCTGTCAAAGTCATCTTCGCTCAAAGGCTCGGCGCTCTCCTCGGTGGCCACGCTGAAGTTCTCCAGGATCACGGCGATGTACATGTTCACCACGATCAGGAAGCATATGATGATGTAGCTGACAAAGAAGAAAATGCCGATGGGTGGGTTCCCGCAGTCTTTTTTCTCCGGGTCGCAGTCTGGTTTTTCGCTATTTAGCATGGGTGCCAGAAGGCCATCCCAACCTCCCGAGGTGGTGATCTGAAACAAACACAACATGCTGTTGCCAAACGTCTCAAAGTTGAACATGTCGTCGATGCCGTTCGTTTTTTTGACGTAGGCAAAGTTGGACATGCCGAAGATGGCGTAGATGAACATGACAAGGAAGAGCAGAAGTCCGATGTTGAAAAGGGCAGGAAGTGACATCATTAGCGCAAACAGAAGGGTCCGTATCCCCTTGGCACCTCGGATAAGGCGTAGTACGCGGCCAATCCGGGCGAGGCGAATGACACGAAACAAGGTCGGTGAGACAAAGTACTGCTTAATGACTTCTGCCAGGAACATGCCTGCAATGACAAGAGTCAAATAGTGTTAACTTCATCTGCTGTCTTTAAATTTAAAGGCCCATTCACACCAAGAACATTAACTATAAAGATAACTATATTAGCATCCACACCAGCAGATGATATCGTTCTGTTTATTATAAGCGTGTGCTTGTCTGTCACTTTAAATGCTCGAGCTCATTACAGCAGGATGGATTCTGATTGGCTGTGAAGTGTTTTCATCGTTCATCAGCTGGATAAAATTGTTACGATATTGTTTCTCTGTGCCGTTATCGTTACATCTATAGTGTGAACTCTGCTATTATTTAATACTGAGAACGGGCCTTTAGTCCTGTCAGATGCCTTTTAGCTTTTATAATAGTTAACCTTGTTGTGTTTTCGTTTTGTAAAGTTTTAATCATAATGGTTAAATTGATAATCACACTTATTTTGTGACTGTATTGTCACACAGAGGTTGCGTAAAGTGCATTTATTCAGCAACCACAACCGCAAACAGTATAGTCGAGATCCATGTTTGGATTTATTACAGTTAAATCACATAAGGTTTGATGGCAGATTTAGTTGCAGTAAATAGCTTGTGACAGAACAGACAGACTGAATAACAGTCTGTAGTCAATAATTTTATCCCTTAAAACTCATCTTTGATCACCAAAATGACACATTTAAATGTTTTTACTATAAAAAATACCTTAAAATAGCTTGAATGTAACTCTACGCCCTTGCTTCATTTAGTGTAATGAATATGCAAATTATCCCTGCCTCCACTCACTCACACCCGCTCAGAGATTCACTCGGTCAACTTTACTGTAGTAAACGCTGCACAATGGTATCGCTTACAACGTCTGACACATAATGGTAATTAATATGATTAGCCTTTTGCTTGACTACTTTATCAAACAGCTAATAATGTGTTGCTAATGTTACCTTCAGAAAATCATTATCCTTAGAAACGTTTTGAACAACTCAGAACGTCAGTGGAGAAAGGCATATAGTTCATCATAACATCGTAATATACATCATATACATAATTCACCCACTATATTGCTAAATGTACACGATTTTTCATATCAACAGAAAAATATACCAGGATAACCTGGCTTCTCTTGAGACTCCCCTGCTTCAGAGAATAGTTAATGATATGCTAAAGCCCGCCCACATGTTGACGTGATTGGTTACAAGGTAGTTTGTGATGTCAGAAACACCAGCGATTTCAAACTGCGTCTTTTTTACACTGCAGCTTTAAGTAGAAAATACTCAGCAATGGTGCTGACTTAGGAATTTCCACATGGTTTGTCTAAAAGCATATAAAAAACACCACATAGACATATAAACAAGATTAAAAACTTGATTTTCACCACAGGGGGACTTTAAGGAGAATATCCCAAATGGAAATCGCTAAACTCCAGCTTACTTGCTTATTGGTATTTACCTCGCTGCGTACAAAAATAAAGAAAAATACTTCCCTACTTTATAGTGTGCAAAAAACACTATGCCAATAGTATGTCCAAATACATGAAAAGTACCCAAATGGCCTACTACTTCTGCAGAGATTCTGAAGTGTGCATTCGATGGACACTTTACTATCCCATGAGGCCGCAGGAGAGGATTTGTGAATGGCGGTGAAGTGACGCAACTGACGCTGGTAAGTCACGTGACAGTATCAACAAGCCGGATGTAGTATGTCCAAATTTCATTCATACTACCCACCCATATTCATCTGATATAGAACATATTTTTTTAACGGTCGCAAAGTAATTCAAATGTAGTACCGTTTTTGGATGCTCAGTCCGTGTTTTCAGATCATCTGCATTTTTCCGCAGTTTAGCGAGAGTGCGTGCCGTTGTCAAATTACAAAGATTAAAGCAAAGATTTTTGCGCTCTAGCGGTTAACAAACAGGACTGCATGCGTTTGTCTATGATGACGAGTCACGCAGGTACTGTGCTACTCCGCAGCGGTGCGACCCGAAACTAAAATACTAAAATAGTCCGAATATAAACATTTATTATAGGTGTACCGGTGATTGAGGATGAGACAAAAACCCGGTTTGGAAAATGGATTCATGATGTACTCGCTCATTATATAAATTTAGTCAATTTTGAGCACAAAAATGTTACCAACTGTTGCTTTAAGTAAAAAACCAGGCAGAAAATGGATCCTTTTAACAGAAAAGCTCTGATTGGGGGATTTAAGCTATTGACATCTGGCAACCGCAAGCATAAAAGCTTGTAGAGCAGTCTGTAATATTTTTTTCCCTCTTTTTTTCTATATAAGCAGAGATTTTGGTAAAGTTACATTTTAGTCTTGTCTTTTTTCATCAACAATATTGCATGTTGACATAGTCACGGTTACCGTTTAATGACCCTGGTGTCGTCTCGTCATCGTCTCAAGTCAAAAAAAGCTTGTTGATGAACATTTTTCATAATAGTTTTCTTTAACAAAATTAACACTAGAGGCATGTCAATAATGTTCAATCATGTTTCTATATCACACTAAAGTGTCAACTTATAAGCAGTATTTCACTTTTTGCAATTGTTTTGTGGTTAAATGTTGAATTATGCAGGATTGCAAAAAAGAGACATTTCGTTGATTTTGCATTGCGTTTCGGAGGAAAAAATGTATCCAAGTGGGGCAGAGCTTAGTAAAGGGTCAATGCAGCAGATCTTACCTACTATAGACAGGACGACAACGATAAAGTCAAATACGTTCCAGCCAAGGGTGAAGAAGTGATGCCGTAGCGAGATCATCTTTAGCACACATTCGCTGGTGAAGAGCACAATGAAGGCAACATTGATCCAGTACAGCACGTTGCTCATTTCTGGTGTCTGATCGTCCGTCTCCACCATCATAGTGACCATGTTGAGCCAAATAAGGACCATAATGAAAATGTCAAAGGCCTGTTTGGTTACAAGGTCAAAGATGAATCCTTGAATCTTGTTCTGGAATAAACGAGAAGATGTACAATAAGAGATGCTTGTTTTACTGAAAGAGATTTACAAACAAGAAAAGATGGTTTAAAGGGATCGTTCACCCAAAACCCAATCTTAATAAGCAACTTTTGCATTTATAAGAGATAATAATACAGTTCTGGAGGGTCATGATGACAAGAATATAATTTTTAGAGGAATGCCTACTTTTGGCCTTGGAATGGGTTTTTGAGGTTTCTTTGAGCCGAGCTTCTTCATAGCGTTGTAATATTTCTTCTGCTCTTCTGTCATGAAAATATCCTGACCCCCAAAGTAAAGAGGGAAAACAGAAAGATCCTTGATTTTATAATCCAAAATATGTACTTTGCAAGTCTTTCTAAGTCTCAAATCAAGATACTATCAGAAGCATCTTAAGTCATCAAGCCTATAGATACTTATCTTTTTCTTCTGCTGATTGAAGTTGTCAATGATGACGCCAATGAAGAGATTTAATGTGAAAAAAGCTCCAAGGATGATGAAGACGACAAAATAGATGTACATATACAGATTTGCCTCATACTCTGGCTGCTCATGTACCTACAGACATGGAGAGGGACAACAAGCAACAACACGATTAAAAGCATTATGTATCATACTTTTATAATTGAGTTAAACTATAATACATACAATAAAATTAATTATATATTATCAAAGCAGGCAATGACTTACATTGCGAGAGTCTACCGCTGCAAA
The DNA here is from genome assembly GCA_039654105.1 of Coreius guichenoti. NCBI lineage: Eukaryota > Metazoa > Chordata > Actinopteri > Cypriniformes > Gobionidae > Coreius > Coreius guichenoti. The sequence continues at coordinate 4,969,629 of CM077172.1, read as the reverse complement.
CATAATGGGCATCCAACCTTTAAAGGTGGCCTTGACAAAATGAACAAGAAAAATAAATTTTTAGGACTGTTATTTAATTTTTGCATTATAACATTATTTTCCATGACAAATAATCATTTCTTTTACTTAGGGATGCATATATTTGCCACCATATTGGTATTGGGCCGATATATGTTCAATTTTAATATTATCGCTATCAGTACGATAAGAAAATATGGCCGATATATTAAAGCCGAAAAGTAATGTATTATTTCCTTCAGCTGAGACACTTCAGATGCATACTGTTAAATTGCATAAAATATGATTGGAATCACTTCAAAAAGGAAAATACAGTTAAGTACAACATGTGCAGCGCAAGTCTGTCATATAGGCTACATAACATAATGAGAACATAATTGTGTGCTTGGGCCATAGCTTTTAATGCTGAGACTTTTTTTTTTGTAATCAGGCTCTCAAAAATTATATACAAATTTGGATTTAGATTTATTGGCCAATATATCGGTTATCGCTTTTCAAGTATAAAGAATTATCAGTATCGGCCAAAATTTTCATATCGTTGTATCCCTAGTTTTACTTAAATAATAAACATTATAATTACGTATTTAAAAAAAAAATGAAATAAATTGTGAAAGTACTTAAACATCATGGTATAATATATTGTACTGACTTTAATTTATGCTATGAAATCATACAGTCAATAATAATATAATTATTATTAATAATAATAATAATAATAATAATAATAATAATGGGAATTACAAAAGAAAAACAATAACATAAAAAGGGTAAAACTTCTGGATGCATTACAGTACTGATTTCACATGATGGAACATATACATAATTCTACATTTTCCATGTTCTAGATTTAAAGGGATAGTTCACCCAAAAATGAAAAAACCTCATTGGTTCTTGCTGAAGCTCAAACGTGCTGCGTAACATGAGAATGAACCTCATTGGTTCTTGCTGAAGCTCAAACGTGCTGCGTAACACGAGTATGAACCTCATTGGTTCTTACTGAAGCTCAAACGTGCTGCGTAACATGAGAATGAACCTCATTGGTTCTTACTGAAGCTCAAACGTGCTGCGTAACATGAGAATGAACCTCATTGGTTCTTGCTGAAGCTCAAACGTGCTGCGTAACATGAGAATGAACCTCATTGATTCTTGCTGAAGCTCAAACGTGCTGCGTAACACGAGTATGAACCTCATTGGTTCTTACTGAAGCTCAAACGTGCTGCGTAACATGAGAATGAACCTCATTGGTTCTTACTGAAGCTCAAACGTGCTGCGTAACATGAGAATGAACCTCATTGGTTCTTGCTGAAGCTCAAACGTGCTGCGTAACACGAGTATGAACCTCATTGGTTCTTACTGAAGCTCAAATGTGCTGCGTAACATGAGAATGAACCTCATTGGTTCTTGCTGAAGCTCAACCAAACCTGCTTGACGCGCAAGAACAAACCTCATTGGTTCTTGCTGAAGCTCAAACGTGCTGCGTAACACGAGAATGAACCTCATTGGTTCTTGCAGAAGCTCAAACGTGCTGCGTAACATGAGAATGAACCTCATTGGTTCTTACTGAAGCTCAAATGTGCTGCGTAACATGAGAATGAACCTCATTGGTTCTTGCTGAAGCTCAACCGAACCTGCTTGACGCGCAAGAACAAACCTCATTGGTTCTTGCTGAAGCTCAAACGTGCTGCGTAACACGAGAATGAACCTCATTGGTTCTTGCTGAAGCTCAACCGAACCTGCTTGACGCGCAAGAACAAACCTCATTGGTTCTTGCAGAAGCTCAAACGTGCTGCGTAACACGAGAATGAACCTCATTGGTTCTTGCTGAAGCTCAAACGTGCTGCGTAACACGAGAATGAACCTTATCGGTTCTTGCAGAAGCTCAAACGTGCTGCGTAACATGAGAATGAACCTCATTGGTTCTTGCTGAAGCTCAAACGTGCTGCGTAACACGAGTATGAACCTCATTGGTTCTTACTGAAGCTCAAATGTGCTGCGTAACATGAGAATGAACCTCATTGGTTCTTGCTGAAGCTCAACCAAACCTGCTTGACGCGCAAGAACAAACCTCATTGGTTCTTGCTGAAGCTCAAACGTGCTGCGTAACACGAGAATGAACCTCATTGGTTCTTGCAGAAGCTCAAACGTGCTGCGTAACATGAGAATGAACCTCATTGGTTCTTACTGAAGCTCAAATGTGCTGCGTAACATGAGAATGAACCTCATTGGTTCTTGCTGAAGCTCAACCGAACCTGCTTGACGCGCAAGAACAAACCTCATTGGTTCTTGCTGAAGCTCAAACGTGCTGCGTAACACGAGAATGAACCTCATTGGTTCTTGCTGAAGCTCAACCGAACCTGCTTGACGCGCAAGAACAAACCTCATTGGTTCTTGCAGAAGCTCAAACGTGCTGCGTAACACGAGAATGAACCTCATTGGTTCTTGCTGAAGCTCAAACGTGCTGCGTAACACGAGAATGAACCTTATCGGTTCTTGCAGAAGCTCAAACGTGCTGCGTAACACGAGAATGAACCTCATTAATTCTTGCTGAAGCTCAAACGTGCTGCGTAACACGAGAATGAACCTCATTGGCTTGCAGAAGCTCAAACGTGCTGCGTAACACGAGAATGAACCTCATCGGTTCTTGCTGAAGCTCAAGCGTGCTGCGTAACACGAGAATGAACCTTATCGGTTCTTGCTGAAGCTCAAGCGTGCTGTGTAACACGAGAATGAACCTCATCGGTTCTTGCTGAAGCTCAAACGTGCTGCGTAACACGAGAATGAACCTCATCGGTTCTTGCTGAAGCTCAAGCGTGCTGCGTAACACGAGAATGAACCTCATCGGTTCTTGCTGAAGCTCAAACGTGCTGCGTAACACGAGAATGAACCTCATCGGTTCTTGCTGAAGCTCAAACGTGCTGCGTAACACGAGAATGAACCTCATCGGTTCTTGCTGAAGCTCAAACGTGCTGCGTAACACGAGAATGAACCTCATCGGTTCTTGCTGAAGCTCAAGCGTGCTGCGTAACACGAGAATGAACCTCATCGGTTCTTGCTGAAGCTCAAACGTGCTGCGTAACACGAGAATGAACCTCACTGGTTCTTGCAGAAGCTCAAACGTGCTGCATAACACAAGAATGAACCTCATTGATTCCTGCTGAAGCTCAAACGTGCTGCGTAACACAAGAATGAACCTCATTGGTTCTTGCTGAAGCTCAAACGTGCTGCGTAACACCAGAATGAACCTCATCGGTTCTTGCTGAAGCTCAAACGTGCTGCGTAACACGAGAATGAACCTCATCGGTTCTTGCTGAAGCTCAAACGTGCTGCGTAACACGAGAATGAACCTCATCGGTTCTTGCTGAAGCTCAAGCGTGCTGCGTAACACGAGAATGAACCTCATCGGTTCTTGCTGAAGCTCAAACGTGCTGCGTAACACGAGAATGAACCTCATCGGTTCTTGCTGAAGCTCAAACGTGCTGCGTAACACGAGAATGAACCTCATCGGTTCTTGCTGAAGCTCAAACGTGCTGCGTAACACGAGAATGAACCTCATTGGTTCTTGCTGAAGCTCAAACGTGCTGCGTAACACGAGAATGAACCTCACTGGTTCTTGCAGAAGCTCAAACGTGCTGCATAACACAAGAATGAACCTCATTGATTCCTGCTGAAGCTCAAACGTGCTGCGTAACACAAGAATGAACCTCATTGGTTCTTGCTGAAGCTCAAACGTGCTGCGTAACACCAGAATGAACCTCATCGGTTCTTGCTGAAGCTCAAACGTGCTGCGTAACACGAGTTACTAGTAATTCATGACAGAATTGCATTTTTGGGTAAACTATTCCTCTAAAATAAATAAAATCTACCTCATATTTACTGACCACCAGCTATTGAGGGCATCCTTACCACTTGTAGCAGGGCCAGGTATCCATTTCCCACATTGTCAAAGTTAATCTTCAAATTTCTCCAGCGGGTTTCATTATTGGGCCATGATGTACAATTAATTTTGTTAGGGACATCTGTGGTAGACATACGCTTTTCCGAGGTAGTATTTACACATTCATAAAACTTTCCGGCTAAGAAGTTGACGCCCACAATGCTAAAAATGAGCCAGAAGATGAGACAGACCAGCAGAACGTTCATGATGGAAGGGATGGCACCCAGAAGAGCATTCACAACCACCTGTGTCCACAGAAACATCACAAACTTACAAAGTGTTATGAATATGATGCAACAATCATGGAAGCACTTTGTTTGACAGCTAGATTTTTACTGTATTTACATTACAGTAAAATTACGAATCTACTTAATTGCTGCTGGTTGAAATGACTATTCCTCTGACTTAGGGGTGGGCGATCTGACGATTTTATATCGTGATCGATGTTGAAGACATCCACAATCTACTTTCAAGCTTACTTTAAAATACAGCAATGACTGCCGACAAGATGGCAGTGCTGACTGGCCAAATGATACCATGTGTCTCAGTCATGTGTCTTTCATGCGTAGTGACGCATTTGAGAAACAATTCAACAGCAGTATTGCGGTGCGATGAATAAAATTTTAGTTTTGGTTTCGATTTTTGGCTTCAAACGATTATGAAAACGTGATAATCAAGATAAAATGATCATTGTGCCGCATGCCGTTCCTTCCCTTTAAAAGCTGTGTGCTTTCGCCCCTCCTTAAAAGCCTAAACTTAACATCCAAATCAGTCAAATCATGTAACATGACTGCCGTAAAATTCAGTCTGCGGGACATGACATTTTAAAAAGAGTTATTAAAAGCACATTAAACTGCGAATGAGACTGATTCCCACTCGCTTTCTGTGAGACGGAGCTGAACACGGACAAGCAAAGTATACTTGATGTTTCAGGAGTGCCTAAACGGTCAAATATACACAAATGTGTCAAAATGTCTGTCTTGGCGAGGATTTACATGAAGACAGTCAGTTATGTCTTAAGTTAATAAACAGTTGGGAAAGAAACCGGATGCATGTCATTATATTAGATCCATGCATTCGGTCTTAAAGCCTAATGCAAATACCTTCTACAGTCTGTGTCATTAATGTTAAACACAAGACAAAGACAAAATCACTCACTGCTCTTGACTGAATAACTTTAGTAGTTTTAATAAGAATCCCTTAACTTCTTTAATAAGAAGTCCATTTAATTCATACAGTGAAGACTATGCAGTGTTTTAAAGGGGTCATGAACTGAGAAGTCAAATTTTCCTTGTGCTTTTGGCATATAAGAGGTCATCATATTATAAGAATATCCTGTCAATTTCAGAACTGAAAACTTCCTTGTAAGTCCAAAAACAGCTTTTATTGTAAACAAGCCCAGATAACAACTCACTGTGGAATGTGCCTATAATAGATGGTGAAAGACCGCCTCTGTAGAAGAAGATCAAAGCCTACTTCATCATTGCAACTTTGGCCCCGCCCACTGGAGTGTTAGTGAGATGACGAGGAGAGAAGAGCGATAAAGTATGGACTATAAATAACATTACCTTCCAAAGGATCCTAATGCTAGGAATGTGGTTATTTATTTTCAACAATGTGAATGTCTCAGTAGAGCATTATTTATTTGTATGCGGTACATTTCACTGTGGATTCTTTGCTAAATCGCGCAGGCTTTGCAAACAGACTATTACAATATGTAATACGACATCATGTAAGTAACCGTGTTAATTCTAATGCCTGATCTGTGACCAGTGATTTCTGATATGTAATGATTCATGTACAGTCAGATGTTCTTTGTATGTGTCAGTAAATTAAACCAGTGACTAAATGGTCAACTTCACATTGTTTCTCTTAGTAGGATGAAAATAATCTGTTATTTAAACTGTGATTAAATTATATATAGAAAGCGATCAAAGAACGCTCCCTTTGCAATCGCTGGAGCCGTCAATCAAACAGCGTGAGTTTATCAGTGACTGAGTTCTGGACTGGCACCAAAACTCCCGTAATAATAAACGAATCTCTTATTTACGTTGTGTTTGCACTGTTAGTTATGATGAAAGCCTTCGTTAGTGTGCGGAAATTGAGTTGCAATGACGAGATCACTGCATTCATGTGCTTAACTGTCTGTGATCGGCTACAATGCTCATCACTGCAACCTATAATGCCATAGATCTAAATATAATGCTATATTCAACACTTTTCATGATTAGTTAACCTTGAGGGCTATAATAGTAAAAATGTGCTAAAAGTTTTAGAGGAAGTTCCACGTGTAATAATTATTTCTCATGCAAATATGTCAGCCAATTACAGCAGTGGGCATTTACACTGAAGTCTCACAGCAGCCAATCACAGCAGTGGGCGTTTACACTGAAGTCTCACAGCAGCCAATCACAGCAGTGGGTGTTTACACTGAAGTCTCACAGCAGCCAATCACAGCAGTGGGCGTTTACACTGAAGTCTCACAGCAGCCAATCACAGCAGTGGGCGTTTACACTGAAGTCTCACAGCAGCCAATCACAGCAGTGGGCGTTTACACTGAAGTCTCACAGCAGCCAATCACAGCAGTGGGCGTTTACACTGAAGTCTCACAGCAGCCAATCACAGCAGTGGGCGTTTACACTGAAGTCTCACAGCAGACACGCCCCTTCCAACAGAGCATTCAAATCAGAGGCTAAAATCAGGGTAGGAAAAATGCCTTTTATTACTAAATTATGACCATTTTTGATATAAAAATCATTCTAACATTATAAATGCACCACAGGGAACATTATAAAACAATAAAACAATGTAGTTCATGACCCCTTTAAAGTTTAACTCGGGGTTTAATGACTATTTTGACAACTGATTGTGCAATACTGTTTTAAATTGAGTAAATAGATAAGTCCATAGGCTTGTTCCAGTCTGGATATTCTCGATAGTACATCTCAAAATTGGGAAGATCGCGATTCAGATCGTGGATCGTGATTGTTATAAGATTGTGATATGAAATTTTGGGAAGATCGTCTACCCCTACTCTGGACTGAAATAAAAGTAGCACACTTTTAAGCCATTTCAGAGCACATACATCAATATCGAGATACATCAAATATCATCAAAAGGCTGAAAAATCAACATGCAACTTTTTAGCCCTATTACCCAGCTCTATTACAGGCCTAATATACCTGTAAAACGAAGTGCATCCTGTTTTAATTCTGTAGTTTTGGTAAAGAGAGGAAAACACATGAGTGTAATAAGAAATGGCCCAATGCATAATGGTTAGCAGTAACAACAGCAGGACAACACATCATTACCGGCACTGACAAAACCAATAAGGGGAGAAGCTGGGAAAGAAGAAAGAGGAATGGAGAGGGAAAGTAATCAGTGCACGTCGATCTGGTTTAGTTTTGCATTTCGGAGGGTTGTGCAAAGTTCAGAATTCAACAATCGGCTCCATTGAAATTCTGCATCCTTTGCACTACCTCAATTTAATTTCAGGAACCGACTTGGAATCATGACCTTTAGGAAGTGCCGTGAAGCCACAAGTATTTGTTTACTGTAAACGAACAAACACAAAAAGAAATTAAAACGCATGTTAAAGGCACACAGCAGTAATGACACAACCAGATGCACAGTGCATTTCTAGACACTGTCGATACAAACAGAGCAAAGAGTGGAGAGGAGAGATCAGTGATTGCCAAGTGAGGGAAAGCCATCGCAACATCACATTTATGTGGAAAACGTACGCAAGCGTTTGGTCAATAGCAGCACTATCGACCTCCTGAGCTTATTACATAAAGATGAACGTCAATGCTCCCTATCATTGCTTGCAATTCACAGCTTGTAATTGTTTAGTAAAACACCACAAATGGTGACCGGACACATGATTATATCACAGTACCGACTCCATCTCACACATTACAGCAGATTTTACATTATATCCATAGTGGAGACCCAACAAAAATGTCCTTAAAATCAAACTCAAGAAATGTATTAATATTACTATGAACTGCATAGGAACATTACCAAATGTCTGGTTTCTAAATGTCTCCCAGCAGCCTCATCAAACAAACTGTGTTCAGCTTTTTGAACATGAGGTCATGTCAATAAATTTTTCCCACTTTTTAAGTACCTTTTACTGAAAAATCACACAAAAATTTCCCGGGATGCTGTGTAACAGTAACCAACCTTAGTAAAAAGTCAGTTAGCTCAATGTTTGACGTTCATCTCAGTGACCAATTCACCTGAACCCACACAAATCCACCTTTTCATCTGCTTTGTCTGAAATGAGGAGTTTAAACAGATGGTAAACAGGCTGCTTATTGATTAGGATTATTGGGGATTCATGCTGTGTCACATGTTTAGCTGGAACAATCAAAGGAGAAGACAGAAGAAAAAGCCACAGTGATGATTTACTGTACGGCACACATTTCTCTCTATGCTCTTAAAGTCAACATGAAATCAAATTTAATTCCATTTACTTTCTTAATGCATGTTTATGGTCTCATTGGGAATGATTATGTGCACATTATACAAAAGCAAAACAGAATATTTCAGCATGTTTGCGGTTTCTCTGATGCCGGTTAATTGTTGCATGACCATTCCTGTAGCTCAAACAGTAAAGCATGGCACTAGCAACACCAAGGTCATGGGTTTGATTGCCATTGAATGCATGAAAAAAAGCCTTCAAATGCAATGCTTTTGGATAAAGTCGCTTTTGGATAAAATGCATAAATGCAATGCACGAAACTCAGGTAAACAAATAAAATATTTCATCTTTTTTTAGTGTGTTAATTCTATTTCAAAATGATTTATTTATTTTAATATTACATTTGATTAATTTTAATAATTATTAGCTTTTCATGAACCCCCTGCAGTTCCCTCACAAACCCCAGTTTAGGGAAAACCCATATCACTGGTTGTCCTATGTCTTATGTTTCATGTTGACTTTAATAAGCTGTTCTGCTCAGAGGACTTCATTCAGATGTATCAACACAAAACTACTGAAAAGGACTTTTCACACTGCAGTAAACCTTAGGTTAACATCGTTTTAAGTCTTTGACAAGCCCATTTTAACCCTGCTTTTATCAAAGTTTCATAGTTGTAATTTTTAAAGGATGTTGTCAACAGTGCAACAGACAACCAATCAAACCAATCATTAAACATTATTAAAAAGAGGCTGCATAGTAGTTACATGTTGTCCAATCAGGGTTTAAATTTTTTTTAAATAAAAATCAGTTAACGCTTAGTTAACAATTGTTCAAATGCTAAATAGATGGTGACGTCCATAAAACGAAAAAGTCTTATCACTTTTGATATCACAAGAGTCCAATTGAGCCACACGTTCATCCATCAAATCTCCATTAACTGACAGCAGTTTTTATATCTGGATGAAGAGCGGAGCATTTGAGTCGTGCATAGAACAAAAAACTGACGGGAGAAAATCTCTGGTGGAGGATAGTGACTGGATCTAAAACCTTCAGATGACACACAGCTCATATCTCCGTCACTATAAGTTACCGAAAGCAAAACACACGGTAGACATGTTTGTGCAGCGCAGAGCGGCTCTCTCGCACTGTACGGAGTGACACAACTAGTTGTCCAGGCCGGTACCATTAACACAGAGCGTGTTTTCCGAAAATGTGGTTGTGAGTCCTGAAAACGTACAGGTGTTGATGCGTTCAAGTCCTGGGAAGTTCGTATTTACGAGGTAGGAAGTCGTGTTTACGACGTCATGTGCGTTCAAGTCACTTTCGTCGGAGTAAGATGGCAGAGTACTTTCACTTAATTAATTACACAAAAATACAGCAAGGTTCTTAAAATCTACTTCCAGAAAATGAAGAACAAGGAATGTGCATCAGGTGTGTTTTGCTATTTTATGTTTTTAATTAATTTATGAAGCCACTGTAAACTTTGTTATATTGTTTTATTATAATGCTATCATAGTTATCATATGCTATCGCTGTAAATAGTAAAGCCTGACAATATCACTGCTAAATACCTTTAAGTATTGTGGTATTCCACCAAGTTTCTCACTGACACGCCCCCAACTTGTAAAGATCGGGGCTTAAAGAAAATCCCAAGCTTCTCACTGGTATTTATGACTTTATGGTGGCGTTCATTTGCGTTCAACTCGTAAATACGATCTTTACAACATGACTTGAACGCACAGTGTGAGTCTGGTTATAGAATGCAGGTTGTCACTCCCGTATAAATAACCAACTGTGTGTGAACGTGACTGTATTAAAGGGTTAGTTCACCCAAAAATTATAATAATTTACGCCATCCTAGGTGTATATGACTTTCTTCTTTCAGCCGAACACAATCGGAGTTATATTAAAAAAATATCCTGGCTCTTCTAAGCTTTATAATGTGAGTGAATGGCAAAAAAGCACATCCATACATTATAAAAATAATCCATACGGCTCCAGGGGGTTAATAAATAGGGGGGGGGCGCTAGTGAGCTATGGGTCGGTAGGTCACACTCCCCTGCAGCTCCCGCAAAATTATCAATAAATTGACATCTTTAACAATAATTTCTACATAAGTTTCTTCTTGCCAGTTGGATTAGCTCAAGTTTCGTTTATACTCTTTGGTTACAAGATGAAAGCGAGCTCGAAGACACAATCCTCAAAAAGCAAAAAGCAGAATGAGGTAGGCCCTATCGCACCGACCTCCCCTGACGAAGATGTTCCGCCGGGCGAAGCTTCGCAACGGTCAACAGATGCTACAGTCCTGGAAGCCATTAACTCGCTACGTTCTGATCTACGAGCTACTAAAGTTGAAATTTGCCAGACGATTGACACTCGTATTGAAGAGATGGCCACAACTATCAGAGGTGAAATTTCTGCTCTCAAATCTGAAACTCAGGTCGCTATTTTAGCCTTGCAAAGTACGACCGCGCAACACAGTTCTGCTCTTATCGACCTAGAACGCTCAGCATCTCACTCTTCGGATGCCATAACCAAGATTCAATCGGAGGTGAAACGCTTATGTGCTGAAGTGAATCTTCTTACAGACAAGTGCATGGATTTAGAGGGGCGATCTAGACGACAAAATGTGCGAATAGCCGGACTGAAAGAGGGATCTGAGAAGGGCAAAGAAATCAACACATTTGTTTCAGAACTTTTGAAAGGCGCACTGTCACTAGAAGATTGTCCGCTAGTGGATCGTGCCCACAGGGCTCTGCGAACGCACCCGGATGACACCGAACAGCCGCGATCACTTATAGTGCGAATTTATTATTTTTGGGATGTGACAGTCCTCAAGAAAGCTGCTGAACGAAAGGATCTTACTTATGATGGTCAGAAGATCCGTGTTTTCCCGGACTTCACTCCTGAGGTGGCAAAGCGCAGAGCTGCGTTCAACAGAGCCAGAGCAATGCTTCGAGATAAGCCAGGGGTGCGGTATGGGACAATATTTCCAGCGAAGTTGAGAGTGACTTTTAATGGCACAGAGACAGTGTTCACGGATGCGCGGAAAGCCGAAGAGTTCGCAGAGCTTCACTTTGGTACGGGCAGGAAGGATGCTGAGGATCTGTAGACTGCTGATAAATGCACTGTCGTGCTGGGTAATGAATAATTGCAGAGCGGTCTAATGTTTAGGTTTACGGATTGTCTTTAATTATGTTCATCTTTATTGAAACTGTCTTCTGGTTCATTTTGTAGCAAATAGGGTAGGATTAACCTTACAGAATTTTTTTTTTCTTTTTTTCATAGTTCTAAATTTTGTCAATAAGTCTTGATTCTCAAAATCTTTATTTTTTATTTTTTTGAGTTCACAATATCTGCCTTTTGCGGGGCTGTTCTAAACTTCTATTATTAGAAGGGTTTAGTGAGGGAAGTTAGCATGGTGAATGTCTATTTCTCGGTATCTTGTTATTGTTTTGTTTTTTGTATTTTGTAACTTCCTTAGGGGCCTTACTCTGAAGCTTTCTCTTAGTATAGGCAAGAGTATGTTAAAGGGAGGGTTTATACTCAGGATTTGACCACACATTTCGCACTGATGGGGTTTATATTTATATTTATTGAATGAGCCTACGCCACGCAGGATCATTTAACGCAGCAGGATAAGGGGAGACAATTTACTGTGGTTACTTGGAGCGTTAAAGGATTAAATCACCCAGTTAAAAGGGGCAAGGTATTGGCACATCTAAAGATGTTATCTAGTGACATAATTTTTCTCCAAGAAACGCACCTAAATAAAAATGAATACATCAAGCTAAGATGTAGATGGATCGGTCAAACTTATCATTCTACATGTGCAGTTAGATCAAGAGGGGTGGCCATACTCTTCAGGAAGGGCACACCATTTACTCATAAGACAACTATCGCAGATAAGGAGGGAAGGTATTTAATAGTTATTGGAGATTTATATTCATTACCTATAACACTGGTTAATATTTATGGTCCTAATTCAGACTCACCTTCATTTTTTAAGCATGTTTTCGCTCAGATCCCTGACATCTCGCAAACAAATTTACTCATTGCAGGTGACTTAAATTTAGTTTTGGATCCATATCTGGATAGATCATCATCCCGTAGAGCACCACCTTCTAATTCCAGCATTTTTATGAAGGAATATTGTAATAATTCTAATTTGTTTGATATTTGGAGAATTTTTAACCCTGAAGACAGAGCATACTCTTTTCATTCCAATGTTCATAATGTATATACTAGAATTGATTATTTCTTGGCTGATGCTAAATTGGTGCCACTTACTAGTAAGGTTGCGTATCATAATATAGTGATTTCAGATCATGCTCAGGATATGGAAACTGGACCCACAGCTTTTAAAGGAACCACAGTTTTGTAATTTTATAAGAAAACTAACTTCTTTTTTCTTTGAGATGAATGATCTTCCTGGAACGTCCCCCTCAATATTGTGGGAAACCATGAAAGCTTATATCAGGGGTTGTATTATTTATTTTCAGGCTGCTAGAAAGAAAAGAAAAAGGGCTGAGTTGGCAGATCTGGAACAACAAATTAATAGATGGGATAAAGAAAATACGGTGTTCCCATCCATGGAGATCTATAAGAAGATCCTTTTATTAAGGTTTAAATACAATCAGATTCTTTCGGATCGTATAACTAGGGGATTTTTATTTACACAACAAAATTTTTTTGAATTTGGTGAAAAACCTCAAAAATTATTGGCTAGACAAATTAGGAAAGTGGAAAGTGATCATACTATAAGCAAAGTTAAGTCAGAAAACGGTGTTATATTAACGTCTCATAAGGACATTAATAGCAGATTCAAACAATTCTATGAGGAATTATACTCCTCTAGGGCCTTAATCAATGACCTGGCTGAAAAAATTTCTTGGATAGTTGTGACCTCCCTACTCTAGTTCAGAAAGATCGTGACTTCCTCAATGCTGAACTTTCAGTCTCAGAAATACGAGATACAATTGGGTCATTGAAGTGTGGAAAGGCCCCTGGCCCTGATGGGTAGTGAATTCTACAAAGAATTCAGTGATTTTTTTTTCACCTTATTTATTTAATATGTATACCCATGCGAATACTGTGGGCATTTTGCCTTCTACTTTAAATGAGGCTACCATAACAATATTACTTAAAAAGGGTAAAGATTCAGAAGAAGTAGGTAGCTATAGGCCAATTTCACTTCTGACATGTGACCATTTTTTGGCTAAAGTTCTATCCATCAGGCTTAGGTCTGTAATTGATAAACTTATTCACCCTGATCAGACAGGTTTTATACCAAATAGGCACTCCTTTTCCAATCTTAGACGTCTTTTTAATATAATCTACTCCCACAACACACATACAGATGATCTTGTTATTGTTTCTCTTGACGCAGAGAAGGCTTTTGACCAATTAGAGTGGCCTTATCTGTTTGCAGTTTTGAGAAAATTTGATATTGGTGATAGTTTTGAAAAGTGGATAAAAATTCTTTATCGCAAGCCCTGTGCAAGAATTCTTACTAATAAGATGCTCTCTTCAACGTTTCAACTACATAGGGGTTCCAGACAAGGTTGCGCTTTATCTCCCTTACTCTTTGCTTTGGCACTTGAGCCCTTAGCACATGTTATTCGGTCCGCTCCCAATATTCATGGATATAACACAAAGAATACAATAAGTAAAATTTCATTTTATGCTGATGATATCCTGTTATATATTACTAAACCTCAGTTTACTATCGCAAGAATCTTAGAAATTATCTCTCATTTTGGTACATTCTCAGGGTACAGGATAAACTGGAGAGCGAATTAATGCCTATAAAGGTACGAGATCTTTCTGTTGCACGAAACTTTCCACTTAAAATAACACATCAGAAATTTACTTATTTAGGAACTGAGGTTGCGAAGGATTTTCAATCATTATTCAAAGCTAACTTTCCCCCCTAGTGTCCAAATTGAAAAATAATATTCCGTTTTGGAGATCACTCCCTATCTCCTTAGTAGGAAGGGTTAATATTATTAAAATGATTTTTCTACCTCAAATTCTTTATCTTTTTCAAAACATCCCAGTATTTTTACCTAAGATGTTTTTCAAGCAACTGGATTCAATCATTATTCCTTTCTTGTGGGATTATAAAAAGATCACCTTTGTAAACCCAAAGCTGTAGGCGGATTGGCACTCCCCAACTTCTCTCTTTATTATTATTCTTTGACTCTTCATACTATCATAATGTGGTTAGATCACAACTTTACACACTCCACTTGGATCCAAATGGAAAGAGAAGCATGTAGCCCGTATGATATTGGGGCGATGATCTTGTCTCCTACAAAAATAGCTAAACTGGCCTATAATAATAATTGTATAATCCATAGTACTATTCGCATTTGGAAGCAGATTAAATCAAAATTTGTAATGAAGTCCTTATCTTTCCTCTTACCAATTGGAGGGAACCACTCCTTTTACTATGGACTCTGCTTTCACAAAGTGGAGAGACTTGGGCATTCAAACTATTGGTGATCTATTTATTGACGGTGCTTTTGCTTCCTTTAGTCAGCTGCAGGCACAATACGGTTTGCATAAAAACAATTTTTTCCGATATTTGCAGCTCAGGGATTATGTAAGAAACCATTTGCCTTGTCTTAATGAGGCTTCTTCTGCGAAGTTTGATGAGCTCTTAAGGCTTGAAAATGGGGTTAAGTCACTTGATTTCTCTACTGTATAACTCACTACTATCCACAACTTCACCTTCTACATAGGGTATAAGATCACAGTGGGAGCAGGAAGTAGGGGGGGAGATTAGTGACGAGCTGTGGGTTAATGCATTAGAGAATATTCATAAATGCTCCGTTAACTCTCGGCACTGCCTTATTCAATTTAAGATTATTCATCGACTCCATTACTCTAAAACAAAGCTGAATAGATTTTTTTCAGATGTTTCCCAATTTGTGATAAATGTCAGACAGAGGAAGCCACTCTCCTGCATAGTTATGCTCTTTGCTCCAAGTTAATTCCATTCTGGACTAATATTTTTCAAATGCTGTCAGAAATGTTACATGTTGAATTAGAGCCTGAGCCACTTGTGGTGATATTTGGAATCTCAAATAACCTCACTTCTTTTCAAAAATCTCAACAACAGTTGTTGTCCTATGGGCTTATTATTGCAAAGAAACTAATACTAAAGTTTTGGAAGAACTCCAAAGTCCCTACTGTTAAATTGTGGTTGGATGAAATGGTAAGGTTATTACATCTGGAAAGAATTCGTTTTTCTTTGTTAAACAAGCTGGATCAATTTGATAAAATTTGGTTTCCCCTTCTCCATTACCTTGATAGCGTAGCTTGAGTAACTGTGTAGCACTGACTGTCCCATTAATGTGATATAAGTCCCTAGGGTGGGGTGGGTGGTATGGGGATTGTTTTGCTTTGTTGTTGTTGTTTTTTTTTATTGTATTGTTTTTTTTTGTTTGTTTCTTCCTTATGTTTATAATGTGGAATCATAAAAGCTACGTATAATGATTGTCGAACTGTTGGATTCCCTAATAAAAAGATTTTAAACACATAAATAAATAAATAAATAAATAAATAAAGGCCATCTGAAGCGAAACGATACGTTTTTGTAAGAAAAATATCTATAATTATAACTTTATAAACTGTAAATCACTAGCTTCCATGTTCTCGAGAAAGTCGAGTTCTGGCGGAAGAGTGACCTCTGACCTGACGCATGATGTAGGATGTAGGCGTAGCATAAGCTTAGGTGAGAGTAGACGCCTCTTGCGGTTCAAACAAATAGAGCTGGACAACAAACTCAAGCTCTTCCCACATTTCTCTTTAAAAATTCTAGTTTTCAACTTCTAATTCGTGACCAGTGTTTTGTTTTGCTCTATCCTCTGCGCTTCCGCGTTCGTCGATACATCGTGTCGGGTCAGAGGTCACTCTTCTGCCGGAACTCGACTCGCGTACGGCCATTACCGGAAGCCAGTGATTACAGTTTATAAAGTTTTCTAAGCTTCAGAAGACCTTTATTAACCGCCTGGAACCGTATGGATTACTTTTATAATGGATGGATGCACTTTTTTGGGCTTCAAAATCAGTTACCATTCACTCCCATTATAAAGCTTGGAAGAGCCAGGATATTTTTTAATATAACTCCGACTGTGTTTGGATGAAAGAAGAAAGTCATATACACCTAGGATGGCTTGAAGGTGAGTAAATTATGGGATCATTTTCATTTTTGGAAGAACTAACCCTTTAATGACTCAAAAACAGGACTGACAACCGTATTCTGTTGCTGTGTGAATGTGGCCACTAACTATAGAGCAAGATAACCCAGAATGACACTGGATTAACAATTTTCAGTGTGAAAATCCCAAAAGAAGCCCAATGTTTTCAATGAATTCAGGTCATTGAATGGCCACGTTCACACAGCAGCAGAATATGGTTGTCAGTCCTTTATTTTAGTCCTTAATATGGTTACGTTCACACACAGTTATTTAACCCTAACCCTAACTCACAGCTGTAAGCTGGACAACTAGTTGTCTGTCACGTCGTACAGTGAGAGAGAGCCGCTCTGCGCTGCACAAAAGTGTGTCTATCATGTGTTTTCGTGGGTAATTTACAGTGACGGAGATATGAGCTGTGTGTCATTTACAGGTTTTAGATCCAGTCACTGTCCTCCACCAGAGATTTTGCGTTTTACGTGCGACTCGAGTGATATCTCCACCCAGACATAAAAGCTGCTGGTGGATAATGAAGATTTGATGGATGAACTTGTGGCTCAATTGGACTCCTGTCGTATTTTATGGATTGTTATGTTAATCCCAAAAACTGCACTGTAAACCCGAATAAACTGGCAAACAAAAAAAAATTTAGGCAATCAGTTGCCTCAAATTTATCAAGTTAAGAAATGTTAAGTTTAAGTAAGCAGAACTTGCAGATTTGTATTTTGTAATCATACATTTTAATTGCTTTAAACATTCATACTCATGAAATATTTGTGTAAGCTAATTCATTCATTTAACTTAAAATATCATGTAATCTCACATTTTTAGTAGAGGAAACTTGTCTAGCTTTAACTAGCTAATTCAATAAATGCCACCTTGCTAATTGGTTACACAATGCGTTGGTACCATTAGCATAGCACTTGCTGAATGAGGACAGCAATATAATACATTTAACATATATCTGTTCTCAAACTAAGCTCATGCACCACTCGTCATTATGATGGAGCCCTACAAAAAAACCAACATAACAGAAACTCTTCTAAACTAGCTAACAAAACATTAAACACTGCTAAATCTCCCACTTAACGTTAATCTTGCACAAAAAATATAATATAACACTTAATTTTGGTATTTACTGTCTCTTTTGAATGTCATGGCAAAGCATGCTGGGAAATAGAGTTTAGAAATAGCAGTTTCGGTTAAATTTAAGTTTGTCTAAATTAAAAGAAACAAGTTCATAAAACTTAAAACAATAAAACAATTCAGATGACTAAAAATGTGTCAGTTTTGAGAACACAAAAGAAAGTTCTAAATACTCATAAAAGTTAATTTGTTAATTTGAACTAACTGGTTTAATTTGAGTTTGCTATACTCAAACCAAATAATTATTTTGAACGTTAGGGTTTACAGTGTGAACATAGCCTTTGATTGAATAAAGTCCTCTATATTATCAGTTTCACGATAGAGGCCACATTAAGAGATTTTACCCTCATTCCCTCGAAGCGCGAGAGAGCTCGGAGAGGCCGGAAGGCTCTCAGTGTTCGGAGAGTTTTGATGGCGCCCAGCTCTGAATACTCCAGGGCGTTGGCCACCAGGCTGATCAGAGAGACCTACACACATAAACAGAGGTAATTAGGAGAAAAACAGGCGCAACTGCCTTCCTTCCTGCTCCAATCTCTACCTCCCTGTGGATTCTAATGGGAAATATAGCCGTTCAAATGTACAAATGAGTAGTTTGCTCACCCAACTGTTACCGAACAGCATTAACTCTAACAGTCACAAGCACCCACATGCATAACACACACAAAAGCGATCATTTCAAGTTGCTCATTCTCAGCTCACACACAGTTCACTGATGCTCTCTTGCTAATGGTGCATTTATAACCACTGGGGGGAAATTACTAAGAATGATTTGGCGTTGATGATTTGCACCTGCTGTTTTAGCACCAAATTCACAAAAGGACTCATGCAAATCAGGTAATGCTGCAAACTCGCAGACAAAATCTGAGCTTAATGCGACATGAATGGTGCAGAGAGTAATAGGGCCAGATTTACTAAACAGGGCAAATTAGCGTGAGAGCGCAATTCCAAAAAAGCACCGATGGGAGTGTAAAGTTCTGCGTGTGATCTACTGACGACGTGCAAATTAAAGAACACAGACGCAGCCGGATCATTTCCGTAATGACCAACACAATCTACAAAGAGCAGCGCAAATTAGCGTCTGTTTTAAGACGTGCTTTTTTTGGGGCGGTAAATAATGGCGCAAATACCAGTAAATTGACTAGCGCAAACCTTAGTAAATCACCTTGCACGAATCATACTCTTCTCCCATAAATTTTGCGTCTGAAAGGGAAACTCCTACAAATGCATATGCAATAAGTTCAGCCGCATTATTCAAAAATAACCCTGTCCACGCCTTTTCAGCGCTAATTTTTCACTGCGTGTCTTTAGTAAATCATGACAGTCGTTTTTTAACACCAAAAGAGGGTTTGCGCTGGTGCAAGCTGTTAGTAAATCTGGCCCATAGAGCAACACGAGTTCTGTGAATAAGATGTGATCTATTATAAACCAAAATTAGCATGTTTGCACTGAAAAGAATGACAAAGACTTAATTGAAATACTTATTGTACTAAATACTAATACAGTGCATTTAACAAATAATTAAAGTGGATTGTGGGTGGTTTTTGTGTTAAAAATCGCACACAGAAGTGGCACAACTGTTTAGTGAATCCCCCAGTGTCTGTTTTTTGTTTTGTCATTATTTTGACAAGAATTATAAGAAATTTAAGAAACTTAAGAATAGTTCAAAATGAATATTATATCATGATGTACTCATCCTCATGTCATTCCAAACCTGTATGACTTCTGTGAAACACCAAAGGAGATGTCAGGCAGAATGTCCACTGTGCCCTTTTCCAGCGTTTATTTATTACAAAATATACAGTGTAAATGTTTTTTATGATCTTAAACTTATTTTATATTTCAGCTAGTTGCCAAAACATCATTTCTCATTTTCATTTAGTTTAACTTGATTTACTAAAATAAAATATACAGACATATTTAAAAAGAAAAAAAAAAAAATCTAATAATAGTGACAAAAACACAACAAAATTAATAAAACTTTAAACTTAGTGAAAACAGAAAATTCAAAATATTAATAAAAACTATAAAAGTAATCACAGTTATACTAAAATAACAATGCATGGAGCTCAACAGCCCTAATCCCCATTATGAAGAAGAGCATTCTGGTCCATGGGAGAAAGTCAGTCATACAGAATTTAAATGACATGAGGGTGAAAGAAGTTGTGTCCCTAGGTTTACATACACCTCGCAGAATCTGAAAGTGAATGTTTGCATCTTTGAGGCAGTGTGAAAAGATGGATCTCAAAATTATACAGCCACTGCTGGAAAGGCCAAAACGGGCAGAATCTGGAGGATATTTCTGAAGAACAGTGGGCAGTTTAAAGTGCCCCTATTATGGTTTTTCAAATATTCTCTTTCATGCAGTGTGTAATAAAGCTGTTTGTGAAGGTAAACGTTCTGCAAAGTTGTAAAGTCGAAAGTCCACAAAATAAAGTTACTGTCTCTTAAAAGAAAGAATCGACTCTAAACCGCCTAAACGAGTCGTTTGTGTTTTGAATCTCACTGCGTTACGATATTTTGATATTTGCATAATGCCCGCCTACGTTGCACGTTATCCGCCCGTGAACAACTTGACCCGCCCTCAAACGCGTCATTTTACTGACGACTGCTTCTCAAATCTGAGTTCAACGCGGGATTCGCAAAACGCTTGCTCTGGAAAGATGGGTCAGTACTCAGTTTATTTTGGACCAGCTGAATCACAACCTGTAAGTATGAATAATTATTGATGTATATATTTTCTACCGGGTGTTCAAAATACATAGTTTTGTGTTTTATATTGTGTATGTTTCTGGCTAACTCGCGTTATTACTGTCTTGCTGAAATACTTCTGCTCATCAGCTGTGGGCGACTATTACCTAAAACTGTGTCTGTTAATGCAGATCGTCTGTCGTTCTTACTACTTTGAGTAAAGATAAAGGATGGAGCAAGATTTGTTTTACAAACGTTTGTTACATCAGTCATTCACGTAGTGCTGGGCTAATGTATGCGCTGTTATTGATACAGTTTCCGCATATGCACTGCAATAAATTAGAAATATACGCATGGGTTTGTTGATGGACACACACTTGTTAATGCTGATGGTGAGGAATTACAGCTGCAACATCTCATAATGAACCTCAAAATGAGTAGCGCATCACTGAGAAACGTCCTGCTCAAGTCATCCTGCAATGGAGGTTCGGGTTGAATAACTAGTTCTTACAATGTTTCATCATCAGACTCGCGCTCGGATTGATATGATAAAATCGACGTCATTGTTACTGTCTTTACAGTGTGTACTATCGCTGAGCTTTAGGAAGCCTCCGGACGGAGTTTAAGTAGTTATGGTAATGGGAGTTCAGCTTCTGAAACGCGCTGTAAGTGGTAGACCAATCACAACAGATTGGGCCATCTGACCAATCAGAGCAGAGTAGCTCTCGGAAAGGAGGGATTTAGAGAGACTGATTCATCCATCGAGTCCTTTGAGAATCACTGAACACTGTGGTGATGTACAATGTATATTATGAGAAAATTAAAGTGTTTTGTGACCTTTGGTGCATGTAAACCTGTTGTAGGAGACTCCAAAACAAAATCAGAAGCCTTTAAAATAGTATAATTGGGGCACATTAACAAGGGACCTGTGAACAAGGGACCTATCACACAACATACAAACAGTTGTGGATCATCATAGTAATGACATAGTATAAACAATCAAGTGTATGTAGACTTTTGAATGGGGTCATCTGTGTAAATTATTTTATCTTGTGGAATATATGTAAACATCTGTATGTGAAATAGCTTAATCAGGGCGGTATTATTTTTAACATGTTGCAGATTCTGCAAGGTGTATGTAAACTTATGACCACAGTTGTAACTGTAATCTTGTGCAGCTCAGTTTGATATCATATAAATTCAAAAGCTGAACCTACATCAACAATAACAAAGTCCAGCCAGCACCAGAGATTGGTGAAGTATTTGGCAAATCCATACGCGACCCATTTCAGCAGCATCTCAAGAATGAAGATGTAGGTGAAAACTTTATCAGCAAATTCCAGTATGATCTTTACGCTTTTCCTTGATTCAAGGTAAATGTCCTCAAAAGCCTGAAAAACATATGTAAGATGTTAAACTTTTTGATGTAAGGAAATAAAGAATTAGAATTAAACTAGCATACACTGCAACAAGCTAAACAATCCATCCAGGATAGTGGACAAAATGAGAAAAATGTTGATTATAAACAAGCATAAAATTTATTCAATACCAAAAAGTATTTATAAAAAAATAGTAAAACTGCAAATAAAAAATGTGCCATGTATTATTCTACTTCTTAGATTATTGTGTCATTAGTTTATCAACATGTTAATCAGTCAGACTATTGAAATCGAGTCTAGTCTTCACTTTGTTGAGTCTCACAAACAAGCAAATGTATTTCCCCTTACCAGAGCGCCACTGCTAAGCAGAATCATGAAGACGATGAAGGTCTCAAACCAGCTGTGCTCCACTATGTTATAGCATGTCTGTCTCAGCAGCCACCATTTCTTCCATATGCCCTTTTCAGCATCCACCTGGCAGCACCGGAACCTTTGGACACACCCTGAAAACCAAAACAATTATTTTTTTCAATATTAAAAATTGTGCTAGAAGACAGAGAAAAAGGGCCGTTGTCTGCCAAACAGGTAGGAAAACTTCAACACCCATAATGCACTGGGTATTTTGTCATCCAAGGCCACTCCTACCAGTCTGCTGTGGATACACTTGACCAGTCAAATAGTGCCTTGCTTTAGTAGGAAATACTTCTTAGCAAACTTTTAGTCACAATGGTGTGGACTTGTATTGTTCCCGGGTGCAAGAATTCAAAGAGCAAATGTTTAGCTGGAGTGAGTTATTTTTGGTTTCCAGTGTTGTAGGCAGTGGCTAAAGGCTGCACAGAATCATAAATATGGAGAGAACACCGCGTCAGAAAATCGTGTTTGTAGTAGTCAACAAACTGGATGAGCATGACACAGTGTTTTAGGCCAAACGGAGGTGAAAAACTGAAAGTCTCGCGCACAGTTGTGTCTGCACAGCTTTCAAAGTATACCTGAACGTTGTTTTGTATCGCTCTTTCCGCACTCCTTTTTGACTATACATCACAGCTGCATATTGCCACCTGCAGTGGTTCCCAACCCTGGTCCTGGAGCACCCCCAACACTGCACATTTTTGATGTTTCTCTTATCTGACACACCCATCTGAGGTCTTAGATCAGGGGTGTCCAATCCTGCTCCTGGAGGGCCACTGTCCTGCAAAGTTTAGCTCCAACCCCAGTTAAACACACCTGGACCAGCTAATCAAGGTCTTATAGGCATACTTGAAACTTCCAGGCAGGTGATTTGAGGGAAGTTGGAGCTCCAGGACCGAGTTAGGCTGGCCACACACTTGAAGATTTTAAGCCCGATTTTGAGATCGATTTGCACCCCCAAGTGATCGCACTGCAAAAAATGCTCTTCTTATTTAGTATTTTTTTTCTTGTTTCTAGTCTAAATATCTAAAAATTCTTAAATCAAGATGCATTTACTAGATAAGTAAAATGACATAAGATATTTTTTCTTGTTTTCTTGAAAATCAAATCAAAATTAAGTGAGTTTTTGCTTAAAACATGCAAAATTATCTGCAAATGGGGTAAGAAAAATAATCTTGTTTCTGATTGAAATCGTGTTTCTTGTTTCTGTGCCAAACAGAAAAAACATCTTATGTCATTTTACTTATCTAGTAAATGCATCTTGATTTAAGAATTTTTAGATATTTGGACTGGAAACAAGAAAAAATAACTAAATAAGAAGAGCTTTTTTGCAGTGCAGGAGCGTGGCCCGATTCGAGGCTTGTCGCAAACGACTTTTTATCCAAAAAATCCTTAATTGTGTGGTGTCATTACGATTATTTTACTGCTCCCGATCGTGTCTGAGCCCGCACGGTCCCAAATCAAACATGTTTAATATTTACGACTCTTGATCGGACTGCCTCTGACGTGATACCCACGATAGCCAATGAGAGCGAGCCAGCTTCACCAACTGGATGTTGCGTGCTTCTATAGTCAAAACTTGGCAGCCACAAACATGCCACGAAAGTGGAGTATTGAGAAAGAAGATCACCCATATTCTTTTTTTTCTCCTGTGTTTAACAAAACTCACGTCAGGAGAACCAGCTGACAACCTCGATCGTCAGTCCATCCATTTTTCTGCTTAGGTCACGTTTGATCTCGTGAGTCTCCGTGAGATACTGTCTCACTGTGGAAATGTTACTACAGACGAAAGGTGTGTGGTCTCGTGGTCCAGACGAATCTTCTAGTGTGTGCATTCGAAGGATTATAATGCTGAAAATCTGTGGTCTCCCACAGTTTTAAAATGAGTTAAGATCTAGTGTGTCCTAGGCCTTATTTGCCACACCCATTTGAGGTCTTGGAGTTTTTACTAAAGAGCTGATGAGATGAATCAGGTGTTTTTGATTAGGGAGACATCTAAAATGTGCAGTGCTGAATATGCTCCAGGGCTGTGTCCAAAATCACCACCTATACCCTAAATGACTATTCCCTACATTACTCCACTAATATAGTCTACTTGAGGGAGTGAATGAAAATGAGTGAATTCGGACACTGAGTGCGCCGGAAGGGCTGCTGCTTTTGCATAGTTTGTTGTTGCTGTTTAGTAATTATTTGAAACTTAGCAAACTGGCAGCTCCAGTAGTAATGAAAAGATTGAACTGTCATGGAAACTATGCATAAATCTTAATTAAACAATGTAATAATCAATTAAAAAGGAATTTACAGTGGGGAGAACAAGTATTTGATACACTGCTGATTTTGCAGGTTTGCCCACTTACAAAGCATGTAGAAGTCTGTAATTTTTATCATAGGTACTCTTCAACTGTGAGTGACGGAATCTAAAACAAAATCCAGAAAATCACATTGTATGATGTTTAAGTAATTAATTTGCATTTTATTGCATGACATAAGTATTTGATACATCAGAAAAGCAGAACTTAATATTTGGTACAGAAACTTTTGTTTGCAATTACAGAGATCATACGTTTCCTGTAGTTCTTGACCAGGTTTGCACACACTGCAGCAGGGATTTTGGCCCACTCCTCCATACAGACCTTCTCCAGATCCTTCAGGTTTCGGGGCTGTCGCTGGGCAATACGGACTTTCAGCTCTCTCCAAAGATTTTCTATTGGGTTCAGGTCTGGAGACTGGCTAGGCCACTCCAGGACCTTGAGATGTTTCTTACGGAGCCACTCCTTAGTTGCCCTGGCTGTGTGTTTCGGGTCGTTGTCATGCTGGAAGACCCAGCCACGACCCATCTTCAGTGCTCTTACTGAGGGAAAGAGGTTGTTGGCCAAGATCTTGTGATACATGGCCCCATCCATCCTCCCCTCAATACGGTGCAGTCGTCCTGTCCCCTTTGCAGAAAAGCATCCCCAAAGAATGATGTTTCAACCTCCATGCTTCACGGTTGGGATGGTGTTCTTGGGGTTGTACTCATCCTTCTTCTTCCTCCAAACACGGCGAGTGGAGTTTAGACCAAAAAGCTCTATTTTTGTCTCATCAGACCACATGACCTTCTCCCATTCCTCCTCTGGATCATCCAGATGGTCATTGGCAAACTACAGACGGGCCTGGACATGCGCTGGCTTGAGCAGGGGGACCTTGCGTGCGCTGCAGGATTTTAATCCATGACGGCGTAGTGTGTTACTAATGGTTTTCTTTGAGACTGTGGTCCCAGCTCTCTTCAGGTCATTGACCAGGTCCTGCAGTGTAGTTCTGGGCTGATCCCTCACCTTCCTCATGATCATTGATGCCCCACGAGGTGAGATCTTGCATGGAGCCCCAGACAGAGGGAGATTGACCGTCATCTTGAACTTCTTCCATTTTCTAATAATTGCGCCAACAGTTGTTGCCTTCTCACCAAGCTGCTTGCCTATTGTCCTGTAGCCCATCCCAGCCTTGTGCAGGTCTACAATTTTATCCCTGCTGTCCTTACACAGCTCTCTGGTCTTGGCCATTGTGGAGAGGTTGGAGTCTGTTTGACTGAGTGTGTGGACAGGTGTCTTTACAGGTAACGAGTTCAAACAGGTGCAGTTAATACAGGTAATAAGTGGAGAACAGGAGGGCTTCTTAAAGAAAAACTAACAGGTCTGTGAGAGCTGGAATTCTTACTGGTTGGTAGGTGATCAAATACTTATGTCATACAATAAAATGCAAATTAATTATTTAAAAATCATACAATGTTATTTTCTGGATTTTCTCACAGTTGAAGTGTACCTAAGTGTACCTATGATAAAAATTACAGACCTCTACATGCTTTGTAAGTAGGAAAACCTGCAAAATCGGCAGTGTATCAAATACTTGTTCTCCCCACTGTATACCTGTGTGATATTACGCTGTACCCACATTGGACCAGCGGTTTGGAAAATGGATGGATGGATGGATGATTCAGCTGCGGGCGCCATTCGGCACGACTCTCACAGTGCATTATGGGTATTCTCTAGCCATTGAGTGTACATCAGTTGTACACTCGGTGCATTGTGGGATTGAATAAGCGCCCTCAATACGGTCTACTATGGTTTCGGACACCACTACAACTGGCTGTTCCCTCAAACAGTGCCCTATTTATAGGGGGGCGATTTCAGACACAGCCCAGGACCTGGTTGGGAACCACTGACCTAGTGGAGTCTTCTTTCACAACATTCACCTTGCTCATAATTTTGTCATGCAGACCCTCCTAATGACGGAAATTACGAAGTATACTTTGGGCTTAACTTTTTTGTTAATAACCCTCTGCCAATCCGACTGTCTGTTGGCGGGGATACAAAAATGCGGAAGTACAATCTGTAGTTTTCACTAAAGCTCTAGAACATTTTGCGTCATCTGGCAAATAAACAGGAATTTCTCGGTCTAAGTAACACTGAGAAAGAGTAAACATTGTTCATGTACATATACTACCGACATTGTAACAATACAAAGCGGCAAACACTTTAAGAGTCAGATAATTTTTTGGGGGACACTGTAAATATCATATTTCCCACTGATACTACTGAACTTTTTTTTGTAAGAGTTGAAGGACGAAGAACACATTTTACAACAGTCTTAATACAGTGAACAAACTATTAGCTGAATCACCTGGTGTGAAACAAGCTTCTGGTTCTGTAGATTCCTCAAGTTCGAAGTCCAAAGCATCTTCTCCTTCTTTACCCATGTGTCTGAGGTCCACTGTGCTGCCCTCTGAAGAGCTGGGAGCCATGTCAGACAGCTTCTGCAAGAGCAGCACAGACACATCATACGTTACTGTGGCAACCGCCGAGGAGATGATACATGTGCAGACGGTTTCTGAAGTCAGTCATTTCAGCTGAGTCACTGAGCAAAGCCTGAGAAGTAAGGTTTGCTTAGTGTGGTGCCTTGGATAAAACAACGTATAAGCCTTGAACCAAGCTCTGAGATAAATCATAATACACAAAATTATACATTTAAAGTTGAATGCAAAATATACAAACATTGAAACTTGAAGTTGAAATCACATTGACTTCTACAGAAGCACTTACAATCACTTAATCTCTGAGCTCATATTAGGTCTGTCCTGAATGATCTCCTGAGTATTCTGTGTAGATTTAATAAAGACTTCAGTTTTGTTTACCTATTCCTTTTGTTGGGTGCTTCATTACAGCCACCCATTATGACAATGCTATAATAATATATAAATAATATTAACATAACACTGATGGGATATAGTGTTGACAGTCGACCTAAACCAACAAGATTTCAGAGGCAGTAGGAACTGATTGAACCTCAGGTGAACAGCGTGCAGTGAATGACATGCATTTTAGTGCATTTATAAAAGATTGTGATGTACAACAAAATTCAAATTTTCATGTTGTGAGCAACTAAACAAACAAAACTAATCAAATGTGTTCAATAAATTAATAATGATACATGTTTTCACTCTTTATGCCTATCATTTTAGTAAGGAACAAGCCACAGTCAGCATTAGCTTTATCAAAGTCAACATGAAATAATATTCACAATCTATTTTACTTTTGTAATGTGCCATTTCTGAGCAAAACAGGATATGCAAAATGTCTTTATTTTATCCATCGGGAACTGATTGGATTGTGAAGTGTTCTCTAGTTGACAGGTAGTTTCTGAAAAATAAAAGGGATTCATAATGTCAGCTGATGTTATCAGTCCTTTCAAAGGATGCGCAATTTTGGATTTTGATTAAATGTTATAAAGACAAACATTTATTGTCTCTGGAATGATGTGCACCAATGGACGGTTCAAAATAAAACCAGCCATGTGTTTTATAAAAGCAAATAGGGTCATGTTGACTTTAACAGCACGTACCTGCTATGAAAAAATAGGCCAAATGTTTACTATACAGGCTCAATTTGCTTGGAAACTTCACAAATGCCTTAATCAGTATATACTACTAGTATAATGCAGCATATTATGAAGGTCGTGCATGTGGTCAGAAGGTACATCGGTTTGCTAAACAAAAAACTGATGCTGATGCAGCTTGTGGAATAATGCAGGCATGCCATGATGAAATCCATACACAACCAACCGTCTTCATCTGTGATCAAGCTAAAAAAACGCCTGGATGTCTGAGTCCTTGTTTGGCTCCAAGCCTTTTCTGTCTAATGTCATTTTGACAATCAAGGGAAGCAATAATGCCATTGGTTTGCATATCTAATACCTTTTAGTAAAATACATGGAATTCCCAGATCATGCTGATTTGTTTGGCTATTTGGCAGATGTTTTTTATCCAAAGCGACTGCATTCAAGGTAAACATTATATCAGCTCATGCCTTTCCTGCATTTCCATGACCTTGGCATTGCTAGCACAATGTTCTACTGTTTATTGTACTTGTAAAGTAGACAAAATCTTCAATAAATCAACAGTTGTTAAGCATTATTGGGCTTGTCCAATTAACTTTGACATTAATAATATAATAAATAACCATTTCTTGAATCTCAGCTGTGTAGAGTTGTGTATGTACATGCAGAGAGGCCTGGAATCCGAGTAAACTGTGCACCATTATCTAGGACTGAAGATGATATTGATGGCATGGCATGAAATGCATAAACAATCCATTAGGAAGAAACATCTTTTTCATGAATGTTAAAAGCTGTCTTTATGGTTAGTTGGGATGCATATGAAAAAGGTCTTACAGGTCTCCTCTCATTGTAAACCTTGAGTGCATCTCAGAAATGCTGCAAAGACAGACCATGTTAAAAGGTGCGAGACATACAACCAAGACAAAACACTCTCCGTCTTGTCTGGAGGTAAAAAGATTGGTCAGAGTACTAGCATGACAGATAAATCAATAGGAGCAATAAAACAGAATCATCTGTTGATGTATTGAAGACCATGAATCGGCGATCATGGCTCTGGTCCAAAATGTAGTGAGCTGCCTTTCTGTCTGCTTTATCATGCTGCCCCCGAAGTGACTGAAGTAGATTAGAACACTCTCCTTCACGCTCCTCATGCAAACAGCACATAAGAACAGATTTTTATAAGGTAACGGTATACTATTATTTCTAAACTTCATTTCACGGCAAAAATATTCGAAATTTTTCATTCATTTTTAGCAGAGATAAATATCATGGATACGTTTCAGTCGGTTTTCAGAATTGGTCATAGTACGGAATCTGCCCTTATTAAATTATATTTTATTAGAAGTTGACCATCTAAACTGTGTCGATCTGGTCTTATTAGACCTGAGTGAGGCATTCGACATGCTGGATCATGTCCTTTAGTGCCTTGAGCGGTGTGTCGGGGTAAATGGAGTGGCATTGGTTCTGTTCTTACCTGGGTAGGACATTTGCAGTAAAGATTGGGAATCTTGCAATTCCTCAGTAGACTGTAAGTCTACCTGGTGGGGGTTTAATTTTTCTATATTGAACTGGCTACTTAACAAAAACAATTGCTCACCAAAAAGATTGGGAATCATTATTTTTCTGCTGCTCCTGTAACTTATGGGGTACCTCAGGGCTCTGTTTTAGGGCCGTTACTTTTTTCCCTTTACATGATTCTGCTGGGCTCTATATTTAATAAATATGGCATTTCATATCATAGTTATGCTATGATATGCAGTTGTGTCTTTCTTTTAAAACAGGAAGTAATGTGGCTGAAAATTCTCTGCTGCATTGCCTTGAGGAGGTGAACCATTGGATGAACTCACATTTTAATGTTAAATGATAAAAAAAACAAAAAACAATTGTAATTTTTGGCACAAAAAAAAAGTATGTCGTGTTTGCCAGTAAAGAGTCAGTTTTCAGCAGTTTTCGATCTGTTTAAAAAGTCTTTTGATTCATATATCAAATTTGAATCAAATAAATAGAGTGGTAAAGAATAGTTTTTTTTCAATTATAAAGGATTGCGAAATTGAAACCAGTTTTATCAAAGAATGATCTTGAAAAAGTCATACATGCTTTTATATCTTCGTGCCTAGATTATTAGTGTACATTATTTGGTTTATTATTATTATAATCAACACTTCTTAAGCTTTGTCCACCAGCTCACTGATCCTGTTGCATTATGGGAACGCCTTCTTCACAAAGAATGCATGCAATAATGCCCTAAGTCTAAAATATAAAAGAAAACATGATTCATCAGACCTGTCCACCTTCTTCCATTGCTCCGTGGTCCAGTTCTGATGCTCACGTGCCCACTGTTGGCGCTTTCGGCGGTGGACAGGGGTCAGCATGGGCACCCTGACTGGTCTGCAGCTATGCAGCCCAATATGCAACAAACTGTGATGCACTGTGTATTCTGACACCTTTCTATCAGAACCAGCATTAACTTCTTGAGCAATTTGAGCTACAGTAGCTCGTCTGTTTGATCGGACCACACGGGCCAGCCTTCGCTCCCCACGTGCATCAATGAGCCTTGGCCGCCCATGACCCTGTCGCCGGTTCACCACTGTTCCTTCCTTGGACCACTTTTGATAGATACTGACCACTGCAGACCGGGAACACCCCACAAGAGCTGCAGTTTTGGAGATGCTCTGACCCAATCGTCTAGCCATCACAATTTGGCCCTTGTCAAACTCGCTCAAATCCTTATGCTTGCCCGTTTTTCCGGCTTCTAACACATCAACTTTGAGGAAAAAAATTTCACTTGCTGCCTAATATATCCCACCCACTAACAGGTGCCATGATGGAGAGATAATCAGTGTTATTCACTTCACCTGTCAGTGGTCATAATGTTATGCCTGATCAGTGTACATACATTAATGACAGTGAAAAAATGTTTAACAATATTTCTTGTTAAACAAGTTTTTTTGGATAGTCATTTGAAGAATTATGGCGCAGTGTGAAAAAATGACTCCACCTAAGCTCCGCCCACAAAAAACGTCACAATGTTTACTAACTGAAAAGGGGTCTATAATATATTTTTTTATATAACAATTGTTATTAGTGTCATTCAAATATTTTGTTAATGTGCTATGGAAACAAAACAAAATGCTGACGAACAACGATGCCGTTTTAGCCTTAGCTCAATCAACTGTATATGAATGATGCGTCTCTTTTATAACAAGCACTCAGTTGTAAATAAAGCGCCTTGCAATTCAATTTTGATGAGGGATGTTTTGTAGTCTGTTAAAAAACATTTTCATTAAGGAGTCCTCACTCCTCATACATGCCTCAAGTGTCGGTTATGCGGTGATATCATTATGAAATGATGGGGGGGGGGGGGGGGGGTAATGAACAATATTACTACTACTAATTTAATACATTAATGGGAAAACAAGCCAATTATCATCTTCATATCGTCAAAGGCATCAGCCGTCACCGATACCTCTGACTATCGTTGATACACGATACCAATAGATGGAATTTGGGGATTTTTTTAAATTAAAGGGGGGGTCTAATGCTATTTCATGTATTCTGACTTATTTACACTGTTAAAGAGTCGGATTCTCATGCTTAACATGGACAAAATTTAAAAAAAATGAGTTGGACGTATAATGGAGCATTTCTGTGCCAAATACACTCCTTCAGGATTCAAACAAGTTTCGGAAAGTTTTTTCCGAGTATGGCCCTGTATGACGTCATAAAGGGTGGAATTGCTTGTATGGGCACTTCTCCCGGATGAGCGTGCGCACATCAACCAGAGCGAGAGCGAGAACACGCCCATCAACGAGCTTCGTTCGGGTTACGGAAGCCGCCGGCAGCGCTGTTATTTGGTTTTTAGACAAACAATGTCACTAAAGAAGTGTGTTTTTGGTTGTGAAGGAAAGATAACCTTGTTCAGCTTCCCAAAGAACCCAGTGTTAAGGAAACAGTGGATGCAGTTTGTTTTTTCTGGAGCAGCAACGGAGTTCTGCAAGTGTGTTTGTTTGTTCCCGGTCACGAGTCGAAACTGCAGTTGGTGAGTGAAACTGCATCAAATGTCTGTTTTGTTGGCAATCGGCGCGTAAGTGCATATAATGTGAACAACACGAACGTATAGTGAATCGAAAGTTGTCCAGGGATAATGCCATGATGTATTTCGTGTGTGTGTGTGTGTGTGCTTGTGACTCTTCAGCTCCGCCCACTGCACGCCTGCACGAGCTCGGCTGTTTTCGGAAAGAATCAGTACAGCGTATCTGTCTTTTATAAATATATTAAAAATAAAGACTCTTCGGAGATATGAAGGATGCAATACTACTCTATAGGTACTCAAGATTAACATGAAGATTAACATTGGCTGAAACTGTGTGTGTTATGTACCCTTTAAAATTGCAATTTAGCTTCCTGTGGGAGGCAGTTTTATTAAACCATTTGTGCCTACACTCTCAGAAAAAAGGTACAAAAGCTGTCACTGGGGCAGTACCATTTCAAAAGGTACACCTTTGTACTTAAATACTGCATATTAGTACCAAAAGTGTACACATTAGTACCTAAATGGTACATATTAGAACCTTTTTAAAGGGTACCATCCCAGAGTTTCAATTGAAAACATATCACCCTTCACAAAACTAAAGCGATAGACATTTTTTTTAGACAAAGAGCTTTCCGTACAAATGACCAGTATAAATCAGTATTTTATGCCAAAACCACAAACCGCCACATCCTCGATTCCCAGCAGGAAGCAAATAAGCATGTTATCACGAGGATAACATTCACACTCAGCACTTAAATGGCGGATAATGCAATCTGAAGACTGATATTCCCTGACCTCTCTTCCATAATGGGTCGGCTACATGTTGACGTTACCTACAATGCACTCATTGCAATTAACCCGACCGGAGAGGAACTTGACCACAATTACGCCACTGAGAAATTCAGTGATACAATCAGAAAGCTTTCATTTTTTGGGGCCATGTACGTGACAATAACTACGCCAAAGGATTGGTTTGACATCATTTGCACTGTTATTGAAGTATTCCTCCCATTGCTCAATGGGTTGTACTGTTGTGTACATTTACACATTTGGTAGATGCTTTTATACACAGGGAGGGACTTAAAAAGTACATTGACCCTCCATTTACCCTCAATATCAAACCCATTTGCTAGCACTTGAGCTATAGGAATGCTACTACATCTTTCCAAAAAAGTGGATAATTAGACATGAACTACACTCTAAAAAATGCTGGGTTGTTTCTACCCAAATTCGGGTGAAATATAGATAAACCCAACTGTTTGGTTAAATTTATAAATTAAAACTTTAACCCAACGGTTGGGTTTGTCCATATTTCACCCGAATTTGGGTTGAAACAACCCAGCATTTTTTACAGTGTAGGAGCTTAAGCCATCACAACTGTACACCTATCCCACATAGCCTCATTTTCACTCACTTCAAATTAAATATGACCTCTATTCTGATTGAGGTCCAAAAGAAGTACATTATATTGACATGGAGCACGTAAAGATGTAAACTATGTCATCAATAGCGATTCACTTCCATGAGTTTGGGCGCATTGCTGTCATACTTAATGCATACAAAATTCACCATTTCTAGGGGACTTTGGTGCGCACTAATGAAAGCGCTGTCGGAAAACAACTTGCACACCAACCAGACCAGACTTTAGAGCCTTTAACATCTGGTTTTAACATGTTTTCAGTGACTGGATCATGTTTGGATCACAACTGACTGCATCCAAAGTCAGGGGTAAATGCACCCAAGATGCATTGTGATCAAACACGCATTTAG
Source organism: Coreius guichenoti (assembly GCA_039654105.1). Lineage (NCBI taxonomy): Eukaryota > Metazoa > Chordata > Actinopteri > Cypriniformes > Gobionidae > Coreius > Coreius guichenoti. The sequence continues at coordinate 4,935,754 of CM077172.1, read as the reverse complement.
AGGTGGTCTAGATTCAAATCAACGATATCCCATTATTTATCAAACTCTTTTAACTGAATTATGACTTGGTATATGTTTTCTCTCATTTTTCTTCACTCCTAATCCCTATTAACATCCAACACTAATGGAAAATTCATAGAGAAGGTACATGCAAAATCATACTCTATTATTATTATCCATCAATGTTTTTAAAATGTGGCCAGTAACAGAAATTATGCTCTTAACGCAAACCTCTCACTACACTACTGTTCAAAGTTTGTTGTCAGTAAGAAATGAATAAGTTTATTCAGCAAGGAAATATTAATCTGATCAAAAGTGACAGTAAAGACATTCATAATGTTACAAAATATTTCTATTTCAAATAAATGCTGTTCTTTGGAACTTTCTATTCATCAACGAATCCTGAAAACAAAATGCATCACGGTTTCCACAAAAATATAAACTGTTTTCAACATTGATAATAATCAGAATGTTTCTTGAGCAGAAAATCATCATATTAGAATGATTTCTGAAGGATCATGTGACACTGAAGACTGGAGTAATGTAATGAAGACTGGAGTAATGCTGAAAATTCATGAAAAATCAATGATGGTTTGCATCACAGGAAAAAAATTATATTTTAAAACGTATTCAAATAGAAAACGGTGAGTTTTAATTGTAATAACATTTCGCAATATTACTGTTTTATTGTATTTTGGTTCAAATGAATGCAGCCTTGGTGAGCATAAGAAATGTTTTCAATAAAATTCAAAATAATAAAATCTAACTTACCCCCAACTTTTGAGCAGAAGTGTATGTAAGTGCCATTTTGGATTTTGTTCAAGTGACTGTGCTCAAATCTCATTCAATCACATTAGAGAGGCATTAGAATGAAGGAAATGCAAAAATAGATACCAAACATGCTTTCGATCTGCACTAAAATCTTCATATCCACCCATCTCCCTGCTCAATTTGTTTTCTTTAAAACACCCTGAGGTCTTTGAAAAAAGATAACTTCATCCTTACCTCTTTATCGTCCTCTAGGTCTGAGGAAAGACTGCTGAAATCGTCAGTATTGAGGCACTCAAAATCCGACTCCTCGGCAGCAATTGGGACGCTGACGGTCAAGCTTGGGTTGCTGATATATTTCTCACTGTCACTATCCACATCCGTTCCTCCAGTGGATTTAACCAGCTCTAGCGTGGTGTGGTTGGAGTTATCATTTATCCCCTTGCAGTTTATCGTGACCATGTTCCCATCTAAAGTTTTCTTTTTCTGCTTCCTCCTCTTTATACAGCCGCTCCGGAAGAAACTCTGCAGGCAGGCCTTAACTAAAGCGAAGCCTCTCTTGATTCGACCAACCGCTATCTGCAGGTTGTTCTTTTCCACCTCATCGTCATTGGCCGTGAGATTGTCGGCACTGAAGGAACTGAGCAGCAGAGCGAGGAATAGGTTGAGAACCTAAAGGAAAGGCAAAATTAGGAAGAAACCAACTACAGGTTCAGAATAACTTCACACACTTCAGGGGCCTCATGTATAAAATGCATGTACAATTAGATTTGATTCTACACAATGGATTGGTCACAATTTAAATTAGGTGTCTTTAACTACTCTGTGCTTACTGCTTACATCAAAAAAAAGGTACAAATGTACTTATGTTGATGTTGTATTGCAAAACACTTTTGCTGCTATTGAGGTGGGATAAGGGTAAGGTTAGGGACCGTTTTGGTGGTGTAGTTGGTCAACAGTGCAATTATAGATGTAATTATAGAAATTAATTACAGCTGTAGCTCCATGCAGGTATTTTTTTTAAATATAAGTACAATGTAAAGATATGTTCTCAATAAGTCCATTGTATCAAATGAATAATTTAAATGCTAGTACATAGTAAAGGACACTTAATATAAAGTGGGACCCATCGATTTTATCCTATGTCAAATCAGGAACAAATCCAGATTTATAAAGGTAGAAACTGGCATGAAGAACTGGGTTCTTATGCATACACCAACTGAAGAGCCTGCCACCATATCGGTATCGGCCGATATATGTTTGTTTTTAATGTTATCTTTATCAGAACATTTGGCCAAAATATTAAAGCCGATAAGTAATGTATTATTTCCTTCAGCTGAGACACTTCAGATGCGTGCTGTTTGCCATGATGGTTTTGAATTGCTTGAAATATGATTAGAATCACTTCAAAATGGAAAATACAGTTCAGTGCAACATGTGCAGCGCAAGTCTATCATTTAGGCTTCATAAAATTATAATGAAAACATTATAATTGTGTGCTTGGGCCATAGCTTTTAATGCTGAGACTTTTGTTTTTGTAATTAGGCTCTCAAAAATTCTATAAAAATTGGATTTAGATTTATCGGTTATCGGCTAACGCATGCAATTAATTTTTTCAGATTAACGCTTTAAAAATATAACGCAATTAACGCAGCATCCGTTTTTTTCTGTCATCCTTTGGTTAGCGTTACAATATGATCACGCTCTTATTCATGCAAATGCTTTTAAACCATTCAAGCGCGACAAAACAAAAGAGAATGCGCTGTCTGTGAATGTCCTGACTATGTGACACACACAACGCACAGAAAGACACGCACCAGTATCATGTGCACAGACAGAGCGCCAGAGTTGAGTTCTCTTTCGTTCTTGAACGAACAATAACACACAGAATTATGCCAAAATGCCCATTTTGTCGAATATTTTGATAAGAGAAGTCTTAAATGAGTTAAATAATATCTTAAATTAACTTAAAGAGCTGTGAGAAAATGAGATGCTCATGACAGCGCGTCAGATCCGCGTCATGTTCGGCAGCGGCAGATCTTAAAGTGACAGCAGCCTAATAAACCAGTCACTGTGATGTTACGTCCTGAGGACGTATTATGTGTATGAAGGTTTTTGAATATGTATTTTACTTTCTGTTGAAGTATTTTTGTTATGTGCTCTGTCTCTCTCTCCCTCACTCTGCTTGCCTTGCAGTTAATTAGCCACACCTGATGCTTGTAAGGAGTGTGCTGCAGAGCTACCGCTATAAGAGAGCAGAGTGAACACTGCTTGAGAGAGGTTCACTTCTCCCCTGCACCAGAATTGTGTATGTTTGAAACTGATTGAAAAACTGGTGTGTTGATTTTTGTGTTGCAGCCAATTTGCACACCTTGTGGTTTGTGTGTGCTCTGGTGTGAAAACAGTGCTATAGTCTTTTTGATATCAGGTTGTGATTTTTTTTTTTTTCTTCTTTTGGTTACATTGTTTCGGTATTAAAAGGTATTGTATCAATCTTATATTAACTCTTTTTATGTTATGGGAAGCTGTAGGGAAAGGGTGCCACTTTGTTTATCCCTGTTTTTGGTTAGTCAGGGAGTGGAGGGAAGCTTATGTTGTTTATTTCTTTTCTTTTACCTGTATAGGTCATTTAGTTCTCCTTCCAAAAGTTAGGCAACCTTTTGTTTGTTGTTTTGGCTAGACCCTTTCCTGAAGATTGATTGCTTCCATTTTACTTTGTTACCTGAAATAAAATAATTTTAATTTGCCTAATCTAGTGGTTGACTCACATTTCTGGGGCAGAGGACTGAAGGGAATCCTCCACGTTTACGTTTCTCCTTTTTTTTTTTATTTAATTGAGTCCTGTTACCCTCCCCTAGACTGGGAGAGCTTGTAACAGTGATGTCTGTCATTAATGTTAATCAAAGAACAAAGGCAACAGAGAAAATTGTAGCTTTAATGATTAATCTATATTTAATTCAGAATTTATGCAGTGCAGACTCTGACAACTTCAATTTCTGTATATGTCTTACAGGTAGGAAGGTCACAGGTAAATATGACATTTATTATAATGGGTTTATGTGAAGATTGTTTTAAGTTTACTTAAATTAAAAGTTATTTTTTAAGGCTAATAAATGTTGAAAATGATATACACTCACCTAAAGGATTATTAAGAACACCTGTTCAATTTCTCATTAATGCAATTATCTAATCAACCAATCACATGGCAGTTGGTTCAATGCATTTAGGGGTGTGGTCCTGGTCAAGACAATCTCCTGAACTCCAAACTGAATGTCAGAATGGGAAAGAAAGGTGATTTAAGCAATTTTGAGCGTGGCATGGTTGTTGGTGCCAGACGGGCCGGTCTGAGTATTTCACAATCTGCTCAGTTACTGGGATTTTCATGCACAACCATTTCTAGAGTTTACAAAGAATGGTGTGAAAAGGGAAAAACATCCAGTATGCGGCAGTCCTGTGGGCGAAAATGCCTTGTTGATGCTAGAGGTCAGAGGAGAATGGGCCGACTGATTCAAGCTGATAGAAGAGCAACTTTGACTGAAATAACCACTCGTTACAACCGAGGTATGCAGCAAAGCATTTGTGAAGCCACAACACGCACAACCTTGAGGCGGATGGGCTACAACAGCAGAAGACCCCACCGGGTACCACTCATCTCCACTACAAATAGGAAAAAGAGGCTACAATTTGCACGAGCTCACCAAAATTGGACAGTTGAAGACTGGAAAAATGTTGCCTGGTCTGATGAGTCTCGATTTCTGTTGAGACATTCAGATGGTAGAGTCAGAATTTGGCGTAAACAGAATGAGAACATGGATCCATCATGCCTTGTTACCACTGTGCAGGCTGGTGGTGGTGGTGTAATGGTGTGGGGGATGTTTTCTTGGCACACTTTAGGCCCCTTAGTGCCAATTGGGCGTCGTTTAAATGCCACGGCCTACCTGAGCATTGTTTCTGACCATGTCCATCCCTTTATGACCACCATGTACCCATCCTCTGATGGCTACTTCCAGCAGGATAATGCACCATGTCACAAAGCTCGAATCATTTCAAATTGGTTTCTTGAACATGACAATGAGTTCACTGTACTAAAATGGCCCCCACAGTCACCAGATCTCAACCCAATAGAGCATCTTTGGGATGTGGTGGAACGGGAGCTTCGTGCCCTGGATGTGCATCCCACAAATCTCCATCAACTGCAAGATGCTATCCTATCAATATGGGCCAACATTTCTAAAGAATGCTTTCAGCACCTTGTTGAATCAATGCCACGTAGAATTAAGGCAGTTCTGAAGGCGAAAGGGGGTCAAACACAGTATTAGTATGGTGTTCCTAATAATCCTTTAGGTGAGTGTAGCTTTCAATTATACTGTAATGAATGTCTATCTTTAATGTTTAAAAGAAATCAATTTCATGAGACATCAGTAGCTGTATTAGTATCAGTGATACTGGCCATCATTCATAAAAAGATGCCATTACAACAAATATTTAAAATATACTGTCTTTAAGTTGTTTCTACATTAATTTGGAGAGTAACTGTGAAATGATAAAAATGTATTAAAAACTCTGATGTTAATCACGATTAATTACAGAAAAAATGTGCAATTAGTTCGATTGACAGCACTAATAATAATATATCACAATCACATTTAGGATCCATTTAAGCACATCTTTATAAATGAGGCCCCAGGTTTTTTTAATGCTAATTAACTGAGGTTAACTATACATACCACCAGATTTCCGATCACCATGACCATCATGAACACAGTTAAGCACAAAGGCTGTCCCGCCACTTGCATGCAGTCCCACATGGTCTCGATCCACTCCCCGCACAACACCCTGAAGACGATCAGGAACGAGTGGAAGAAATCGCTCATGTGCCAGCGAGGAAGCGTGCAATCCTCAGAAATCTTACACACACAGTCACGGTAGCTCTTCCCGAACAGCTGCATTCCCACCACAGCGAAGATGAAGACGATGATGGCTAGCACAAGCGTCAGGTTGCTCAAGGCGCCCAGTGAGTTGCCAATGATCTTGATTAGCATGTTCAGAGTCGGCCAGGACTTAGCTAGTTTGAAGACCCTTAGCTGTGACAATAAGTGGCAGAGAAAATTAGTATGAAAATTTTTTTATCAGTATTGGTCGATATGATAAATTCTACTATTTTACCGTCATCTAATGATGATTTAAAGATAATCTTTAAAAACACTCATTATTTAATAACTGTTAAATATAATATTGCGCAAATCTCAATTATATTGACATAAAATCTATTTTTTTCATACAGTACATTACAATGCTGTGATTGATTTTATTTTTTAGTGTTTTATTTTTAATTTATTTATATTATTTAATGTTTTATACCGTTCAAAAGTTTGGGACTCTCTTATGCTCACCTAATCTGCATTTATTTGATCAAAAATACAATAAAACAGTCATTTTGTAAAATATTATAACAATTTAAAATAAATGTGCAAGTTGGAATTTGAGGCTCAATTTTACACTAAGAATTTGAAAAAGAAAACTAAGGCAGCATTACAGATAGTACCTTTAAAAACAACTTTCAGATTAAAGGGGTCATGACATTACATTTTTTATTATTTTAATATGTTCCTTGAGGTTCACTATACTGTTAATTTGCTCAAAAAATTATAGATATTATATATAATGTGTGTGTGTGTGCGGAAAAACAATTATTTTGAACCAACACTGATTATCTCTTCATCACGGCACCTGTTAGTGGGTGGGATATATTAGGCAGCAAGTGAACATTGTGTCTTCAAAGTTGATGTGTTAGAAGCAGGAAAAATGGGCAAGCGTAAGGATTTGAGTGAGTTTTCAGTGGTCAGTATCTATCAAAAGTGGTCCAAGGAAGGAACAGTGGGGAACCGACGACAGGGTCATGATGCACGTGGGGAGCGAAGACTGGCTCGTGTGGTCTGATCAAACAGACGAGCTACTGTAGCTCAAATTGCTCAAGAAGTTAATGCTGGTTCTGATAGAAAGGTGTCAGAATACACAGTGCATCACAGTTTGTTGCGTATTGGGCTGCATAGCTGCAGTCCAGTCAGGGTGCCCATGCTGATCCCTGTCCACCGCCAAAAGCACCAGTACGTTGACACGTACCACCTACCTAAGAATTGTTGCAGACCATGTACACCCTTTCATGGAAACGGTATTCCCTGGTGGCTATGGCCTCTTTCAGCAGAATAATGCACCCTGCCACAAAGCAAAAATGGTTTGAGAAGCACAACAAGTTTGAGGTGTTGACTCGGCCTCCAAATTCCCCAGATCTCAATCCAATCAAGCATCTGTGGGATGTGCTGAACAAGTCTGATCCATGGAGGCCCCACCTCGCAACTTACAGGACTTAAAGGATGTGCTGTTAACATCTTGGTGCCAGATACCACAGCACACCTTCAGGGGTCTAGTGGAGTCCATGCCTCGACGGGTCAGGGCTGTTTTGGCAGCAAAAGTGGGACCATCACAATATTAGGTCATAATGTTATGCCTGATCAGTGTATAATGAGGAGGATGTTTTAAGATATGAAACTTGCAGGATGTTTTAATGGTACAAAGACCTCTTATATGTCAAAAGATCAAGGCAAATTTGATGTCATGACCCCTAGCGCACCCTATGCTGCCTTTATATGCCGTCTAGGTCATTGGGTATAATGCATAACAGCAGGATACTCTTACCAGTCGGAATGGCCTAAGAAAACCGATTCCAGACACTACGTTTTGCAAACAAAGTTCCAGAAGACTCAGTGTGACTATGATGCTGTCGAAGATATTCCAGCCTTCCTGAAAATAAGTGTACGGGTCCAAGGCAATTATCTTGAATATCATTTCTGCAGTAAAGATGCCTATGAAAACCTATAGGTAAGGAGACAAAACACTTCACTTCACAATAATGTTCCATTTGTTAACATCAGTTAACTAAATTACTTTTAGGCCTGGTTTCACAGAGAGGGTTTAGATTAAGCCAGGATTAAGACATTCAATTAGGACATTTAAGTAGCTTTTATAAAAAAACATTACTGGTGTGCATCTTGACACAAAACAATGGCAATGACATATTTTAAGATATATCAGTGCAAGGTGCTTTGAGTTAAACATGCATTTTAGTCTAGGACTAGGCTTAAAGGCACAATATGTAATTTTCACTGCTAGAAGTTGCTAGGTTATTCAAAACAAAGGTGTAGCTTGATGGCACATTTCACGGAATCATGGGAGTTGTTGTCTTCACCTCTACAGCCGGTGGAAAAGCGACTGATGGGACTCGGGCAGAAATCATATTCATGAATGAGCTGATGTATTAAAGATTTATTAACGTTACTGTAGTATGAAGCAGGGTGGGGACGGAGCGAGGCTGCTGGAGCGATTGCTAATGAGAGACGAGCGCGACACACGGCTCGAGAGCAGTGGAGCTTTTATTATGCCACAGTCGCCGCTTCCGCTTCTTCCGCTCATGCGTATGTGGGGTAACGTAGCGCTGTTTTGTCATATTAGACACATTTGTGTGTGTTGAAAGTTATGTTATAATGCTACTCTGTGCGTTCGCTCGGCGGCGACTATGAGACACTTGTTGAGCTAGATCGATATTAGGCATGGTAAAACATGGTACTCGCGGTAAAACAAGAAAACGAGATTTAAACAATAAGACTAAGCTATATAACGATGATTAGTTTTCTGTCGATGAATGTATACAAACAGTCACTCACCTGTCTAATAAAACACATGCTATATTAAAGCGTCTTTGGTGTTTCCATGGTTTCTACAAAATAAACTGAACGGAAATTGAGGGTAACACGAGTATTGTATCATTGATTCTTGGAAACATTTGGGATAATGTAAGTACACAAGTAAACAAAATATATAACATTGTTCTAGTGGCTTTTGGATATTTTAATCCAAAAATCTTACATATTGTGCCTTTAAGCCTTTATTACTTCAATGAAAAATACTTCTAAATCTTTTATTAATCTTACTTAAATGTTCATTTCAACATTTCTTAATACATTATTAAAATCAAAAAGTTGTCTCTGTTAATACTATTTAACGGAACTGAGTGAACATGAACTAACACTGAATAGCTGTTTTTAATACAAAGATATAAAATAAATACTGTAACAAATGCATTGCATATTATTAGTTAGGTTTAGTTAATGCATTAACTAATGGGACCTTATTGTAAAGTGTTACTAAACTTTTTAATTGAACAACATATTTAAGTATTAAGTATTTTACAAAACCAGAGCAAATTTGTAATAAAATCATTACATGCATGGATTAACTGATTACTTTTATTAAACATTTTTGAGAAAACATCCCTAAATAAAGTGGCTTATATTCTTAGAAGTCAAAATACTGTATTAACACCTTTTTTTTTTTTTAACTTATAAATAGATTCTACTAAATTAATTTAATTAGTAAATCCACACTCCTCCATTTCACTGGTAATCAATAATGTTTTCTAGAATAACAAAACAAGTTTTGTAGTATTTCATTTAAAATGCTGATATAAATGTTCTTACCACGTTGCCAGTTGAAAGTATATGAGGATAAACCCCTTCCATGGGGTAACACTCCATGGCCATGAATATTGTGTTTATCACGATGCAAATGGTGATAAACAGATCTGCAAAGGGGTCCATGACAACCATGTGGACGATCTTCTTTATCCTCAGCCATGTGGGATTGCAATCCCAGATCAGATAATTCTCTGCAAACTCGAACCAGCGCTCCACACACTTCTGTTTCCAGACCTCCATCGCTGCCGTGTTAAATAATAAATGAAGACGACAATCTGAATTTCAGCATCATTTGGACAAACCGAACAAAAACTAATGAGTAAATAAGCACTTAATCAAAAGAACAGTTCAAACAAAAAGGAAAAAAATCCATACCACTATTTTCCTTTTAATGAAAGACAATGAAAACTGAGACTGTCAAACTTCAAAATGACAAATATATGCACCTTTAACTTTCGGTCTATTCCTCACACAAAGCTATGTGAATATGTCATATACTTTTTTAGTTCTTATACATCCTGAGCTTGACAACCTCAGTCACTATGTATTATATTGACAAGATTGGTAAAGATACTCTTAAAATTCAACTTTTGTGAACAAGGCAGGATTAAAGTACTACAGTTCTGGAACAACATGGGGTTGAGTAAATGATGACAATAGTGAACTATTTCTTAAAAAGTACAGGAAAACAAATCAAACTAATATGCCTCACATTCAGTTTCTTGTAATTGTGTTCAGCATTTAGGGTTCCTTACGGTCAGAAGGGTTGTTGCTGACACTTGCTACACTCAAAGCTCTCTGTCTTGCTGATTGGTCATGTAGATAAGCCACTGAAAAGCACTGTGAATTACATCGACGTCGGTATTCTTCCTCTGTGTCAAACTGTAAAGAGATCCAATCATCAGCAAATGCATAAACAAATGTTACAGTGTTTGCAAAGCAGCATAATGTTGCTATGCATCAATCATCCCGGTTAACTTCTAAGACAAAGTAGCTATTCAAATGTATTCAGGCAAACTGTAAAACATCCCGGTTGATATTTGACAAGATATGTTGCTTATACAAACAACAACAAAAACACAAGTTTGAATTTATCTTGTTCTCAATGATAAACTTTTTTTATATAAAGTTTAATTTACTATGTTTGAATAGGAAAAAAAGTTTTTTTCTTCTTGTTTAGCATCTTTTTCTGCCTTGTAAGCACTGCTATTTCATTCTGGACATTTAAACTACCTTAAGAATGCCTTAGTTTGTGCTAAATGTCACTACTATATAACTTATTATTAAGACATTATTATGGAAGCTTGTTTCTGCCACAGAATAAAAAAAAAAAAGACTTCTGACATTTTTTCTTGCAATTGTGACTTCTCGCAATTGTGACTTTTTTCTAACAATTCTGACCTTTTTTTCACACTTTTTTTGACTTTTTTCTCACAATTCTGACCTTTTTTCACACTTTTTTGACTTTTTTCTCACAATTCTGACCTTTTTTCACACTTTTTTTGACTTTTTTCTCACAATTCTGACCTTTTTTCACACTTTTTTGACTTTTTTTCTTGCAATTCTGACATTTTTTCCTCGTAATTGCGAGTTATAAAATCCAATGAGGGAAAAAAATACTTTTTTTAATATTTCGCAATTACGACTATAATACACAATTGCGCGTTTATATCTCGCAATTCTGAATTTATAACACAATCACGAGTTTTCACGCAATTATGAGAAAAAAAGTCAGAATTCCGAGATGTAAACTCACAATTGCGAGAAAAAAGTCAGAATTGTGAGATAAAAAGTCACAATTACATTTTTATTTTTTATTCAGTGGTGGAAACAAGCTTCCATACATTGTTTATACAATACAATAAAAAAAAAAAAAAAAAAAAAAAACTGACATTATGTGGAATAACACACTTTAAATACATGCTTCAACATGCTAGAAATAATGTGCATTTTGCTTTTTTATACAATTAATTAAATTAATTAATTGAACAAATAATTGGCAACTTGATTTTGCAGGCTCAAACAGAATCTGCGCAAAAGTATCTCTGCAGATTTCCGCAGAATCAGAATGCGAATAATTTAAAAAGTTCTGAACATCCCTGCCAGTTTGTTTATAAATATTTTGCATAATTTGATTGTGCAGATTTTTTGTTTTACCATATTTAAATCTATCCTGCAGAATTCTGCAGATTATCACCCAAAATCAGCACAAAAAAGGTGAAAAAGAGTACACAGATAGCATTATAAGAAAAACATGCAATTTAAAACCAAGCATTACAAGCATGAAAAGAAATCCATAGTAACGGCACACACAGCAGGTCACAGGCCATGCAATGTTTATGCACTGTTAGTTCTTTCCCTTACACAACTTTCATCAAACGTGGCTCTTTTTTTGGACACTTCGGGCGTCAGGATTCCAGGGGGGGAGTTGGGTGACGAGGCTCCGCCGGACACCGTCACCATGCCATTGCTGTCGACCACATACCGCGCTTTTCCGTTAGACGGCAACAGTATACGTGGCGTCAGACTGCTTTTGCTAAGAGTGCTGTGAAGACGCTCGGATCGAGGGGGTAGAAACAGAGAGCCTCTCCGGCTGCCCGTCTCCTCAAACATGCTTTGCTCATCGTCGGCGTAGTTGTTTTCAGAATGCACACGTCCGCGGAAGCTGAAGACGCTACCTTTGCTGCCCCGACGTGCGGAGAGGATTGGCCCCTGAAAACTCAGGGGGGACTGAGGAGACAAACAAGCTTTACAAACACACTGACAAACAAATCAAGGCATCTGAGGAAATGACCCTTCGCTAAACCCCACTATACAAATTTTACATGCCAATTTAACTTTCATTCAAAGTTTTTAATGCAAGTTCATGAAAGTTTTTGAGCATAGATCTGAACTTAAATAGAAGAATTTCATTAATGCTTTAGAATACAGACAAACATTTGGTCTCTTTTTAAAGCAGATTATTGCAGAAGTCAAGGCACATCAAAAAAATTAACGTTTCAAAAAATTACAGTTTACTGTAAAACAAATGTAATGAACTAAACTTTTTTTTTTTAATTTTATAAAAAATATATCTTTTACAAAATAAACAATTTGGACTTTAAAATTGCTAGAAAATTAAAGCCACATGTCTAACCAAGTTGTGTTCCAAATTTGAAGTTGATATCACAAAAATTGAGTCCACTAAAAGGGTTTAAAATACTGTTTCCATGGTAAAGCAATATCCAACTTGGATGAATTTTGTGTGTTTAAGTTTTCGAATGATACATAATTTACGATGATTACTAAAGCTTATTCACGTGAACCACACTAACAGAGCAATCACACCAGGGTTCATTTTAATCAAACCAAAGTGTGAACACACACTAAATGAGTAACTAAAGGGGCGGAGTTTAGCGTCAGGTCAGCTTGACAAGTAATGGCAGGAGAGAACATAAGGGCAGAGATCGTGAATATCATGATGATGATGATGATGATAATAGTAATGATGAGGAGAAGATGAGAAAACCAAATAAAAGTTGATAGATTGTTTAGTTTTGATAAGGTTCAGAAGTTTTTTTTCAGAAGCAAAGAAATGAAATTAAATATGCAGAACTGTTATAAACAGGGATGAGAACAGAGAATTATGATGAATGATAATAATGTTAAAAAATCTATCTATCTATCTATCTATCTATCTATCTATCTATCTATCTATCTATCTATCTATCTATCTGTCTATCTATCTGTCTATCTATCCATCTATCTATCCATCTATCCATCTATCCATCTATCCATCCATCCATCCATCCATCCATCCATCTGTCCGTCCGTCCTTCTTTCTGTCTTTTTTCTTTCTTTCTTTCTTTCTGTTTATCTATCTATCTATCTATCTATCTATCTATCTATCTATCTATCTATCTATCTATCTATCTATCTGTCTATCTATCCATCTATCTATCCATCTATCCATCTATCCATCCATCCATCCATCCATCTGTCCGTCCGTCCTTCTTTCTGTCTTTTTTCTTTCTTTCTTTCTTTCTGTTTATCTATCTATCTATCTATCTATCTATCTATCTATCTATCTATCTATCTATCTATCTGTCTATCTATCCATCTATCCATCTATCCATCTATCCATCTATCCATCCATCCATCCATCCATCCATCCATCTGTCCGTCCGTCCTTCTTTCTGTCTTTTTTCTTTCTTTCTTTCTTTCTGTTTATCTATCTATCTATCTATCTATCTATCTATCTATCTATCTATCTATCTATCCATCCATCCATCCATCCATCTGTCCGTCCGTCCTTCTTTCTGTCTTTTTCCTTTCTTTCCTTCTTTCTGTCTTTTTTCTTTCTTTCTTTCTGTCTATCTATCTATCTATCTATCTATCTATCTATCTATCTATCTATCTATCTATCTATCTATCTATCTATCTGTCTGTCTGTCTGTCTGTCTGTCTGTCTGTCTGTCTGTCTGTCTGTCTGTCTGTCTGTCTGTCTTTTTTCTTTCTTTATTTCTCTTTCTTTCTTTCTGTTTATCTATATATGTATCTATCTGTCTGTCTGTCTTTTTTCTTTCTATCTATCTATCTATCTATCTATCTATCTATCTATCTATCTATCTATCTATCTATCTATCTATCTATCTATCTATCTATATGTCCATCCATCCATCCATCCATGCCTTTCAAACCTCATTCTTCATTTATCAAGCAATGTCAAAGTATGTCTTTCCTTTTCTATTCTAAAACTGTAATAGAGAGACATTAGAAATTGCTATAATTATTCTGATTTCACACACACACTGATATTAACACAGGAGACATCAGTGTTTCCTTATTGTAAGAAAGTAAGTAAATGACATTTCCTTATTGCTATAGCAAACATCAAATGACAGTGAGATATTTCTAACCTGATGTGGAGACGAGTAAGTCCTTTCACGTGAGCGCCGAATGTTTCCATCGGTTGTTAAACGGAGGCTGGCCTTTCTATCGTTTCCCTCCCTCGTCGAATCCTCCTCTTTCTCTCCTTCCCCCTGACGCTGTCTCTTTTTCCTGCGGTTGCGTCGTTCTTTGGCACTTTTGGAGCTGAGTTTGGAGGTGTCCGAGGAACTGTCCGTTCTTTCTCCACTGAGCCCATCACACTTGGGCGCTTCAGCCGCAGCCTGTCAACCAATCACATTACAGACCATCATTACACTTGTGCAACAGTTTGCAAAGGTTTCATGCATTTACATTTATGCATTTGGCAGAAGCTTTGAAGATTTTTTTATCGGTTCATGCATTCCCTGGAAATTGAACCCATGACCTTGGCGTTGCACGGACCATGCTCTACTTTTTGAGGTAAAGTAAAACGCAAAAAGCATGCATTTCATGACCTGTTTAACTGTAAACACCTAACAGACCTGAGCTTCCGCTTCCTGTCTCATGAGCTGCTCAAGCATGGCGTTAAACTCCTCCTCTTTCTTCAAAGCCTCATCAATAGTGGCTTGGTTCTGCTCGTCATATGCCATGGCAACCACAGCCAGGATCAGGTTCACCAGGTAGAAGGATCCCAAGAAAATGACCAGCACGAAAAAAATCATGTATGTTTTTCCTGCGGCTCGAAGAGTCTGTAATAAAAGTCCACGATTAGTGCAGGAGAAACACAGGAAGCTATTCATGTCGTTTCAAACCAGTATGATTATTTTCCATACAGTGACAGTGGATGAGAACTTAAGCTGTCAAGCTCCATAAATTACAATTTAAAAAAAAAAACCATTGTAAAAAATACCATAAAATAGTCTAAATTGAAATTTCAGAGGAAGAGGAGGAGAAGAAACTGCATGAAAGTTATAGGTTGATGCATTTCTCATGAAACACTAGTTTTGAACATCATGAAGAACAAGATTTTCAGGGAACAACAACTTTTCAGTCTGTTCCTCATACCAGCAATGTTGTATTGCATTAGAAGATTTGATAAAAATCATATGGACTACTTTCATGGTGGGATTTTTTTGTCCTTTTTGAATCTTTACAGCCCTATACCTCATCCACTTTTATTATATGGAAATCAGCTTGGATATTGAGCAAAAAATCCCCTTTTGTGTTCCATGAAATAAAAATAATCATACGAGTTTCCTCTAAGCACACACCTGTTGGTAAAGATTCTCCCAGTAGTCTTGAGTCATCAGTCTGAATAATGAAAGGAAGGCCCAGCCAAAGTTATCAAAACTTGTGTAACCGTAATCTGGATTAGGACCTGCTTTCATACAGACAAATCCTTCTGGACAATGCCTGAAATGCACACGTGTGACACTGATTGTCAAAAACGCACAATACAACTCAACAACATAAAACGTGCAATCTTGGTGAATGACATTTGAAAGGAAAGATACTGCAAAGGTTTATGAAATCGTTCGATATCCAGGTCTGTTTGCACATGTTGCTTACCCAGCATCATTGCTTTTCCCACAGATCAGAGCGTCTTTCTTTCCTGGTGGGATATAATGGTTAGCTACAGGAAAAAGAAGAGAGAATTCAAAATAGATCTTATACAAAGTGCATTAGTTGGTTTGTGCTATATTCCATTTGTTGGTTTTTATTCTGTCCATAATAGGTCGTTTCATACCATATTTTTATATTTAATATTCTCCATTGGTCCATTTTTTGCACCAAAAAACTCTTTTATATGACCATTTTCCACCCTCTTTCTGACCCTTTGAATTAAACGGGATGTGTTTTACGCAGCAGGGACAAACCCCATGCAAATGAGGGAAATGTCAAAATACCAGTAAGATTTGTGTAAATATTAGAATAAAATGGAGTGGAATGTGGAAGGCATCACCCTCAACAAAGAGCGCACCAGATTACCTCACTCCTGCATGATAGCTTTCCCCCATCCCGCTAAAGTACTTGCCAATGGATATCATATTCCCTCCCACGAGCAAGGAGGAATTCCTTTCTCTCAAACAGGTTTTTTATGGCTGGCGGTAATGCAAACGTCCATGATGCTGAATGATGTCTTACACACACAATATTTCCTCAGATCGGTCACTAGTATATATAGTATATATATAGTATATATATATATATAGTATATATATATATAGTAGATCTGTCACTCTTCACTTGCTTTGGCCCTGATCAAAATGTTCCCCATATCACTGACAGTTTTCTGGTCTACTGAAACCTCTCTTCAGCTAAAATTTGTGGATTAGGATGCAAATTATCAGCCCTTTCTGAATTATGTGATCTTGTGATACCCGTATTATTTGCAATAACTTGCCACATACAGCAGGGTCCAAAGTCTGAGATCACATCAAAAATGTGAATTCAAAATCTAATTTAAACCTGGAAATAAACTGAATGTTTTAAAATTTAAAAAAAGACAGAAAAGTTATAAATGTAAAATGAAAAATATTATTTATTTATTATATATTTTATATTTATATATATATATATATATATATATATTTGTTCTGTACCTTTACTATGGCACTTATCTAAGAAGTAAATTAAGGGCATACAGTCACTAATTTATATATTATATAATCTTTATGTGGTTTTCTGCTAAAAATTCCCACCCTAAACCAGATAGACAGAATGATCGATAGAACAAACGAATGATCGACAGAACAAATGAATGAACGAATGATCGATAGAACAAACAAATGATCGACAGAACAAATGAATGAACGAATGATCGATAGAACAAACAAATGATCGACAGAACAAATGAATGAACGAATGATCGATAGAACAAACAAATGTTCGACAGAACAAATGAATGAACGAATGATCGATAGAACAAACAAATGATCGACAGAACAAATGAATGAACGAATGATCGATAGAACAAACAAATGAACGAATGATCGATAGAACAAACAAATGAACAAATGATCGATAGAACAAACGAATGATCGACAGAACAAATGAATGATCGAACAAATGATCGATAGAACAAACGAATGATCGACAGAACAAATGAATGATCGAACAAATGATCGATAGAACAAACGAATGATCAATAGAACAAACTAATGAACGATAGAACAAACATCTGAATGGATGATCGATAGAACAAACGAATGATCGATAGAACAAACGAATGATCGACAGAACAAATGAATGATCGAACAAATGATCGATAGAACAAACGAATGATCGACAGAACAAATGAATGATCGAACAAATGATCGATAGAACAAACGAATGAACGAATGATCAATAGAACAAACAAATGATCAATAGAACAAACTAATGAACGATAGAACAAACGTCTGAATGGATGATCGATAGAACAAACGAATGATCGATAGAACAAACGAATGAACAGATGATCGATAGAACAAACAAATGAACAGATATCGATAGAACAAATGAATAAATGATAGAACAAACGAATGAACGGATGATTGATAAAACAAACAAATGAACAGATGATCGATAGCACAAACAAATGATCGATAGAACAAACAAATGATCAAATGATTTATAGCACAAACAAATGAACGAATGATTGATAGCACAAACGAATGAACAAATGATCGATAGAACAACCGAATGAACGAATGAATGATCGATAGCACAAACAAATGAACGAATGAGCGATAGAACAAACGAAGGATCGATAGAACAAACGACTGAACGAATGATCAAATGATTGATAACACAAACGAATGAACGATAGCACAAACGAATTAACGGGTGATTGATAGAACAAACGAATGAACAGATGATCGATAGAACAAACAAATGAACAGATATCGATAGAACAAATGAATAAATGATAGAACAAACAAATGAACGGAATTATTAAATGATTTATAGCACAAACAAATGAACGAATGATTGATAGCACAAACGAATGAACGAATGATCGATAGAACAACCGAATGAATGAATGATCGATAGCACAAACGAATGAACGAATGAGCGATAGAAAAACGAAGGATCGATAGAACAAACGACTGAACGAATGACCAAATGATTGATAACACAAACGAATGAACGATAGCACAAACGAATTAACGAATGATCGATAGCACAAACGAATGATCGATAGAACAGACAAATGATACTTTTCATTTTTTATTTAAATTGTCAAAATTCTTTGTATTAATTGCCTTTAGGTGCATGAGGGTTTTGAAAGTCTGGCTTGATATTTGCATGTTTACGACATATTCCGTTATTGTGCACCAAAATATTTAAAATATTTAAGTGTGGTGAGTGGGGAGTTTTCAATACAAAACAACACAAATGTGTTGATAATCATTATGTAATTAGTTCAGTTGCAACAGATTTTGAATCTATTTGAACAATGAAAATGAACTCACTGCGATCGTTAATGAAGGCCGTGCAGTTGTCTTGTTTGTAACATTCCTCTAAGTTGCTAGGAATAACAGTAGAATTGATCACACATTTGTGTTTAAGAATTCCCATGAACAGCTGCAGTCCGACCAAAGCAAAGACGCTTAGGCAAAAAAGGGTCAAGATCATCACATCTGACAGCTTCTTCACCGACTGGATCAGAGCTCCAACGATTGTTTTCAGGCCTGTGGAGAACAGAGGAAACCACGTCACTTTCCAACTTTACACTGAGGTCTCAGCATAGTGTACTCAGGGTCCAAAATTCACTATATTAATATGTTTTTAATATTAAATATGGTCTTAATGTTTCAAAAGAAAATCTCTGAATATTTCAGGTTAAAAGTAGAAGTTATCAGATTAGTAGATTTTCATATATCACATGCACATAACTGCTGCTCATAATAACTACACAGTGTCTACATGAAGACATGCAAGACGACTACAGTACAAACGTAAACTCGTCACAAAAGGAGAGGAGAGACAAAAACAGCAACACTAGCTCTTAATGATTCTTGCTCCGATTTCAATTACACTTAACGATGATTGTTTTAGTACTTTTGTACTAAATAAGTTTACTGATTCAGTCTCATGACTCCATAACAGTTCTCGAATTAGAGATGACAAAAGTGCAAGCGGTCATTGCATAGATTCAAACTTATAGGGCCCTATTTTAACGATCTGAGCGCATGGTCTAAAGCGCACGGTGCAAGTGCACTAAGGGCGTGTCTGAATCCACTTTTGCTAGTTTAACGACAGGAAAAATGGTCGCCGCGCCCGGCGCATGGTCTAAAAGGGTTGTACCTAGTCTCTTAATGAGTCATGGGTGTGTTTTGGGCGTAACATGCAATAAACCAATCAGAGTCTCATCTCCCATTCCCTTTAAAAGCCAGTTACGCACGCACCATGGCGGATTCGCTATTTACATGAAAAACTGAACGCTTCTCTAGCGAGGAAACGGATCTGCTCGTCCGATGACGCCTGCATGCTCGTCATTACTGCAAATAGGTAGGCGAATTCTGATACATGACTATTCATTATGACATGTAGGCATTTTTATATTTATGTACACAATAATAATCTTTTACATTTAATCCTTTAATTTTTCATATTTAAAAATGTGTGTGTGCTGCTGCGCGTCCCTATGTGTGTAATAAGCAGTGTACGCACGTTGTGCACCTGCCTATAGGCGCATATTACTAACATGCCCTTTAAATAACACAAAAAATACTGCGAGACTTTAGACCAGGTTTTTGTTGGTCAATGGCGCAGTCGTTTTCAGTTGCCTCAAAACAGATGTGCGCGAGTGCATTTGCTATTTAAACAACGTGGCGCTGGACGTGAAAATGATAACTGCGTCAGGCTAAAACTAGCAAAAACACTCGCGTCCCGCCTGGCGTCGTATTGCGCCGGGTGTATGATAGTGTCAATAAAGTTAAACACTATAGATTGACCTATAGATTAAAAATAATCGAGTTATTCAATGTGAATCGGACATCACTGCTTGTTTTTTTTTGCGTGCAACCATCAAATCACGAATCAAAGCAAGAACACCTGAAAATAAAACTGGCTCTATTAAGCAGTTAGAGAAGAGCATGCTTGACATGCTTGAAGAAAGCAGTGTCAGCATCTGTGATCTTGACCTTTGCCCTAACTCTCACCTGGGATGACCGATATAGTTTTCAGGGCTCGAAGAACTCTGAAAGCTCGCAGGGCGGACACACTACCCAGATCCACAAACTCAGTTAGATATCTGAAACAGGGAGGGTGGGAAATCAAACACTGACGGACATACAACACACAGGAAGGTCTCGACACAGGGTTGCAGTCGGGTTCAAAGGTCACACAGAGGTTGTACACCTAAACGTGTTCTCTGCTTACCTGGAATTACTGAAATAGTTTTCAAAGCTCTGAGTACCCTGAATGTGCGGAGAGCTGATACATTGCCTATCTTTATAAACTCTGTAACAAACCTGTGGGACCAAATGCACAGATACTAATGAAGCTGATGGGCACTGTAGATGCCCATTTTTTAATGGACTAATTATCATTATAAGTTAAGTCAGTGGTTCCCAAACTGGGGGCCAGGGGCCGGTTGCACCAGCTGTGCGTAAGTTACAATTTAGCCTAGTTTTGACGTACATGAGCACTAAGTTACAACTTATGCACTACTAAATATTTTTGGGTTGCACCATTAAACTTAGTTGAAGCGCAACTCTACGTATAAACTAAATATTTACGGAAGCCTCCGATCAGGAGTAACGGTTGGAATAAAATAGCATTTAGACTGAACTGCATCAATAAGCTCTTGTTTTACATGACAGACTTCAATTCTTTACACGTATATGATAATGCTGACATTTACACTCGCTTACATTTTAAGAGAGAAAACATTATGTGAATAGATTACTTTGTTAGCGGCTCTTCAACACGAACCTGTCCAAAACAGCGCGTCGCTGTGTGCATCTGTCCCTTCGGTCCGTGTTGTGCATGTCAAATAAAATCAGTCATAATCAATAAATTGATCCTTATTACTTTTGTTTCAAATACAATTTTTGAATGTTATTTAAATATCTGTAAAAAGTCTGTAACTTTTTTTGGTTAAAAATGATCCAAAATCCATTTTTGAGCAAGTGGTAAGCTTGTAATAATGTTATAATTTGAGGGGTACTGGTAGCTTTCCGCAGGAAATTCGTCTTTGCGTCATTGCGTCACGTCCGTATACATAAAGAAGGAGTCCGGCTAGTAGGCTATCCCATGTAAGGATGCTGCAGGTGGCGGATCATTTATACAGTGGGGAGAACAAATATTTGATACACTGACGATTTTGCAGGTTTTCCTACTTACAAAGCATGTAGAGGTCTGTAATTTTTATCATAGGTACACTTCAACTGTGAGAGACGGAATCTAAAACAAAAATCCAGAAAATCACATTGTATGATTTTTAAATAATTAATTTGCATTTTATTGCATGACATAAGTATTTGATCACCTACCAACAAGAATTCCGGCTCTCACAGGCTTCTTTTCTTTAAGAAGCCCTCCTGTTCTCCACTCATTACCTGTATTAACTGCACCTGTTTAAACTCGTTACCTGTATAAAAGACACCTGTCCACACACTCAATCAAACAGACTCCAACCTCTCCACAATGGCCAAGACCAGAGAGCTGTGTAAGGACGTCAGGGATAAAATTGTAGACCTGCATAAGGCTGGGATGGGCTACAGGACAATAGGTAAGCAGCTTGGTGAGAAGGCAACAACTGTTGGCACAATTATTAGAAAATGGAAGTAGTTCAAGATGATGGCCAATCTCCCTCGGTCTGGGGCACCATGTAAGATCTCACCTCGTGGGGCATCAATGATCATGAGGAAGGTGAGGGATCAGCCCAGAACTACACGGCAGGACCTGGTCAATGACCTGAAGAGAGCTGGGACCACAGTCTCAAAGAAAACCATTAGTAACACACTACGCCGTCATGGATTAAAATCCTGCAGCGCACGCAAGGTCCCCCTGCTCAAGCCAGCGCATGTCCAGGCCCTTCTGAAGTTTGCCAATGACCATCTGGATGATCCAGAGGAGGAATGGGAGAAGGTCATGTGGTCTGATGAGACAAAAATAGAGCTTTTTGGTCTAAACTCCACTCGCCGTGTTTGGAGGAAGAAGGATGAGTACAACCCCAAGAACACCATCCCAACCGTGAAGCATGGAGGTTGAAACATCATTCTTTGGGGATGCTTTTCTGCAATGGGGACAGGACGACTGCACCGTATTGAGGGGAGGATGAATGGGGCCATGTATCGCAAGATCTTGGCCAACAACCTCCTTCCCTCAGTAAGAGCATTGAAGATGGGTCGTGGCTGGGTCTTCCAGCATGACCACGACCCGAAACACACAGCCAGGGCAACTAAGGAGTGGCTCCGTAAGAAGCATCTCAAGGTCCTGGAGTGGCCTAGCCAGTCTCTAGACCTGAACCCAATAGAAAATCTTTGGAGGGAGCTGAAAGTCCGTATTGCCCAGCGACAGCCCGAAACCTGAAGGATCTGGAGAAGGTCTGTATGGAGGAGTGGGCCAAAATCCCTGCTGCAGTGTGTGCAAACCTGGTCAAGAACTACAGGAAACGTATGATCTCTGTAATTGCAAACAAAGGTTTCTGTACCAAATATTAAGTTCTGCTTTTCTGATGTAAATACTTATGTCATGCAATAAAATGCAAATTAATTACTTAAAAATCATACAATGTGATTTTCTGGATTTTTGTTTTAGATTCCGTCACTCACAGTTGAAGAGTACCTATGATAAAAATTACAGACTTCTACATGCTTTGTAAGTGGGCAAACCTTCAAAATCGGCAGTGTATCAAATACTTGTTCTCCCCACTGTAGTCTCTTCTCACAGCAGCTGGATTAATTAAATGTATCATTTTGATGGCGGATTGTAATCCAGAAAGGTCCAAACGACAATCATCAGTGACAAATGGAGATTCACCCGTAGTCAAAAACAAAAGATTAGACTGTACAGTATGTTTGTTACTTGTTCAGATGACATTTTCCAGTGAAAATTCTTATTTTATTTCCAAGACGTAGAATCTGTGATTCCAAGGTACAGTATTCACACCGGTGCGGTGAATGAATGACAGCCACACATGATATTCCTCAAAACATTAGATTGATCCGCGCCGAGGAGCCGTGCCGACGAACAACGCACGTAAAGATGATAATTCCACAAATAACTGCAATTGCAGGTTTCAAACAGAGATGACGACAAAGAGGCAAAACTTACGGACTGCAGCTTTAAGTATTGTATTTAATGGAAACCTATTTTTACCAATAGTTACGTGAGGCAAAAGTAGTTAGAATGAAGGATAAACTGAAATTCACGGCATTTCAACACAACTTCTGCTCGCGTATTTGAAAGCTGCTATTGAATCTTTGAGGGTAAACGTCACATTATGCAACTTACTTTATACATTACATTACAGAGAGCTTACGACCTACTAGCTACATTCTGCATTAAGAACAAATGGTGCAACCAAAACAGTACAGAGTTAGTTACAAACTAAAAGCCTCTAGTGTGGACTTAAGAAAGAACTTACGAACGGCTGGTGCAAGGAGTTATACAAAGGGGGCGTGGCTAAGGGATAGTGTACAGTCAGCAGATTGTCATGCAAAAGTAACCTCTTCAGGGTGATACAAGACCCCACTGCGAAATTATTATTTTATTACCTCAGGATGGCTCGCAGTACCTGCTTGAGCGGTCTGTTATTAGCTGTAGCGGTTGTTGTCATGAAATAACAGACTGCTAGATGGCGCAATTAAAGAATCAAAATTGAGTATTGCAAGGAGCCGTGTAAAAATATAAATGAATAATGGTTGTGCACTAAGCATGGCCAAGTTTGTGAAAGGATTGCCAGTACCAAATAAATGAAGCAGACAATGAATCTACCTCAAACATCACAACTACCAAAGCAACATGTCTACACAAGACGCAAGTGGTGCGACTCGTCAAAAGCAAATAGAAAAACCCATTATAATCGTGATGCAACAACAAATTTCCGACTGTAAACTGATGCACCATTCTACATCTGACATAATCCAAGTGCAACTTCTGACACATTGGACAAATGGATTTGCAACGTTCGCTTTGTCTCGTCCAGTGAGGACAGCCTCAAGAGAAGAAAATTGTCACAGTTTTAGATTAGGGTCCAATTCTTACCATTATCTAACTATTAACTATGACTTTTGCCTCAATAAACACCTAATTACTTATTAATAGTTAGTAAGGTAGTTGTTAAGTCTAGGTATTGGTTAAGGGATGTTGAATAAGGTCATGCAGTATAAGGCATTAATATGTGCTTTATAAGTACTAATAAACAGCCAATATCCTAGTAATATACATGCTAATAAGCAATTAGTTAATAGTGAGAACTGGCCCTAAACTAAAGTGTTGTCAAACATTTTATGAGGCATATCTCGCCCTTGGATTCACCAGCACAACAGTGTGTAGTGAAGAGAGAGTGCTTCTGACAGTATGAAGCCAAACAAGTTAAGACAGCAAAGAGAAGCCCGTTGAAGTTGAGAAGTTGTAGTCCTGTATTAATTACAATATTTCAAATCAATTCAATACAATTTTGCAAGCAAGGTTATGTCTGAGAGTGTGTGCATGTATGTGGGGGGCTTAAAAATATATTTTTTCTTTACAACAAGGGGGACTGAAATAAAAATGTTTGGGAACCACTGAGTTAAGATGGCATCTGCATCTTAAAAAAAAAAAATTAAAATAACAAATCAAATACCTTAAAATAATTCACTGTTTAAAAATAAATAAACAGAAGCATCTTAAACTTTAAAAAGTAATAGTATTTAAGAAAGTATTTTATAAATCGAGTACATAAACATACAAAAAATAAAATAACATAAAATAATAATATATTAAAAATATTTTTATTTAAATTAAAATATAATAAAACATATAACGCAATTATAATAAACATAAAAAAATTATTTGCTGTCTTAAAGGGATAGTTCAACCAAAAATGAAAATTCTGTCATCATTTACTCACCCTCAAATTGTTCCAAACCTGTATGAATTTCTTTCTTTCTCTGCACACAAAAGAAGATATTTTGAAGGATATCAATTGAAAAACAGTTGATGGACCCCATTTACTTCAATAGCATTTTTTCCCCATACTATGGAAGTCAATGGGGCCCGTCAACTGTTTGGTTACCCATTTTCTTTAAAATATCTTCTTTTGTGTTCAGCAGAAGAAAGAACTTCATAAACGGTTAGTTCACCCAAAAATGAAAAATTCTGTCATTAATTACTCACCCTCATGTCATTCCAAACCCGTAAGACCTTCGTTCATCTTCAGAACACAAATTAAGATCTTGTTGATGAAATCTGAGAGCTTTCTGACCCCACATAGACTGCAACGTTATTACCACTTTCAAGGTCCAGAAAGGTAGTAAAAACATCATTAAAATGGTTCAACCTTAATGTTATGACGCGAAGAGAATACTTTTGGTGGGAAGGGAGAATTTTTTGTGGGAAGAGAAGAAATCGTTGAATAAAGTCGTTATTTTTTATTTGTTTTTGCCCACAAAAAGTATTCTCTTCGCTTCATAACATTAAGGTAGATGCACTTTTATGGACTTCAAAACAGAAACAGCCATTCACTGCCATCATAAAGCTTGGAAGAGCCAGGACATTTTTTAATATAACTTTAATTGTATTCGTCTGAAAGAAGAACGTCATATACACCTAGGATGACTTGAGGGTGAGTAAATCATGGGCTAATTTTCATTTTTGGGTGAACTAACCCTTTAATATTATTTAGTGGATGTATTTAGCTAACATGAAATAACAATGAAAAGTAGTATTTTTATTTAATAACGTTAAGAAAGACTGTAACACTACTGTAACAAATGTATTGCTCATCATTAGTTAATGCATTAACCATTACCATAACCATAACCATTTGTTTATTTGCAATAATTTTCACATAAATTCTAATAATTTATAGCAGCAAAGCCAGGGTAAATAACAGACTTGTCATACTTACGCCATGACTATAACAATAAAATCCAACCAGTTCCACGGGTCTCTGAGGAACGTAAACTGTCCCACACAGAATCCCCTGGCGGTGATCTTTATGAGCGCTTCAAAGGTGTATATCCCAGTGAAGGCATATCTGTTAAAACAAGACCATAAGTTACTGCACTGAGCAAACATGGCCAGCATTTCTACAGTATGTTTGGAAAGCAACAAAGAGATCAACTCACTCTATATTCTTGGCCCAGTCTGGAGGTTGTGTGTAGACCATGAAAGCGCAGTTGGCCAGTATAGTGAACATTATAATCATACTGAACAATGTGAAAGCTGCAGTTAAGGAAATGTAGTGACAGAATGACATTAGCGTTCAAAAGTTTGGGGTTTGGGTTTCAACGTTTTTTTGAAAGTGACAGTGACAGTAAAGACTTATGTTTGTGGCAAGCAGGGTGGGGCCGAGAGCCGTGGGAACGGAGCGAGTCCCACGGAGGAGCTCCGGAAGGATAAAAGGAGTGACGACAGTGAAGGATGAGAGAGGACCAGGCCTGGACTTTATGTTGGTGTTTTGTTTTAGTTTATGCGGCAGTTGTCAGTGAAGGGCTGCCGCTTTACTTTCGTTTTGTTCTTTATGTTTATTTCATTATTAAAGTTAGTTTTAACGTTAACCGGTTCCCACCTGCTCCTTCCCTTATCAACAAACCTTGCTACAATAGCCTGGTTTCCATTACAGAAACTTTTGCGATATTTTCTAAATGTCGATAAAAAACTATTGTGAAATGACGGCGTTTCCATTAACCGATGTTATGCGACTAAAACATTATTTGCCCCTGCGACCCGGCCCCGGATGAGCGGAAGAAGATGGATGGATGGATGGAGACGTAGGCGTGTTATTATCCAAGCATTATTGCCAAGGAAAGCCCCTTATACTTGGGAGCGGCCACGTTCTGGGAGGTTGTAGTATGCGATTCGCCCTCATACCTGCTTCGAGGTCTTGATAAATTGTGGCATTTCTTTGTTGTTTAGAATCCAGTATTCCTCTAATTCTTTTGTCCTTTATCTCGTCTTCTGTCCAAACATACAGCGCCATCTTTAAAGAATGATCATGTGATTTTTACGTATGCCAGGTGACCTGTAAATAAGGAAAAACTGTTTCCATTGCAGTTTTGCAAAATATTAGTTCTTCGAATTTCCTGAAAAACCACCTCATGCGAGCGTAAAAGCTTTTTTGCGATATATGGGAATTTTTGCGGAATTGATGTGTTTCTATTGGCCATATTTTTTTAATTCACAATTTCAATCCGCACAATTTGAAGGGTATTTAAAAAATTTTCTATTCCAAATAAATGCTGTTCTTATAAACATCAAAGAATCCTGCAAAAAATGTATCACTGTTTCCACAAAAATATTAAGCAGCACAACTGTTTTCAACATTAATAATAAAAAGAAATGTGTCTTGAGTATCAAATCAGCATATTAGAATGATTTCTGAAGGATCATGTGACACTGAAGACTGGAGTAATGATGCTGAAAATTCAGCTTTACATCACAGGAATAAATGACATTAAAAAAATATTCAACTAGAACAGAGTTATTTTAAACTGTAATAATATTTCACAATATTACTGTACTTTGATCAAATACATACAGCCTTGGTGAGCACAAGAGACCTCTTTCAAAAACATTTAAAAAATCTTTCCGACCCCAAACCTTTGAACGGTAGTGTATATGTCTGAAATACACAAACATATGACATTTTTTTTGCAGTATGAGATAAAAGAGGTTTAAAGGAGCTTAATCTAGTAAAATCATAATCCATTTAAAATAGATTTCTTGATAAAAGATTGAAGTCATAAATCAATGGTTCTCAATGCGTTTTGCTTCAGGATCAGATTTTACATTGCACATCAAGTCATCAAGCCATAGGCTCTGAGTCGCTAATAATTTAATCACACAAAGCATGTTTATCCTGAAGTGAACCCGTCTTTGATGTCATTTGGGTCGTATTTTATTTGACCTTGTGTAGTTTTGATCATGGTTTTTGAGGATGAGGTTGTCACCCAACTTGTCCATGTTGACATCTGTCTAATTTTACTAATTTCTACCAAGTGACAGATTAATTTGTGCCAGAATAATATAGAGTTTGAAGTGCTTTCTATATCAAAAATTAATAAGCTTGATTATTTCTCTATGCATCTTAACTATATCTCAACAATTAAAACAGACCTGCAAATCTTAGACCTGCATTTTTGGGTTGCGAACTACCAAGTGAAAGGCAATGATTTAATGTGTATAAACATAAGACCCATCCAGCACAGCAAGACAGTCACTATCAGCATGTTTCAGCATTTAAGAAGGATATGTGTGTACCAAAATCTTAACTGATATTCTCCTCAGAGGGTTGAAGGGGCTGAAGATGTACAAGGCAGGAGCGGCGTTGAAACGGTAGATTGTCTTTTTTTTGTTCACTACTATAAAAGTCTAAACAAGGGGGAGATGAAGAAGATGTGGACAAAACAGTCAGTCAATAATATATATACAGTACCAGTCAAAAGTTTGGAAACATTACTATTTTTAATGGTTTTGAAAGAAACAAAGCATGCATTGATTTGATAAAAAACACGACTCGGTTACTAACGTAACCTCGGTTCCCTGAGAGAAGGGAACGAGTATTGCGTAGCTAGCTACGCTATGGGAAAAGGTCCTTTTCTCGAGAATATGAAGCCAAAATTATCCTTATAATTTTATATAATGTAAAACGCAGTGCAGCTGCACAGCAGACCCAACCAGAGCGTACTAGTGTGCTGATTGGCTGTGCTGCGGCAACTGCACGAACCTATGGCGAGGCGGCTGAGGCGTGCACCAATCGGGTCGCTTCGCGCCCGAGAGCACGTCAAACACCGCCTAAATTTGCATATCTAAGCTATAAAAGCCCATGCAACGCCATAGGATTCAGGTTAAATCGACTGAAGCAATCCCCTGATCTAAGCACAATAGCACGGCGGGTTACGCAATACTCATTCCCTTCTCTTAGGGAACCGAGGTTACGTTAGTAACCGAGTCGTTCCCTTTCGAGAGAACTCTCGTATTGCGTAGCTAGCTACGCTATGGGAACCCAATTTAAAACGCTGTGCGTGCTAGAAAGCTTTGTCCCATATTATGGCCTGGGGAGAGAGCCCGAGACTCATAAATGAGAAAATGGGGGAAAATGGGGGAATGTTGCCTCTGGATAGCATATCCGGACTCTGGTTCAGAATGCCTGGCACATGTGCTGCCCTTAGCGAGCGCAGGTTGTGCTGAGTCCATAAGAGGAGATGTTTCGCCATGATGTGCAGGTTGTTTGACCTGAGACCACCCTGACGATTTATATAGGATACCACCAACATGTTGTCCGTTCGGACCAGGATGTGGTGATCCTTTATGTATGGGAGGAAAGCTTTTAGTGCCAGATCGACCGCTTTCATCTCTAGACAGTTTATGTGCAGCCGTTTCTCCAAGTCTGACCAAAGACCGGAGACGGGCCTGCCATTGTGTAGGGCGCCCCAACCTAGGTTGGACCCCTCTGTCGAGATCACTTTCCATTTCGATATATCGTGCCCATACTCACACCTGACCGGTACCAGTCGGTTGCTTTCCAAGGAGCCAGGGCTTTGATACACCCGTGGTTCACTTTGATGCGTAACTGGTCCGATCGCCACGTGCGGGCTGGAGCGCGAGGTTTTAACCAGAGTTGGAGGGGGCGCATGTATATTAGACCCAGTTTGAGCACTGCTGATGCTGAGGCCATAAGACCTAACATCCTCTGAAACCGTTTGAGAGGAATGTAAGAGCCAGCTTTGAATGACGCCGCTAGGCGCTGGATGGTGAGCGCGCGCTGTGACGTAAGCCGCGCTCTCATCCGTATTGAGTCTATAACTGTTCCCAGAAAAGCAACGCTTTGGGTGGGAGACAGCGTGCTCTTGGCAGTGTTGATCCTGAGACCCAGACATTTTAGATGGCTGAGTAGCCACGCCCTGTGGGTTTATCAACTGCGTCTCTGATTGGGCTATAATGAGCCAACCGTCGAGGTAATTGAGTATTCGCACTCACCGTAGTCTCAGGGGGGCGAGGGCTGCATCCATGCACTTTGTAAATGTGCGGGGTGCTAGGGATAGACCGAATGGTAGGACTTTGTATTGATAAGCCTGCCCCTCGAAGGCGAATCTCAAGAATGGCCTGTGACGGGGTGCTATCTGAATGTGAAAGTAAGCATCTTTCAGATCCACTGTGAAAAACCAGTCACCCAGGCGAATTTGCGCGAGGATATGTTTCACTGTCAACATTCTGAACGAGCGCATCATAAGTGCTTTGTTCAGATGTCTGAGGTCTAGGATGGGTCTGAGACCACCATCCTTTTTTGGAATGAGGAAGTAGTGACTGTAAAAGCCTGACTCACTTATCACTGGGGGAACAGTTTCCACGGCTCCATTTTCTAACAGTTTCAATACTTCAGTGCGAAGCACGTGACTCACGCCGCTTCTCACCGATGTCTCGACCACGGCGCGAAAAGCGCGGGGGACTGCGAGCAAACTGTAGCGAGTAACCTCATTTTATTATGTTCAACACCCATTCTAATATACCGAGGATGGCCTGCCAGGCCTCGGCCCGTAAAGCAAGGGGTTGAATTTGGTTTGGGGACGGGCCGCTGTGTAATAGGGACCCGGTTGCCTGGCTGGTTTGTCCTTGTGACACTGTGGGGACAGCGCTTATGTGTGGCGGCGCGCACCTGCGTGATTGTTTGGCGCTGTGTAGACAGTGTTTGGGTGCAGGGGTGCATACTGTGAAGTGGGCACACTGCCTACAGACAGAACAGAGAAAAAGCTCTTTTTGTATTTTATTGGGGTTACCGTGAAAACAGCGTTTGTGTACAGGCGAGCGTGTTTCGTAACGGGCTCGTTGGCTGCAAAGATGACATCTCCAGTCGCCTGAGTGGAGGGAACTGGGAGATGCTGAATGAGAGAGTGTGGTGGTAGTCCGGCCGCGGCGGGACTTAACCACCGTCTCTTCCTTCCTGTGGTTAGGAAGTCTTCGGAGGCTCGGGGTTCGACGCAATCTTGGGTCGAGGTCCCCATCGCTCAGGCTGTCTGCTGCAGCTCGCGAAGCGTGAGCGGTGGCGTGCTCTCAACGCTGAGCAAGGCTGGAATGTCGGCGGCGCTGCCTTTGAAAGCTGAGGGGGCTTTTTTTGGAGCGTTTCGGGAGGAAATGGCGCATGGCCTGAGACGCCTTCTGTGCTTCGGTGAAGCGCTCGGCGAACCCTTTCACCGCTGGGCCAAACAGGCCGGTGGCGGAGACGGGAGAATCCAGGAAGGGGGCTTTATCCGCTTCCTTTATGTCCGTGAGGTTCAACCAGAGGTGGCGCTCTAGCACAGTCATGTTTGCCATGCACCTTCCGATCGCCTGGGCGGTAGACTTTGTCGTGCGCAGGGCCAAGTCAGTGGCGCTGCGCATGTCTTTGAACGCTTCAGGATCAGGGACAGACTCGTCCAGAGAGCGGAGAAGTTTGGCCTGAAAAACCTGAAGGACTGCCATTGTGTGAAGCGCCGAAGCAGCCTGGCCGGCGGAGGCATAAGCTCGATCAGCGAGAGCTGACGTAGTGCGGCAGGGCTTCGAGGGGTGTGACGCTTTGGCCTGCCATCCTAGTCAGCTCATTGTGTACCTCAGGAAAGAAGGGGGTGGGCCTCTGCGGAAGGGACTGACGGCGGCCTTGCAGAAACCACTCGTCCAGCCTGCTTCGTGTGGGCTCCTGGGGTTGAGACCACTCGAGCCCGAGGTCTCCCACGGCCTTGGTGAGCACCTGAACGAGTTTGGCATCGACAGTTGCACAGCCCGAGAGGGGGAGCGAGGGGGGCGGGTTCTGCATCGAAGGAGGCAAGCCGAGCCCGCAGGGTCGCCAGCGGCATCTCGTCGCACTCCGGGCAGCCGCCCTTAGAGAGTGCGACATCAGCGTGGTCTCGGCCGAGACACGCGATGCAGATGATGTGGCGATCCCCGCCGAGCAGAGGGCCTCTGCACGAGGCGCAGGAATGACGAGGCATTTGCAACAACGCTCGTAGCTCTTTTTGTGAGTGTGTGTGTTGCAGTAGGCGAACACACACACGAAAAATACACACAAGTAAAGGATATAGACGCCGATGGCGCAGCTGGAACAGCGAAGGCTGAAGGCGGAGTACGGAGAAGGAAACCGACATCCTCAGAGCTGCAGAGCAGGAGCTGGTTCCGCAGGGGGTTTGTCAACGGCGGTGACTTCACAGTTCCGGATATCAGCGAAGGGTGAGTTCGCTGAAGGAGATTAAATCTGAATCCTATGGCGTTGCATGGGCTTTTATAGCTTAGATATGCAAATTTCGGCGGTGTTTGACGTGCTCTTGGGTGCGAAGCGACCCGAGTGGTGCACGCCTCAGCCGCCTCGCCATAGGTTTGTGCAGTTGCCGCAGCACAGCCAATCAGCACGCTAGTACGCTCTGCCTGGGTCTGCTGTGCAGCTGCACTGCGTTTTACATTATATAAAATTATAAGGATAATTTTGACTTCATATTCTCGAGAAAAGGACCTTTTCCCATAGCGTAGCTAGCTACGCAATATGAGAGTACTCTCGAAAGGGAACTGTAATATTGTGAAATATTACTACAATTTAAAATAATGGTTTTCTATTTTAATATACTTTAAAATATAATTTATTCCTGTGATGCAAAGCTGAATTTTCATCAGTCATTACTACAGTCTACATGATCCTTCAGAAATCATTCTAATATGCTGATTTATTATCAATGTTGGAAACAGTTGCGGTGCTTAATATTTTTTTATAACCTGTGATACTTCATTGTGATAAGATTCATTGATGAATAAAAAGTTAAAAAGAACAGCATTTATAGTAGTGTATATTGTTGCAAAAGATTTCAGCTTTGCATCACAGAAATAAATTATATTTCAAGTATATTAATATAAAAAAAAAAAAAAAAACAATTTTAGATTGTAATAATATTTCACAATATTACTGTTTTTTCTGTATTTTTGACCCTTGCAGTACCTCTGTGGACTCTCAGGGGTTTGTGGACCATCCGGTTGAAAATATAAAATCAACTTACTGCCTGATTGATGTAGAAACGGTCCAGGTCCTCCAGTGGTGTGGACACCAGTCTTCTGGGAAAGTCTCCATATATGAACGGCAGACTTTTCCCGGCCTCCAGGCCGCTGTTGGGTTTCCTCCCACATTCATCGTCTTTAATTCTCTCCCGTTTGTCCTTGGACTTCTTGTTCTCCTCGGCGATCCGGCTTTCGATGGCCTTAAGAGATTCACGGGTGAACTTACGTAAACTTTGAGGTCCTGGTGGAGTAAACGTATGTGCCATTTTCTCATCCTGAACCTTCAGAGTGATTCGCTACACGTCTGCATGAGAAACAACTGGCAGAGAAAGAGAGAAAGAGCGAGTCAGAGGGACAGCAACACATGAAATGTGATCTGTAACTGTATGGTTAGCCTATACAAAAGCCTTCCAGAACCACAAAGAGAAAAGAGCATCCCTTAAGTAATGGACACGCCTTCTGTACTCAAAACCAACAAGTTATCAGGAACAGAGCTCTCAAGGAATCAGGGTTATGTATGCCACACAATTAAATACCAGCCTGCTTAAAAGAACAGATTAAACCTAAAAAGCTTATGTTCATGTAGTTCAACTAGTAGAGCATGGCGGGAGCAATGCCTCATATTTTAAATTCATTTATTTCAATTGTATTAATTTGCCATGGACCCTTACAGGTCAACTAGCATCCAAAAACACAACATTTACTCATTGGAGAAAGAATATTAAATGTAAATGTAAATTTCCATGCTGGTCCAGGTGTTCCCATGTATGGTCTTGTTGGTCAAGCTTCTCATGTGGAGCCGCATTTGGAGCACAAGTCATGCTCATGTGACAAAGGGAGAATTCATATTCAGTGCATGGGACAGGTCACCCCAACAGAGGGTCGAATTGGAAACCCTCAGACCACCAGGACAAATCCATAATCACTAAACAACTACCCAATTATATTATTGGATTTCCCACCTAGGAGCCCAAGTTACAAGTTGTTCATTAACAACAAAAACACTTTAACTAAGGTGAAGTATCAACAATTTTAATGTTGGCTTGGTCTGTTCAAATGAAATCATAACAATTCTGAACATTCACTTTTTTGATTGGTTTTTGTCTGCAACAGGAAAACGTCTCGGTTACGTATGTAACCCTCGTTCCCTGAAGGAGGGAACGGAGACGTACGTCGGAACTGACCGACGAATTGGGATCTATTTTCAGAGACCAATCTACTTCGAGTGTTATAAACGAGCCAATGAAGATTGGCATGCGGTGACGCATTCCACGACCCGCCCCGCATCGCGGGTATAAATATGGAAGTCGGAGCTGAGACGAGTGACTCGGCCTTCAGCTGAAGCACAGCACCTGGCGACGGGACGTACGTCTCCGTTCCCTCCTTCAGGGAACGAGGGTTACATACGTAACCGAGACGTTCCCTTTCAGTCGGTCACGTTCGACGTACGTCGGAACTGACCGACGAATTGGGATCCCTGCCAACACGCCAGGGATGCTGGCCCTTCCAGCGCCCTGCCTGAGCTCACTGGACCACACCTATGTTGGAGTGGGAGTCAGGGCTCCCGGCAGGGAAGGTCAGTCACTGCTGTTCCTGCAAGACCCACTCAGTGTGACTATTGGATAACGCTGGGAAAGCGTGCCCGTCTCGTGGAGATGGTACGCTGCGGAGCCACGTCCTTCAATGGAAGGAGAGGTGGCGGAATACACATAAGGACTAACCTATCAGGGTAGTACTACATATGGGAGTCTCTGTGGTGGATCCAACCTGATCCCAGGGGGGAAAGAACACCACCAGAGACGACAGAGCGGGCTCTGTCAAGGGAAAGACACGGGGCTAGCCAAGTAGGGTAGCTGGTACCGCGGAGAATACACATATGGGGTTGCCGTTAGGGAACCGCTACATATGGACCCCAGCCTACACACACGTTCCACAAGCATACGGGGTGCAGGCCTGGCGTCAGACGGCCGCAACGTCTGACACCGAAGGGGTGACGGAGGAGCTCGACAGGGTTAGCCGTTTCCGGGGAACACAACTGGAGATAATAGACACACGTATCCGGCCCAGGGGGCGGGAGTGGCGTTGCAAGCCGACACTTAGAACGGGCACTTAGCGTTACTGGCCACTGGGGGCGAGGATGCGGGAAGATACCGCATATATAGAATCTATAGAATCGCTATAGAATCTAGCGAACGTGTTAGGTGTCGCCCAGCCCGCAGCTCTACATATATCTGTCAGTGAGGCGCCTTGAGCCAGCGCCCAGGAGGAAGCTACACTCCTTGTGGAGTGCGCTCGCACCCCGAACGGGCAAGGCACGTCTTGGGACTGGTAAGCCAGGACGATAGATTCCACTATCCAGTGGGCTAACCTCTGCTTGGAGACAGCCTTTCCCTTCTGCTGGCCTCCGTAACAGACGAAGAGCTGCTCTGAGGTTCCCGGTCAGGGAATAGTACAACTGGCAATGAGTTCGAGTCCGGAGAGGCGAACAGGTCTACCTGCGCGGCTCCGAAGAGGTCCGTACGGACCAGCACGCGCTTGCCCTGTAGCGGCTTTTTGAGGCGACCCAGGGCAAGACGTACTGCCAATAACTCTAGGCAATTGATGTGCCAACACAGTTGGGGCCCCGTCCACAGACCCGAAACTGTGTGCCCGTTGTACGTGGCCCCCCAGCCCGTGGATGAGGCATCCGTGAAGACCACAGCATGCCTGTTCTAAGGACACTCCCGCCCGTAGAAACGAAGGGTCCGCCCAGGGGTTGAAGGTTTGGCAACAGTAAGGAGTAACTGAGACCCGGTACTTGCAGCTCTGCCACGCCCATCTCGGGACTCGGTCGTGAAGCCAGCATTGAAGCGGTCTCATATGAAGCAATCCGAGCGGCGTTACCGCGGCTGCAGATGCCATATGCCCCAGGAGCCTCTGAAAAAATTTCAGTGGGACCGCTGTCCTGCCTTTGAATGTATTCAAGCAGTTCAACACTGACCGGACTCGCTCCTCTGTGAGGCACGCCGTCCGGTTGACCGAATCCAGCTCCATACCGAGATAAGAGATCCTCTGTGTGGGACAGAGTTTGCTCTTGTCTCGGTTGACCCGAAGGCCCAACAGGCTGAGGTGACGGAGCACCAGGTCCCTGTGTTCGCACAACTGATCCCAGGACTGGGCCAATATGAGCCAGTCGTCGAGATAGTTGAGAATCCGAACGCCGTGTTCTCTGAGCGGAACAATGGCTGCCTCCGCGACTTTCGTGAAGAGGCGAGGCGACAGGGACAGCCCGAAGGGCAAGACTTTGTACTGATATGCCCTCTCCTCGAACGAAAAGCTGTGTCGAGGGAGAATGGAGACATGAAAGTACGCGTCCTTCAGGTCGATCGCTGCGAACCAATCTCAGGGACGGATGCATTCGAAAATGCGTTTTCAGAATGCGCAGGTCCAAGATTGGTCTTAACCCACCACCTTTCTTGGATACAATGAAGTAGGGGCTGTAAAACCCCGACCTCATATCGGCAGGAGGAACCGGCTCGATCGCGTCCTTCGCCAGCAGGACATCGATCTCTGACCGCAAGACTTGGGCATCGCTCCTCCGCACGGTGGTGAAGAGGATGCCCCTGTACTTGGGCGGCCGGCGCGCGAACTGAATCGCGTAGCCGAGTCTGATGGTACGGATGAGCCAGCGAGACGGCCTGGGGAGACCTAGCCAGACTCCCAGAGACCGAACAAGCGGGACCAATGGCACCACAGACGTACCCGGGGTGGGGCAGCGAAGTGGTGTACGCAGACCCGACTCGGGAGGCCCGGAGGCGGCCCGGAGTGTTGTCTGGGTACTCCAAGGTGGGGCAGAGTGTGGGTGAGGAGGCCCGGGGGCGTCCTCGGTGCCCACACTGCTGCCCCCTGGCGAAGGGGAGTGGCAAGGCCCGGGGGCGTCGCACACTGCCAACCTGGCCCTCTTGGGGCCCAGGGAGGGAGGAAACTGCTCTTTTATTGAGAATGTGGGTACCGCTGGACTCCGAAGAGCCAGCAGCAGGATGTTGTGAGAACCAGTGGTGACATTCTCCCCCCGGCCCTCTTCCGGACACCACCTCCCCTGGAGCAGCTCCTCTTCTCCCTGGGCTGCCCGTCTCAGGGCCGCTTGCCCTTGCGCTTGCCGGCGGACTTCGCGGGATCCTGGACAGGTTGGGCAGCACCCCTACGCCCGGCACCAATGGGAAAATCCACGAAAGCTGCCTCAGCGTGCTGAACGCCCAAACACGAGAGACAGCGATGGGGGACAGATAACGACGGCATCCAGAAACACGCGGTTTGAATGACATCTTGAAAAAGACGCAGGGTCAAACCGTGTTGCTCTTTTAGAAAAGGAAAAAACCGCTCCGATCAGTGCCGAGGCACACAGGGGAAATTACCGCGGCTCGCAGCGGTTCAAGGGTGCAAGCCCCGGCTGAGAGCACTCACAGGAAAAACGCCCAGGAAGCTGTGAGAACAGCTGTTTGTTTTTCTCTTCGCGATCACCACTGTAGGGCACCGTCACACCGACACCGGAACTGGAGCGATCCTCTTCACAAGACTGTTTTATAAACACTCTTCGTAGGAACACACCAGAAGGTACTGTTCGGCTCCAAAGTTGAAAGCGATATGCGGTGCTTCCACTTCCGTATTTATACCCGCGATGCGGGGCGGGTCGTGGAATGCGTCAACCGCATGCCAATCTTCATTGGCTCGTTTATAACACTCGAAGTAGATTGGTCTCTGAAAATAGATCCCAATTCGTCGGTCAGTTCCGACGTACGTCGAACGTGACCGACTGAAAGGGAACTGTACGTCAGATCAATGAAAAAAACAAGTCAGAGCAGCAAAGTATTGTGCTGATTTTGGTGGACATCGTTTGAAAGCTAAAACCAGAGTAAAACCAAAGAATATAGTTCTGATGTGCAGCAAAAGATTGTTGAGCTTCACAAAATAGAAAGTGGCTGTAAGAAAATAACTAAAGCATTTAAAATCCCCATTTCCACCATCAGGGCAATAATTAAGAAGTTCCAATCAACTAAAGATGTTACGAATCTGCCTGGAAGAGGACATGTGTCGATATAGTCCTAATGCACGGTGAAGAGGAGAGTTTGAGTGGACAAAGACTCTCAAGGATCACAGATAGAGAATGGCAGAGATTAGTTGAGTCTTGGGGTCAGAAAGACTAAACAAAATATCAAACAACCTCTACATCACCACATTTTGATCAGGAGGATTTCAAGAAAAATCCTCCTTGCTCATCCAAAAACAAACTCCAGCATATTCAGTTGTCAGACACGACTAGGAATTCAAAAGGGACCGGATTCTGTGGTCAGATGAAACTATAAAAAGAGCTTTTTGGCAGCAAACCCACCAGATGGCTTTGGTGCAAACAAGGATAAAAAGTACCCCATGCCCACGGTTAAATATACTGCTGGATCTTTAATGTTGTGGGCCTATTTTTTTGCTGGAGGTCCTGGACATCTTGTTCAGATACATTATATCACAGATTCTAGCAAATAACAACAGATAAAAAAAAAAAATCAAAACCTGTCTGCTTCTGCTAGAAATCTTATAATGGGCCGTGGTTGGATCTTCCATCAGGACAATGTTCCAAAACAAACATCAAAATCAACACAAAAATGTGTAACCCTAACTGAGCACAAAATGGAGAGAACTGAAGAGAAGAAGCACCAACACTGAGCTGTGAATCTGAAGTATCTGGAGAGATGTATTGAGGAATGGTCTCTGATCTCTTGTCAGGTGTTCTCCAAACTCATCAGGCGTTATAGAAGAAGATTCAGAGCTGTTATCTTGGGAAAAGGTTGTTGCAATAATTGGGTGCCAATGTGAACTAGAGAAAAACATTTATTTCATAATGTGATTTTTCCCCCACTTTCAATTGTTTTACTTCAATGAAAGGTTAGAAGTTTGTGCATTTTTTGGAATTAAACATTCAAAAGGATAAACAATACAGATTTATTTTCACAGCTGCCTTTGCCGCCATATTTACCAAAGGTGCCAATATTAGTGGAGGGCACTGTAGTGTTGTGA
Source organism: Coreius guichenoti (assembly GCA_039654105.1). Classification (NCBI taxonomy): domain Eukaryota; kingdom Metazoa; phylum Chordata; class Actinopteri; order Cypriniformes; family Gobionidae; genus Coreius; species Coreius guichenoti. Next base: position 4,896,404 of record CM077172.1, on the reverse strand, counting down.
TTATGATACTAGTTTTAATGTTAAATCTCAACTTGGTTGATTTTTTTTTTTCCTTTCCATTCATTTGCAAACACTGCATATACTGTTGGGTTCTATTGCAGCCTCATAATCAAAGCCACAGTGTACAGTCAGTGTTGATGCAAATTAATGTCTGATCAATCAAACCAACATTTACAACACGAAATGACACTGTAACTAATCACAACATTAAAAATGAGGTCTACGTTGACACATTTGCATATAGTCAGTTACTGAATTTCAAATTATATGAAATGTTTTAAAGCTGGAAAAAAAGTCATGCCATGCAATTAGTCGATCATTGATGTTACTTCCGAGTACATGGGTTCTCGTGAGCAATTAGTGAAGGAGGTGATGAATTTCATTATTTCAGATGAAGCACTATATAACCACTAAAAAATCTCTTCTAATAGGTGTACTCTGAAAAACCCACAACATTAAAAGTGATAAAAGCGACTCATCACACCCTGCACTTTGCTGAGGGGGGACCGCATTTCACTCCAGGAACCAAACACTGAATAAGACTAGCTAAGATCACATGCTAAATCAGGCAGGGGAACCTAGTAATAGTGGAGCCACAGGGAGCCGCTAGCAATTTTGGTCCCTATGAAAGAATATGATGTTGGGCCCCCTACCGCACCAAACATACAAGCCAACCTAGCTATCCAAAATCTTTGTCTGCAATTTAATAATACTGACCTATTAATCTCCGCTCGCTCAACCCAGAATGCCCTTTGTGACATGCTGGTTCAAAAATATGTGAAATAAGTAGGGCTGCCCCAACTAAAGTTTTTTCTACTGGACTAGTAGTTGTTCATTTAAGCCATTAGTCGACTAAGCACTTTTATTAATTTAATTACATAAATATATACTGGAGAGAATTCTAAACCATAATGAGCGTTTACGTAATATATTAGCCTATTCCGCACTCAAGCGCACGCATAAAGCTTGCCACAAAGAACCGGCAAAAATAATGATTATGAATGTGTCAAAAATAGCAAGGAGACATTTTAACTGTTTATTAATAAACTAGTGTTTTCTGTGTCAGTGTCTGCTGCAAAGATGAAGTTGACGATGCTGACTCGCCATCTCCGCAGTGAACGCGCCAAATGCACATTTCATACAGATTACATAATCAGAGAGTAGCCTATTTCTTTTCGTTTTGAATTGTTTAATTTAAAAGTATACATTTCTATAGAGAAATATGTCATGTCTATGAGGCAAGTAGTAGAGTTTTGGTTCACTTATGAGATGCGCTCTAGTCCTGCAATGCAGGTGATCGCGCCAGCGCCTCCATGTTAGGATTATTGTCTGCTCTATTTGCTTATTATTTATTAAAACCAGGCAATTGGTTGATGTAACACTGATTAAAATTAAGATACAATTTATACAAAACGAAATTTTGTAAAGAAAGGTGGTCAAAATCATTTCTGACCCACTCCATGTCTCCCGGCATATTGCGCATCTTATGTCCTGTCTCATGCTGTTCACTTTTCATAATCAACATAGATGACATTAAAAATAACATTATAATATTTAAACATAAATATGAAACTAAATACCTTTTCTTAATGGCTACAACAAGTATAGTACCCTACAGTACAGAGAAATTTCATGTCGGAGCGGGATTTGAGCGGATATCGTTTTACTGGTGAGCGTGAGCGGTTCATGAGTGGAGCGTTTTGCCGGAAATGCAGAAATAAGCCATAATTTTGTTTTATTTGTAACTCTTTGGTAGATTATACATTTATAATTTCTATTACATTACTACTAGTACTGTTACTACTAATAAAACCGATCTCTAGGGCCCCAAAAGTGCGTGGGCCCTTAGAATCATCCTAACTTTCCCCCCCTTAGCGGCGCCCCTGGCCACATGCGAGAAACACACTGCCAGACATCGGTCCTGGGACATTTCCTCTGTAATACTAAGAATCATTATCAGATATAATTTCCTAATTCCATTACCATATCATAATATGTCTTCAGGTCAATAAGAGGAGACATCATTTCCTATCAGATATCAGACTTCACAAGTCACGCTGGAAGGATACAAGGACCCAGATTAGAATCCTGGTTGAAAAACAACAATTGTCAACAATGAGCAAAACATTATAATGTACTTTTGGTATCCAAGATGTGAGGGTTCATTTCTTGGCCATTCTTTTTATTCTGCTCTCACAATGACAAAAACACAACAGTCACTGCATTCTGTCTTGCAATCTGCTCACCCAACTTAATGAACAATATCCCATGAATTATTTCACTTGCAATCACTCATTTCTCTCCTGAAATCCTCGCTCACATCTCTCTTCTAGTCTATTTTTGCGATACCCTTTAAAAATTTATATTCTCCATTTGTCTTCACTTCCAATCCCTATTAATAGTATCCAGTCCTGTGCGAAAGATAGTAAAGTAGGGATTAGGAAATGCAATATGATATATTTATCAGTTAAAATGATAGAAAGCCATTTGAATTATCAGTCACATTATTACAATTCAATAAAAAAACCTTTTGGTCAACTTCGGTCCCATTTAACACATTTCACTGTTTAAATCCATTTTACATAATTCCACATAATTTCTCAAAAAATAGCATGAAAAATACAAAGAAATAAGTTCTGCACTTTTCTTCTGGGCATGTCTTTTGGCCATAAAGCCATCGATCTGTAACAAAAGGCTAGAGGAATGGAGAGGAAAAAGTTGTTGGAAAAAATCGAAAAAATAGCTTTTTTTGAACAATTACAGTTGCTCCCTTACAGGCACCGCCATATTTTTAAGTAGCCAAAGATTTTCCTAGTCCACTGGTAGTCGTTCATTTAAGCCAGCTGACTAGTCACACATTTAAGCTATTAATTTAGTTACTTAAAGGGATAATTCACCCAAAAATCAAAATTCTGTCATCATTTACTCACCCTCAAGTTGTTCCAAACCTGTATGAATTTCTTTCTTCTGCTGAACACAGAAGATGATATTTTGGAATTTTGTATATAATATGGGTAACCAAAGAGTTGACTGGCCCCATTGACTTCCATAGTATGAAAAAGAAAAAAAAAAGGAAGTCAATGGGGTCCATCAACCGTCATATTTCAAAATATCTTCTTTTGTGTTCATACAGGTTTGGAACTTGAGGGTGCGTAAATGACAGAATTAAAATTTTTGGGTGAACTATCCCTTTAAATAAAAAAAAATGATCAACTGGCCAGAATTTTGACATCACAATAGATGTGAAGGGCTATAATGCGTTAAGAGCTCGCTCAAGTACTGGGGAGCTAAACCATTTAGTGCTTTGTAAGTAATAAGCAAGATTTAAAAATGTATACAATGTTTAATAGGGAGCCAGTGCAGTGTTGACAGAACCGGGCTAATATGGTCATACTTCCTGGTTCTAGTAAGACCTCTAGCTCCTGCGTTTTGGACCAGCTGGAGTTTGTTTATTAAGCGTGCAGGGCAACCACCCAGTAGAGCATTACAATAATCTAGCCTTGAGGTCATGAATGCATGAACTAATTGTTCAGCATTTTGCATTGAGCATACGTCGTAATTTAGATATATTTTTAAGATGGAAGAATGCGGGTTTACAGATGCTAGAAACGTGGCTTTTAAATGAAATAGCACACATTTGACAAATAGCGCACATTTGTCTAGGTTAACATTAACCTTAGAGTGAGCAGCCATGTAAAGTGGCTAATATTATGCTACTATCTACATGTTGCGTCCGAAAGCTTAAAAATGCTGCCTTCGGAGGATTCATTCCAAGCTACTACCGTAGTAATTAGACAATCTCATTAGAAATGACATCAGAAGTGGAAAACATTGATCAAAAACGTACATTTACACACAAACTGACCAGCAACTGCAACTTTCAGACGCCATTTTTTTTTTTCAAGCTCAACTGTCACCGAATGGAATGCATAGGATTGTGGGATATCAAAGGCAGCGAAGGATACATCTATGCTGCCTTAAAAAATTATCAGACGATGGTCTCTCAGGAGACAGAAAGTGAAGCTAACATTGGATTTGGCCGTGCCTTGATGCCTTCTTACCTTGGAATGCGTCCTCCGAAGGCAGCATTTTTCAGTTTTCAGATGCAGCATCATGTCCGAATCCAATGTTAGCTCCACTTCCTTCATCTCATAATTTTTTTTTAAGGCAGCATAGCTGTACCCTTCGCTGTCTTACACAATCCTGTGCGATCCATGCTGTGACAGTTGAGCAAAAAAAAATAAAATAAAATAAAATAAGGATAGTGTCTGAAAGTTGTGGTTGGTGGTCTGTTTGTGTGTAAATGTTTTTGACCAATGTTTTCCACTTTTGATAGGGAGAAATTACTATTGTGGCAATTAAATATTTGCTTTGTTATCACCTCAATCTATTTTGCTGTAGATCATTAAACCATTACGCTGCCTCAGAGGTCTGTCTGAAATCAGTTTCAGCAGGTACCTTCATGTGCAAACGACTGCTTGTTAAGGGAGTGAGGCAACAAGACAGCTGCCTAAGCTTTCGAACGCAGCCCATGTTTGAGGTCGATGAATGATTGGCAGACATTTGGATTTCCTGCCCTACATAATTACCACATGGATCTGCAGTGTTAACGATCTGTCCGTCATGGACTGCATGACTTTGCCACTTCCTGTGGAGTTTTTTTTCCAGCGACCTACCGACCAATTAAAATTTGCTCAATCAAGCCTCTTCTCATTGACTATTATTTGGACTATCATGGAAGAAGAAAGCCATTGTGTTTACAACTGTGACAATGAGCGCTTAGGATGAACTAAATGCTGGATTTTCAAAAGTATGGTAAGTATGTAATGTTCGCGGCATAGACTCTTTAAAATACATCCAAGAGTTTTACACACTGGTCTGTTAATGTAGCGACATTGACGTTACATTTTCATGCCCCTAAACATAACGCGGAACAAAGCGAACTGTGATCGGTTGAGGTCAGAAGGCCTCTGGGCGGTCCTTGACCTTCATTGATAAGCTGCTATGGAGTCCAGACCTTCTGCCGTCAGTCTGAAGGTCTGGCTATGCAAGACTAGTTAAAGGTGGTGGACAAGACCTTATGATTCAAGAACTGTAGATTGCCCACTTCATGGCACTTTGCAGAATATGTAATTTCAACCAATATACTCCCATCACTTGGGACACAACATTCTGACAAATGATTCAATTGCATTTCAATACGCTTTCAGAAACGGCAGGGATGCACTGGGACTAAAAACAGACCTCTGTCAGCCTACAGCAAACTGTAGCCTGCTGTATAATCTAGTTCATATTTATCGATTTTTGCAGTGTTTTGATAAGTCTGAAATAGCCGTTGACATTGCAAAAACAATAAATCTCTATACAGTAATGTAAATTTAATCAGCTGTTGTTTTGGTGATTTTATATGAAGGCAGTTCTCCTCAAGAGTAATCATAAGTGAAGTTTATCACATTAACTAGTGTGAACATGTTAATATTTACAAATAACAAAAGCACAATACTTCTTTGTCTTCATTTTTTCTTGAACAGTGTGCTCTCTTTCTTTAAAAATAAATGCTCGCTAAAATTCCCCAATGTCTGAAATAGACTCATCTGACGAAGTTAAGAACTCTTTCTCCTTGCATATTTACTTTGTATCTAAATTAGGTTTCAACAAGTCAACCGGCCCACCTGCTACCAACCAAGAAGAGTTTGAAACAGAGACTATGTTCAGCAGCTCGCTAAGGATGTAATAAATCCAGATTATTATCTTCAGGTCGTACATTGTGTCCTCTGAGAGATTAACAGGTTGTTGACCACATCTGTACTCCCAGCAGATTCCGCATTCATTTTAATGAGAGATTGTGTAGCTGACTGACAGACCCGGTTATGCAAACAAGAACCAAAATAAACTTCAAACAGAGGCACGAGTCAACATCTAAACGATGGCTGAGGTTACTCTAAATTACACATGATATTCATCACACGATTACCATCGACAACAGTAACCCGACTCTCACTCAGAGCCTCTAATCTCTTCTCATGACATATTGACTCCTCTGCAAGACAAATACACCTGACAATGGGCACTGAGGTCGGCACACCAAATGCCAGCTGATCTGCTCTTTATCAGCCACTGTAGAAATCATTTTTCTGCTCTCATGTTGTACCATTTTAGAACTATTTGACACAGCAGCACTACTTGATAGTTTTTCCCATATAATAAAAAAATAAAGCACTAAAAACTAGTCAGTCGATTTTATTAGGCATCACATTCCTGCCTGGTCTCATTGTTAATATGTAGGATATAAGTAACATTTAGAGGTAAAAAGCATACATTTTTGAACGTTTGGCTAGATGCCGAAACGTACAATATGGATATATTGACAACACTTATACGTAAACATTATTACGTAGGCTATGTACAGCTAAATATTTATGAATCTTTTATATCATAAAGTATTTGTATAATTACTCTTTTACCATTTTATAGATACATTTTAGATCCCTTAACCCTACCCCCAAACCCAAACATAACCATTTTATAGAGAATATAAAAAGAATATAGCCTATAAAACGTTATGGACAGAAATGTGTAGAAAAATTACAATTTTAGTAACAATATAGCATTAAAAAGATATTTTGAGTCGCTAATCCCACTCCTACCCCTAAACCTACCCATAACCATTCCTTAAAAAATATGTACAGTTATAAGGAAAAACAGGCAGACAAGAACCCCGGGCAATCTTCCCAAAATTTCATTTCACAAACTTATAACATACAATCGCGATCTGAATCTCAAGAATATCCAGACTGGAACAAGCCTATGGACTTTTTTTTTTGCACAATTTAAAACACGGTATTGCAATAAACAATCAGTTGTCAAAATAGTCATAAAACCCTGAGTTAAATTTTAAAACACTGCATAGTCTTCACTTACTGGAGGCCAGTGATTATAGCTTATAAAGTAATAAATGTGGATCTTTTTCTAACAAAAACGCATCTCTTTGCTTCAGAAGGCCTTTATTAACCCCCTGGAGTCGTATGGATTACTTTTATGATGGATGGATGTGCTTTTTGGGGCTTCTAAATCTCAGTTACTACTCACTCCCATTATGGAAGAACCAGGATATTTTTTAATATAACTCTGATTGTGTTCGGCTGAAAGAAGAAAGTCATATACACCTATAGTATGGCTTGAGGGTGAGTAAATTATGGGATAGTTTTCATTTTTGGGTGAACTAATCCTTTAATGACACAGACCAAATTTAAGACCTTTAAGACCAAACGCATGGATCTAATATAATGACATGCATCTGATTTCTTTCCCAACTGTTTATTCACTTAAGACATAACTGACTGTCTTCATGTAAATACTCGCCAAGACAGACATTTGGACACATTTTTGTATATATTTGACCGTTTAGGCACTCCTGAAACCGCAAGTATATTTTGCTCATCCGTGTTCAGCTCTGTTTTCAGCTCAGCACAGAAAACATGTGGGAATCAGTCTCGCAGATTAATGTGCTTTTAATAAATCTTTTTCAAATAAGTCATGTCCCGCAGACTGCATTTTACGAGACATGTTACATGATTTGACTGATTTGGATGTTAAGTTTAGGCTTTTAAGGAGGGGCGAAAGCACACAGCTTTAAAGGGAAGGAACGGCATGCGGCACAATGATCATTTTATCTTGATTATCACATTTTCATAATCGTTTGAAGCCAAAATCGAAACTAAAATTTTATTCGTCGCACAGCAAAACTGCTGTTGAATTGTTTTTTTAAATGCGCATGAAAGACACATGATAGAGACACATGACAAAATTTGGCCAGTCAGCACAGCATCTAGTCGGCAGTCATTGCTGTATTTTAACATTATTACGAGGATCACAAACTCTACGATTCGCTTGAAAAGTAGAACGTGGACGTTATATCGATCACGATATAAAATCGTCAGATCGCCCACCCCTAAAGACAAGTGTAATCATAATAATTCATTGCAAAAATGTCAAAAGTAGTCCAAATGACAGTGGTGGTATACAACAGTTTTGTATGAGGTATAGACCAGAATTTAGATATTAATCGCTGAAAATCTTATCATGCACTGAAAAAAACAATAAGTAAGATTTATGTAAATTTCACTTATGAAATTAAGTAAACTCTACTTAACTAAGTTAAGTAAAATTAACAAAGAAAATAAGTCATTTTAACTTGGCCAGTAAAAGGTTGAGTAATTTCTACTTGAATTTTCCTTTGCAAAACATTTTACTCAAAAAAATATAACTTTGAATTAAACTACATTTTTGAAGTGGATGCTTTACTTGGAAATATCTAAGTAACTAACACAGTAGATATTGTGTAGACACCATATCTACATAATAGAAGAAACGCAGCACCTGAACACAGAGACCTCAATACTTGGTACACAACACACAGTGACAGTAACGTTTGATGGATCGTTTTTGAGTTTGAATGTGTCATTTTGAGTAGAAAATGAACTCCAAATGTCACAAAATGGCAAGTTACTAAACCTAACAACAAAAGCAATGATAAAACAGCTGGAAAACAGTGAAAAATCAACCTCCTTAATTATTCAAACCCCAGTGCATGATGGGAATACCACTATCAGAAAAGTTGAGTAGTTTTACTTAATTTTATAATGTTGATATTTACGTTTTAATTTCTACAAGCTTGAATTGAGTACTAATATTAGAATTTACTTACTTTTTTAAATTCTTGTCTGAGCTAACGTTTTTATGTAGAAATTACATTTGTTTTTTCTGTAGTATTTACCTAACCACAAAATCATTTTTATCAGTGTGGCAATTAATTTTAATGCTGTCAAGTATTAAGCCTTAAATAAAGTTTTTACTATTGAAAATGATTTTATGCAGCAATGCAAGCAGCTGCTTCAGTTGTCAACAGCCTTTTCTGAATGAAAAAAATTGGTTTACATTATGCAAATCGCTCCACCTCTCTCTTTGTCACCACACTTTCCAAAAGAGACCTTTCCTTTTTTTTCTCCCCCTAAAAAAGTAAAGCCACAACCACAAACAGTTTCAATCAGAAGCCATCACATTAGGCGGAGGCACTTCAAGTGGTTCCCATTGCCTCGTGAGAAAAAAACATTAAGTTTCCCAAGCGTGGATATATGATGATGTGAAACTAAAAACCTCCAAGAGCACTTAGCAAAACGCCTCAGAATCACAAACTGTTCTCAGTAATGGATCTAACAGCCCATATTCGTTGGTACCTCCTGGGTTTTTCCTGCATAGAGAATTACCCTCGGTCGCCTCCGTCTGTCGACAAAACGCAGACAGGCAGTCACATGCTCAGATTAGGCCTGTCGTGATAATTAAATAATCATCAGAAATATATATCGTCACATGATCCTTCAGCAATCATTCTTATATTATGATTTGCTGGTACAAAGCCATCTAAAGCCATTCCAAAGCTGAATGTGAGGGACACTGCAGTGCACGGTAAAACTCTCTTCATTATCATATGTTCCCATTATAATACTTGATCTGTAGATAAAGGGCTGTGGATTTGCATAAAATGACTTTATCTTGCTGGAGTTTATCTAGCTGTTTCTGAACGATGTTGTACACGCTACCGGGTGACAACACAAGGACTATTAATTAGCATCACACGCACAATAACTGGAATTTAAAACTGTGAAGAAACAAATGATCAGTAAACTGTTGGACATTATAGACTAGGATTTGTGCGCTCAACATCTCTTCTCTTTGTGCCGTGAACTTTTCAACTTGCGCATGTTGCTTTAAGCACATCATTCTGCACCCGGGATGCGCATAAGCGGTTTGTGTCGCTCTGTTTTGAAGTGTTTCATATTATCATGGTTTTGTGCACTGAAAGATTATTAAAAGCCTATCTTGTTCTCTCATATCTTTGTTGCCCATTAAAAAGCTGCACATTACGTTTACAATAAACACAAATTTTATATTATTTGTGTAGGCCTATATATAATTATTTACATTCATATATAAATATAAATCTAATAATATAAATTGTTTTTCATAAATGTATTTTATAAGAACACAAAGTAATTTGTACCTTTTTATTAATATGTTTAGATTTTATAAAATTAGTCCAAAGATTTTTTTCAATAATTAATTTTTGTAATTGCAATTTTTGTAACTATCCACTCACCTAGTTTAATATATATTTTTGTCATAGCTTATGATTATTTATTTTTATTCATTTATTGTTTTCTCTATAATGAAGTAGTGTGTACTTGTGGATTCTGAATTGTGTTTAACAAATAAAAGAGTGACCATTAGTTCCACAAACACAGATGTATAGATATTCTATACTGATGTAGAAATACAGTGGTGGTCAGAATTATTGGCACCCCTGGTAAATATGATCAAATATGGCTGTAAAAAATAAATCTGTATTGTTTATCCTTTTGATCTTTTATTCAAAAAATTCCCCAAAATCTAACCTTTCATTGAAGTAAAAGAATTGAAAGTGGGGGGTAAATCACATTATGAAATAAATGCTTTTCTCCAAAACACGTTGGCCACAATTATTGGCACCCCTAGATTTTTTTATGAGTAAAATATCTCTGAAGTATATTCCCATTAATATTTACATTTTTTAGCACACCAGGGTGACTAGGAACATGAAATTGTCCAGCTATGATGTCTTGTTCCACAGGAGTATAAATATGAGGAAACACAAAGGCCAAATTCCCTTAATCATTCATCACAATGAGTAAAGTCAAAGAATATAGTTCTGATGTGCAGCAAAAGATTGTTGAGCTTCACAAAATAGAAAGTGGCTGTAGGAAAATAGCTAAAGCATTGAAAATGCCCATTTCCACCATCAGGGCAATAATTAAGAAGTTCCAATCAACTAAAGATGTTACGAAAAAGAGGACGTGTGTCTATATTGTCTTAATGCACGGTGAAGAGGAAAGTTTGAGTGGCCAAAGACTCTCCAAGGAGTCTTGGGGTCAGAAAGCCTACAAAAAACAAAAAAAAAAAAAAAAAAAATCACCTCATGTTGTTTGGGAGGGATTCAAGAAAAATCCTTGCTCATCCAGAAACAAACTCCAGCATATTCAGTTGTCAGACACGACTGGAAATTCAAAAGGGACCTGGTTCTGTGGTCAGATGAAACTATAAAAAGAGCTTTTTGGCAGCAAATCCACCAGATGGGTTTGGTGCAAACAGGGATAAAAAGTACCACATGCCCACGGTTAAATATACTGCTGGATCTTTAATGTTGTGGGCCTATTTTGCTGGAGGTCCTGGACATCTTGTTTAGATACATGATATAATGGATTCTAGCAAATACCAACAGATAAAAAAATCAAAACCTGACGGCCTCTGATAGAAATCTTATAATGGGCCGTGGTTGGATCTTCCATCAGGACACGATCCAAAACAAACATCAAAATCAACACACAAATGTGTCACTGAACACAAAATGAAGCTTCTGCCATGACCATCCCAGTCCCCTGACCTGAACCCTATAGAAAATGAGTGGAGTGAACTGAAGAGAAGACGCACCAACATGAATCTGGGAATCTGAAGGATCTGGAGAGATTCTGTATTGAGGAATGGTCTCTGATCTCTTGTCAGGTGTTCTCCAAACTCATCAGGCATTATATAAGAAGACTCAGAGCTGTTATCTTGGCAAAAGGTGGTTGCAAAAAGTTTTTAATAGAAGGGTGCCAATAATTTTGGAGTTTTGGAGAAAAGCATTTATTTAATAATGTGATTTACCCCCCACTTTCAATTCTTTTACTTCAATAAAAGTTTAGATTTTTGTGAATTTTTTGAATAAAAGATCAAAAGGATAAACAATGCAGATTTATTTTTTACAGCCATATTTGATCATATTTACCAGGGGTGCCAATAATTCTGACCACCACTGTATATGAATGATACATTTATAACCCTTTTATTTTGCCAGTTTGTTGTGATTGTTTCAGTTATTTACTGAATTGAATAAATACTTAAATATTTAAAGGTGTTAGCTGTAATCTTACACTGCAAAACGATAACTTAAAAAAAGGATTCAATTCATAATTATTTAATGATCGAAGCACACAAAAAATGTATGACAAAGCCCTAAAACTGACAATTAATCAGCATAATCGCGAGCCGAAGGTCGGCCGGGCCAAGCAGGATTTTACCACTTCCGCCTCATTTTGATCCAGGAAAAACCCTGGATTATAATGCATTTCTTTTGTATACTGATACTATACGACTAGAACAGAATAGAATAGACTGAACATCAGAGAAAAACAACTGTATATTTCAAACTGTTAACAGCCATTGGTGAAACATCTACTATGATTATATAATATATAATCATATATATACAACCCCATTTCCATTTTGTAAACAGATTGTCTATTTACACTAAGTGCAAATAGCCCGCCTTGTTGGCAGAGGCTATTTACACTAACTCTGCCCTCTGATGTCTGGTTGGACTAGACAAAATTACAGAAGATGCAGAACTATCAGCTGTATAAACAGTGTAGGGAGTAAGGCGCGTAGGAGGAAGTTTTGACGCAAATCAACCCGAGTTTGAATCTGTCTTTTGCCAAACTCGCTCTGCTCCCTTTTCCAATCACATATCGGTTCAGAAAGGCATTTCATTTCAATAACAATGAAGAAAAGTGGAAATAAAGTGTCTAACGTGTGTTTAATAATAAAGTGTTTATTGGTTAGGGGTATGTGTAGGGAGGGCTTTATTGTCTAATATTGTTTAATAAGGCGGCATCAATTTAATAAATATAATTTACACTCTTTGTTATTAATGCATGCCGTTTAATGTTAATGTTTAATTTATAGGTATACATAGCATCTAAATACTATTTACACTTATTGCAAAGAAAATGCTGCTATTTTTACATACAGTAGTGTAAATAGTATATCGCTATTTTCACTTAGTGTAAATAGCATATCGCTAAGAAAATGCTGCTATTTTCACAGTGTAAATAAAATCTATCGCACTCAATGCAATCAAATCTGTGATTCATTGGGGGGGGGGGGGGGGGGTCTAATGCTATCTGATGCATTCTGACTTATGAGAGTTGGATTCTCATGCTAAACATGGTCAAAATTTGTAAAAAAAAAAAAGAGTATTGACGGAGTATTTCTGTGCCAAATACACTCTTTCAGGATTCGAAGGGATTTTTTTTGAGTATGGCCCTGTATGACGTCATAAAGGGCGGAATTCCTTGTATGGGCACTTCTCCCGGATGAGTGCGTGCGCACATCAACCAGAGCGAGAGCAAGAGCATGTCCATCAACAAGCTTCGCTTGGTTACGGAAACCGTTGGCAGTGCTGTTCTTAGACCACGAAATCAACATTGTCACTAAAGAAGTGTGTTTTTGGTTGTGAGGGAAAGATAACCTTGTTCAGCTTCCCAAATAACCCAGTGTTAAGGAAACAGTGGATGCAGTTTGTTTTTCCGGAGCAGCAACAGAGTTCTGCAAGTGTGTTTGTTTGTTCCAGGTCAAAACCGCAGGCGGTGAGTGAAACTGCATCAAATGTCTGTTTTGATGGCAATCGGCACGTAAGTGCATATAATGTGAACAACACGAACGTATAGTGAATCGAAAGTTATCCAGGGATATTGCCATGATGTATTGTGTGTGTGTGTGTGTGTGTGTGTGCATGCGCTCGTGACTCTTTAGCTCCGCCCATTGCACGCCTCCACGTGCTCGGCTGTTTTCAGAAAGAACCAGTACAGCGTATCTGTCTTTTATAAATATAGATAAGATATGAAGGATGCAATACTGCTCTATAGGTACTCAAGATGAACATGAGAAACTGTGTGTGTTATGTACCCTTTAATTCTCTTAAACCTTTACTGACAAAAGTACAAAGAAAAGATTTCCAATGTTTTCACTGACCAACTTAATTTTTTTTGTAAATATCAAATAACACAAGACAGCCGCTGATTGTCCTTTTCATGATGAGCCATACATTTTCAATAGGAGACAGATCTGGACTGCAGGTGTAGAGTGTCAACGAAAACACTCTGTTGTAGCATGTGCAGAATAAGGCCTGGCATTGTGTTGCCCAAATAACCATGGACTTCCCAGAAAAAGATGTCACCTTAATATATGTCTCTACAATCCCAATACACACCTCCACATCAGTGGTACCTTCACACATATGCAAGTCACCCATGCCGTTTGCACTGATGCACCCTCATAACATGACAGGTGTTTGCATTTGCACCTGTCGCTGATGAAAGTCTGGATGGTCCCTTTCGTCTTTGGGACTGAGAACTCAATGTCCATTTTTCCCAAGCTTGTCCCAAGAGAACTCGGCGGCATCTCTGTATAGAATTGATGTGTAGCTTTCTCCTTGTGCAACAGGCAGCAGCACACTGTCTTAAGTGACTCTAAAGTTTTCTACTCCCGAGCACATGCTGGCTGTATTTAACACAGTATTATGATGGTTTCTCATGCAATGCCATCTGAGGGCTCAAAGAGGTTTAACAGAGGTTTCCTGCCTTGTCTTACATGTACTGAGATTTCTCTCGATTCCCTGAAACTTTTCACAATATTATGTATGGTAGATTGTGACCTAAATTCTTGCATTGAGAAATGTGATTTTTGAATTGTTTGACAATTCTCTCATTAAATTTGGCACAAAGTGGTGAGCCATGACCCATCTTAGCTTGCAATGACTGAGCCTTTGCTGGATGATACTATTATACCCAATCATGATACACTCAACTATTACCAATTCACCTGCTTATTATTGTATTATTGTTTCAAAACAGTTTAACTTGGATATTCTATAATATTTCCACTTTTATTTTGCTGCTGTCCCAACTTTTTTTAGAGTGTGTTGCAGCCATCAAAATCTATTTTTTTTTTTTACAGAAAACAATTAAGTTGAAAACATCTTTGTACTTTTGTCAGATAGGCTAGATAAAGGTGAAAGATGATTAACAAATCACTGATTCTTGATTGTATTGCATTTTACATGTCCCAACTTTTCTGAAAATGAAAAACTCCATGTCGAGCCGACTTTTAAAGATCCAATCAAAGTATAATGTTCCCTTCGGTTCTTATTCACTGAAAGAAAAAAATCATCAGATTATTTACAGAAGTAAAGGGTCTCGCCAGTTTTTCATGTCGCCATCGGATGGATAGCGCCAAAAACAACGCCCACAATGATCGACAGGCAAGTCGAGAGCTCTTCAGGACTGATATTTGGATACTTCTCCGGTAGTAGGGACATTTTGGTGTATTATTCCATTAAAAAAAACTTAAACTAAACAAATTGTGTTGTAGTCTACTGCATTGTAATGTGAGCACAATTTCTCTCATCTTATGTAACCGGTGAATACAGACTTCAAATGACTGACTGCCTGCCTTGATTTAATTTAAATTGGCGCCTCCTAGACTGTTCTGCTTAGCTGAGGTGGGCTTAACAGAAGAATATGCCTTCTTCAATAAAATCCAGGCAAAATCAAGTTTAAAGAGCAATTGTGAGGCGATTTTGGTGGCTTATTACAACCTACACGTGCGCGATAAACTACTTTGTTCTTTGTGATCAAATCTTTCGACGACTGAAAGAAACCAAACTTCCTCTCTCTTCAACAACTGCCTCAAACCGATTTGAAAAATTCATTAGCGAATCGGACTAAATCGATTCTTGAGTCAGAGCAGTTTTCGAAATCTACAATCACCGACTCATCGAACCGAGCCGAAAAAAACGCGCAATCTGAGTAAAAGTGAAGAAAATTGGACTGATAGGACCAAAAGAAAGTTTATGATTTGACAGTATGAGCGTTTTGTCTCATTGGTACATCACAATAGCATTTTGAATTGATTTTTTTTTGTTTTTGTTTTTATTAAAATGAATTAAAATGAGCCGAATCTGATCTAAAAACTGGACTGGTACACATTGGATTACAATAAGCTAATAAAACATTATTATTATTTTAGATTGCTGTAATATGGCTTTACTGAAACAGATCACAGAGTTATAGGCTATGCCACGTGATGAACTAGGTGAAATTAACTGTTCGAAAGAACCGATTCCAGGATTCGGACTGCACGTAGTTCATTAACTACAGTCAAATTAAACGCGGTTTAGCGGTTTAGCAGTCTAGTATAAAAAATACAAGTTCGTATGAGCTGAATGAACTATTGTTATCTTGTGGCATCATCTCTTCCACCGCAGATTCAAGAATCAATCACTGGAATAGTGGATTTCCAGGGCGTCAACCAGGGTTAGGACAGTTGACATGTCTTTCTCAAAAAATCCCACGGTGAACTGAATTGTTTTCAAGATTATTGGTGTTTGAGCATTACACTAATCGCATGCATATTATAAAATGCTCTAGGTTAAATTAGAGCACAAAACCCGTGGCGCAGAGAGAGTAGACCAGTGCTGATATACATAAATGGATGTCGGAAAACCAAACAAATAAATCAATGTGCACAGATATGTAAATAACTTTTTTTTTCATGTGCATCTGATGCTATGACAACAGTGACATACTGTATGCAATACAGAGACAGAAAAGTAAGCCTACATCACAGCCTAAACTAAACTATTTATATAAATGACTGAAAAAAGAAAAGAAAAAAAAACAATGTGATGTGAAGATTGCATACTGTCATAGAACTGAATGAGAAAATAATCTAAAAACTAAGCATGTTGTATGATCACACCAGCCTTCCTTTAAAATAATTACAACTCTTTTATGCATCAGACATGTTATTTGCATTTAATTATAACCCAAAGCATGTTTTATTGACCATACATTTGAATAGCTTTTCATCATGATCTACTCACCATCTTTTTTTGCAAAAATCAGGGAATTTCTTCGAACATGAGGGGAAAATTAATCCTCGGAGCAAAACTTGATGCAGTGATCCAAGGTGGAGAAAAACATCCAGTGTGAGCAACTTTACCCAAGTAAGTAAGACAACTCCAAGGGATTTTCAGCGAGAGAAAAAAAAATCGCAGAAGTCTGTGATCAGAAAGAGCGAAGTGCCTGAGATCAGAGATGAGCGCTTCCGGTCATTCATTAGACACTGAGCGAAATCACCGATCCTACTATGACCGAGGCTGGGCTTATGAATAATAAAGTACGAAATGACAACGTCGCTTCGTCCACCTTCTGTTGCCTCGTAGTATTAATTAGATTGTGCTGACGTTGCTTCTGAAACTTCCAATGGAGAACATTTGCTTATGAATGTTAAAAACTAGGCCTTGGCCATAGTAGGACTCCTAAATTTTCAGATCTTGACGGACACTGACGACAGACAGATTCCGTGCGACTGCAAACGTTTCCTAAAAGCGACCAAAGGTGACGATGGTTCACATGTTTTCTTCTCTTTTTTTTGCCCCACTCTTTGTGTAGGCAATAACTTATTGCTGTATTAGCATATACTCACATTTCGACATAAACAAAATTAAAATTAAAGATAGCATATTGTATTTTCAGGCTACCGTTAGGTTTCATTTGGCATAGTGCAGGGGTTTTCGAACTTTATGATGCCAAGGACCCCCAAATATGATGAACCTTTTATGAGGGACCCCCTTCCTAAAATCCATCTATATATTTAAAAAAAATTAACCTGTTAGATAAATAGTAAGTGTGACATTATAAATACAACATATTGTTTCCAAACTTAAATTGGCTATACTTAATGTTGGATGTATAAACCTGAAAAAGAACATTATTTGTATAAGCAACTTTCACAATAAATGTATGTAAGCAGCTT
This sequence comes from Coreius guichenoti, assembly GCA_039654105.1. NCBI lineage: Eukaryota > Metazoa > Chordata > Actinopteri > Cypriniformes > Gobionidae > Coreius > Coreius guichenoti. Next base: position 4,878,674 of record CM077172.1, on the reverse strand, counting down.
ACGTACTGCGTTAAGAATACCGCCTTACAACCCCAGTGAGCAATATAAAGGGACTATAGTGAGAAAAACTCACTAGAAAGATACAAAGGAAACATATACAATTCTGGAAAATATGTATATGGCAAGAAAGGAGAGAAACATTTAGAAATGAAACAGTTAGAATGTTCAGTAGACTTTATCCATTTTTGCTTTGTCTTTTTATTCACTGAAATGTTCTGGGGACCCCTTAGAACCCTTTGAAGGACCCCAGTTTGAAAACCCCTGGCATAGTGTAAAGTTAAAAAGACAAGTTTATCACATAACTTACATTTTGTTGCCCTTTTTGTTGGTTTAACTGCTTCTATTCTTATTTGTAAATAGCTTTGGATTAAAAAAATCTGCTAAATTATTAATATGTTAATCACTTTATCGCATGTATTTAGTAGCCTAGTAAAATATCAACACTGTAAAATATTTACAGCACCTTAAGCACCTTAAAATCTTACAAGATTATCATGCCAAATACAACTTTTTAGTAGATTTTTGGGTTGCTTACTACTAATCTTTTTTTTAAGGGTTTCATAAAAATTTGTACTAGTTGAGTAAAGCAAGTTTTTTTGCAGGTTTTAATCAATTTCACAATAACTGCAAGTTGGCAGTTCAAAACGTCAGTCACAGTTCAGAGAGAGGTCAGCGAAGACGAATGGTGACACCTAGTGGATTAAACATCTCTTTTCTTTCTTTAAAAAATAAATAAATATATATATATATTTAAAGCATTTCACATTTTACAGAACAACACCACCCCATACCAGCAAATGAGAAACAAATAAATAAGTAAAGTAAATAAATAAAAATAATAATAATAAAAAAATGCCTATACAACGATCAGGCATAACATTATGACCTAGTATTGTGTTGGTCCCCCTTTTGCTGCCAAAACAGCCCTGACCCGTCGAGGCATGGACTCCACTAGACCCCTGAAGGTGTGCTGTGGTATCTGGCACCAAGATGTTAGCAGCACATCCTGTAAGTCCTGGTTGCGAGGTGGGGCCTCCATGGATCAGACTTGTTTGTCCAGCACATCCCACAGATGCTCGATTGGATTGAGATCTGGGGAATTTGGAGGCCAAGTCAACACCTCAAACTCGTTGTTGTGCTCAAACCATTCCTGAACCTTTTTTGCTTTGTGGCAGGGCGCATTATCCTGTTGAAAGAGGCCACAGCCACCAGGGAATACCATTTCCATGAAAGGGTGTACATGGTCTGCAACAAAGCTTAGGTAGGTGGTACGTGTCAAAGTAACATCCACATGGATGGCAGGACCCAAGGTTTCCCAGCAGAACATTGCCCAAAGCATCACACTGCCTCCGCCAGCTTGCTTTCTTCCCATAGTGCATCCTGATCCCATGTGTTCCCCAGGTAAGCGACGTTTTGATGTAAAAGAAAACATGATTCATCAAACCAGGCCACCTTCTTCCATTGCTCCGTGGTCCAGTTCTGATGCTCACGTGCCCACTGTTGGCGCTTTCGGCGGTGGACAGGGGTCAGCATGGGTACCCTGACTGGTCTGTGGCTATGCAGCCCCATACGCAACAAACTACGATGCACTGTGTATTCTGACACCTTTCTATCAGAACCAGCATTAACTTCTTGAGCAATTTGAGCTACAGTAGCTCGTCTGTTTGATCGAAACCACACGGCCCAGCCTTCGCTCCCCACGTGCATCAATGAGCCTTGTCCGCCCATGACCCTGTCGCTGGTTCAGCACTGTTCATTCCTTGGACCACTTTTGATAGATACTGACCACTGCAGACCAGGAACACCTCACAACAGCTGCAGTTTTGGAGATGCCATCGTCTAGCCATAACAATTTGGCCCTTGTCAAACTCGCTCAAATCCTTACACTTGCCCATTTTTCCTGCTTCTAACACATCAACTTTGTGGACAAAATGTTCACTTGCTGCCTAATATATCCCACCCACTAACAGGTGCCGTGATGAAGAGATAATCAGTGTTATTCACTTCGCCTGTCATAATGTTATGCCTGATCGGTGTATGTACAAACCCGATTCCAAAAAAGTTGGGACACTGTACAAATTGTGAATAAAAATAGAATGCAATGATGTGGAAGTTTCAAATTTCAATATTTTATTCAGAATACAACATAGATGACATATCAAATGTTTAAACTGAGAAAATGTATCATTTTAAGGGAAAAATAAGTTGATTTTAAATTTCATGGCATCAACACATCTCAAAAAAGTTGAGACAAGGCCATGTTTACCACTGTGTGGCATCCCCTCTTCTTTTTATAACAGTCTGCAAACGTCTGGGGACTGAGGAGACAAGTTGCTCAAGTTTAGGAATAGGAATGCTGTCCCATTCTTGTCTAATACAGGCTTCTAGTTGCTCAACTGTCTTAGGTCTTCTTTGTCGCATCTTCCTCTTTATGATGCGCCAAATGTTTTCTATGGGTGAAAGATCTGGACTGCAGGCTGGCCATTTCAGTACCCGGATCCTTTTTCTACGCAGCCATGATGTTGTAATTGATGCAGTATGTGGTCTGGCATTGTCATGTTTGAAAATGCAAGGTTTTCCCTGAAAGAGACGACGTCTGGATGGGAGCATATGTTGTTCTAGAACTTGGATATACCTTTCAGCATTGATGGTGCCTTTCCAGATGTGTAAGCTGCCCATGCCACACGCACTCATGCAACCCCATACCATCAGAGATGCAGGCTTCTGAACTGAGCGCTGATAGCAACTTGGGTTGTCCTTGTCCTCTTTAGTCCGGATGGCGTCCCAGTTTTCCAAAAAGAACTTCAAATTTTGATTCGTCTGACCACAGAACAGTTTTCCACTTTGCCACAGTCCATTTTAAATGAGCCTTGGCCCAGAGAAAACGCCTGCGCTTCTGGATCATGTTTAGATATGGCTTCTTTTTTGACCTACAGAGTTTTAGCCGGCAGCGGCGAATGGCACGGTGGATTGTGTTCACCGACAATGTTTTCTGGAAGTATTCCTGAGCCCATGTTGTGATTTCCATTACAGTAGCATTCCTGTATGTGATGCAGTGCCGTCTAAAGGCCCGAAGATCACGGGCATCCAGTATGGTTTTCCGGCCTTGACCCTTACGCACAGAGATTGTTCCAGAGTCTCTGAATCTTTGGATGATATTATGCACTGTAGATGATGATAACTTCAAACTCTTTGCAATTTTTCTCTGAGAAACTCCTTTCTGATATTGCTCCACTATTTTTCGCCGCAGCATTGGGGGAATTGGTGATCCTCTGCCCATCTTGACTTCTGAGAGACACTGCCACTCTGAAAGGCTCTTTTTATACCCAATCATGTTGCCAATTGACCTAATAAGTTGCAAATTGGTCCTCCAGCTGTTCCTTATATGTACATTTAACTTTTCCGGCCTCTTATTGCTACCTGTCCCAACTTTTTTGGAATGTGTAGCTCTCATGAAAACCAAAATGAGCCAATATTTGGCATGACATTTCAAAATGTCTCACTTTCAACATTTAATATGTTATCTATATTCTATTTTGAATAAAATATAAGTTTATGAGATTTGTAAATTATTGCATTCCTTTTTTATTCCCAATTTGTACAGTGTCCCAACTTTTTTGGAATCGGGTTTGTATATATATATATATATATATATATATATGTATGTGTGTGTGTGTGTGTTTGTGCGTACAAGTACATATACACACACATAAACATACAATATCCATACATACATATGCATATATATACAGGTACATGCAAACATCTACATACACATGCATTAAAAATAAAATACTTAAAATAAAATGTCAATACCAATGATTGCCCAATTATGGAAAAGTTATTGCACCCTGCAAGACGCTATATAATCTACAGTACCACACCTCTTAAAGTATATGTCCAAAATGGTAAATTCAATGACCAGATTCAGTAATCACCTTTAAAAAAGGGCTTCCAAAAATCTCTTCGGTTTACCAGCAATGTCATATCTGATCTTTTCCATATGTAGCTCTGTAAGCCACATCTCAAATTTAGGTACAAACTCTTTATTCCACATCAACAAAATTGCCTTCTTTGCTATTGTCATCCCATATTGTATTGTCTGGATTTGATTAAGGCTATAGGTGTCTAAAGAAGGGGCCCAGTGTAATATTGCAATAAGGGGGACATGGGGAAAATCAGTCTTAAGTACCTTTGAAACATCTCTTTTTTCTTTTCTTTTCTTTTCTTTTCTTTTTTTGTTTGGAAATTTTATATTTGTTAGAAAAAAATAGTGCATGGCTGCCAGAAATTCACTGTTTTGCCTGGTTTTCTTTCACAATTTTACCCACACATGCAGTTTTAGTTTTGTAAATACATTTAGGGGAGTGTTGTAACACAGGGTCAGTTGTAACACTGTCAGGTTTTTTTTGGAACCAAATAAGTCTCATAACAGGTTTCAGCGTACAGTCAAGAAAGAATGCTTCAAATGATAGATATTATATTGCCGCAAACATTCTAAAGGATAAAGGGGGAAAAAACAGAAAAATGGGACACATTTAAGATTCACAGAATTTGGTGGAAGCATAGTGGGGGAGAATTTCTCCATAAAGTTTAACAAAATTTCATTCTTTTTGTTATTAATTAACATTAAGTACTTTTTCAATGAATCCACCTCTATTGAGAATAAATTACATTTTGGTATGCATTTTGCAAATTTTTTTGGGATGTAATATTTACCATGCAAAATGTAGAAGTTCACAACATATTCAAACATTTTGCTTCTGTATGTGTAAGAACATAAACATTTTTAGGGATAATTTATAATTAACATTAAAAATAGGTGGATGGCAACATAGCTGTTGAATGAACCATATGTTTTATTTTAATTGAATAATTGATTAAGGATTGTTCAATAACCACCAATGATAACCAGGAAGATAGAAGGTCACATGATCAAAGTTAATCAAAACTGGTCTTTCCATTAACCATGTCCAATAAACATGTAAACGAAAATATTGTCATGAACTTTAACTAAACAATATATAATATAAACTAAAATACTCCAAGTTGTACAGTTGTTGGTTTTGTGCTCATGATGAGTGTGCACACTTGCTCACACTTGGTTCATCCAGACGTCACCAGGTTGCTCAGCAGCACCAGACAATCTGCAGGACACAAAGACATGGACACTAAGCACTGTGTCCCAGTGTGTTTGTGCATCTGTAAACTAGAGCACATATGGCATATGGTTAGAGCTTGTGTGCATCCCTATTTGTTTCAGTATCTTTAATATTCAACATCATGTTATTCTATCTATCTATCTAATCTATCTATCTAATCTATCTATCTATCTAATCTATCTATCTAATCTATCTATCTATCTATCTATCTATCTATCTATCTATCTATCTATCTATCTATCTATCTATCTATCTATCTATCTATCTATCTATCTATCTATCTATCTAATTGCATTTTCTTCACTTACATTTGTATTAAGTGCAGTCACTTTCCACTATTTCACAAGAAAGTGAGACTGTTGAGCAAATGTTTGGCCAGCAGCTATAATATGGTTTAACAGGCTTTGTGTGTCAAACACAGATTAAGTTATTCATGCAGAAACAGCTTTTCCGATAGCCTGTAGCTGATGTTTAAACACAACAAGGGGCGTGTTTTTATTCTGTGAGCGGACTGACTGAATCAGGTTGAGCGCTTTTACTCCATGACATGGTAGAAACTCCATCTAGGACATCTCAGAAGGATTGTTTTTAAATGGAAGACCACAAAAGAGAGAAAAGTGGCACCGTTCAACAGGTGAGTTTGCACCTTATTTGCTAATTTATGAATAATCATAAATCTGAGATATACTGAACATGCTCCTGATTTGAGTTTTTGTCTTTTCAGATGGCAGATGACAGGGATTGTTTGTTGTCCTCACTTAAGGACACGGGGAAAAGTGGAGCTAGCTCAATGTCTTCTGCCTCATTTAATTTCATCAATTCCATTATCGGATCCGGAATCATAGGTAATATTTTGTTGTTAATGCTTCTACAAAATAATAATATCAATTTAATAAATGCATACAGGCACTACCAGTCAAAAGTTTAGACACATCGAACCAAATATATCTTCCTCTTGATCTTAATAACTTGTTGACAAATATAAATTGTCTATATAAATGTTGGTACAAAGCTAATGAGTTGGAGCATATATATCGAGGGAAAAGCATCAAGTGTCCAGCCATACATATGAACTCCTGAAGTGTTTAAAAAGCATCTCATGAAGGTGGTTGAGAGCATGTCTAGCAAATAGTTTAATATCTAAAATATAGAGTAAATCTGATTCGTTTAAAAAATTTTGATTACTACATAATTCCCAAACTTTCATAGTTTTGATGACTGTACAATCTCTTGGCTGACAGTTTAGATGTTTTCTCTTTTTTAATTTCTTGTCTAATTATTTTAATCAAAACAATATTACTAATAGTATAGGTAAGATATAGTCAATACAATATCTTTATAGAAAAATGTAAATCAAAAGCATGCTTGACCTATTGCTGATGTTTGGATGCAATTCTCACATTTGTGCATATTTTAATAGGCCAGTAGATGTGAGAACTGGCTTAGATTCCACATGGTACAGGATCATATGACTACTGAACAGCTCTAGTCTGTTCACATGCTTCTGCTGCAGGAAAAAAAAGAAGAAAAAAATATATTTTTCTGGTCCGCTGATATGGGGTCTAGTAAAGGTCAGCATTAAATTTGAATGCATATGTATGTATATTCTTGGCAGTAGCTATTTCTGTGCTCTCTCACCTGCCTGATCAGAGAGGAAAAAACAAAACTAGTTAGTCAGCTGAGCTTTCCAACTACAGACTGGGGCTAGTTGTCACATTTATGTGAATATTTAATGTGTGGGTTTATTTTAAGTCACCTTTTACAGTATGTAGATACAAACCTTTAAAAAAAGAGTTCAACAAGTCCTCCACATCTCTGGTCTCTTGGTTTCATTCTTCTAGGTTTGCCATATTCTTTGAGTCAGGCTGGACTCCCAATGGGTCTTCTGCTGCTTTTTCTGGTTGCCTTCATCACAGGTATGCACTGCAAATGTTCATTCCTTGTTAGCTATGCATCTAGATGACAATAATTTGCATTTTAAAATACTTGCATGCACTGGTTATAAAGAGAGCATAGAATAAAGTTGAGGGGATAGTTTGCCTATATATATATATAAATAGATCAAATTATATATATTATTATGGATATAATTTATATGGATATAACTTTTATGATAGGTTTATGGTGCTTTTATCTCCTTTTTTGGAGCTTAACAGTTTAAGTCACCATCCACTTTCACTGTTAGGAAAAAGAGCAGTGTTTCATTGATGATAAATATGGTTTTGAAATGACGATGTTGAGTATATGACGACCAAAATGTCATTTTTTTTGTTAACTACTCCTTTAACATAAATAGCAATGCTGTGCTCTCTTTATAATTAATGCATGTAAATGTTTTACACATTACTGTTTCTAAATGCATATAGTTTTTTTCCTTTAAAGGGGTCATGACATGAGAAATCAAATTTGCCTTGATCTTTTGGCATTTAAGAGGTCTTTGTACCATTAAAACATCCTGCAAGTTTCATAGCTTAAAACATCCTCCTCATTATAAACAAAGCATTTATTTAATCAAGCTCCCAAATTGTGACGTCACACAGGCAAAAACATTTGCATATGACTGCCTCCAGAGCAAAACATCGACAAATAATTATACTGTACATCATCGCACCATAGGCCCCGCCCACTGGCATTCAGTGTCCCTGCAATAACAGACCGGCATGCATCTATAAATTATTCATTCAAAGAACGTTGTGCAAGTTTACTCCTACAATGGAGCCGCAAACTTCATATACTTTTAAAAATCCAGCGTTTAGTTGATCCTGGTATGCACTCATTGTCACAGTTGTAAACACGACGGCGTTCTTCTTACACGAGGGCGTTTGGCGTCACGGCATTTGTTTGCAGGCGGACCGTTAAAGAACTCACTCGTCTCGCGGACATCCAGTAGAATTCAACCAATCAGATGACAACTTCGATGCATCAGACGTTCAGCCAACGGTCCGTGGGCGTGACGTCTGAGGCTGAGACTACTTAACGGCTGACATTTGCCTACACTGGATGTGAGCGTCGCGTCAAAAGCAAATATAATCCATTATAATCAGTGATGCTGTCTACACTGGATACAGTATACAGATGTGTGTTCAGTTTCTGACATACTCCACACGCTTGAGTCTGTCAACAACAGGACAAATGAAAGAGTGAAAGAACGTTCGCAATGACGTTGGCAAATCACAACAGTGGCCATTGGCTGACAAGCCTTAAAGGAGCCGTGCCTTAAAAACTGATCATTTCAGACAGAGGGTCAGAATGAAGGTTGAAAATAATTCCATATATATATATATATATATATATACTTTATTAACATTATATGTGAACATCAAGGAGCATAAAATAATTTTTAAAAATCCATGTCATGACCCATTTATACATTTTCAAATCTAGTGCCATTGTCGAAAGTTTATTATATATTGTTTTTATTTTATTTTATTTTTTCTTCGTGCAGATTACTCCATCATTCTGCTGGTCAGAGGAGGGAATCTGTCTGGCACTCACAGTTATCAGTCTCTGGTTCAAAGCACATTTGGCCAGATAGGATATTTGATTGTGTCAGCTCTGCAGTTTCTTTACCCGTTCATCGGTAATCGCAGACATCCGTCCTAATGTCCTTTTGTTGTGTTTATATTGTGAGGTGAATATAATTGCCCTTATTGTGTCCCACATATAGCAATGATCAGCTACAACATCATCACAGGTGACACGCTGACCAAAGTGTTTATGAGAATCCAAGGAGGTGAGCTGCTTATTACATTTACTTTTTTAAAAGGTGTCATATCCCATTTTTATTGTTATTTTTTTTGTCCCAGAGGTCTGCTTATAATCTTAGCAAAGTGGTTTGTGCCAGAAAGTCATAATTTAGTTAATATGACCATTTTCATCCATCTCACAGTAGCAACACTTTTTTGCTGCTGTGCCTTTAAGACTTTTGTGTAAATGGTATATCTATTATTGAGACACAGCTTGTTGCTGCTTTTATTAATGGAATAATAGCATCTGCATTTGCCTTATAGGCATGAATAGGCATTATTACAGTGCGTCTGGAAAGTATTCACAGCGCTTCACTTTTTCCACATTTTGTTATGTTACAGCCTTATTCCAAAATGGATTCAATTTATTTTTTTTTCCTCAATTCTACAAACAATACCCCATAAAGAAGTTTGTTTGAAATCTTTGCAAATTTATTACAAATAAAAAACGAAAAAATCACTTACATAAGTATTCACAGCCTTTGCCATGACACTCAGAATTGAGCTCAGGTGCATCCTGTTTCCACTGATCATCCTTGAGATGTTTCTACAACATGATTGGAGTCCACCTGTGGTAAATTCAGTTGATTGGACATGATTTGGAAAGGCACACACATGTCTATATAAGGTCCCACAGTTAACAGTGCATGTCAGAGCACAAACCAAACAATAAAGTCCAAGGAATTGTCTGTAGACCTCTGAGACAGGACTGTATCGAGGCAAAGATCTGGGGAAGGGTACAGAAACATTTCTGCAGCATTGAAGGTCCCAATGAGCACAGTGGCCTCCATCATCCGTAAATGGAAGAAGTTTGGAATCACCCAGACTCTTCCTAGAGCTGGCTGCCCGGCCAAACTGAGCAATCGGGGGAGGAGGGCCTTAGTCAGGGAGGTGACCAAGAACCCGATGGTCACTTTGACAGAGCTCCAGCGTTTCTCTGTGGAGAGAGGAGAACCTTCCAGAAGAACAACCATCTCTGCAGCACTCCACCAATCAGGCCTGTATGATAGAGTGGCCAGACAGAAGCCACTCCTCAGTAAAAGGCTGCCTGAAGTTTGCTAAAAGGCACATGAAGGACTCTCAGACCATGAGAAACAAAATTCTCTGGTCTGATGAAACAAAGATTGAACTTTGGCCTGAATGGCAAGCGTCATGTCTGGAGGAAACAAGGCACCGCTCATCACCTGGCCAATACCATCCCTACAGTGAAGGATGATGGTGGCAGCATCATGCTGTGGGGATGTTTTTCAGCGGCAGGAACTGGGAGACTAGTCAGGATCGAAGGAATGATGAATGCAGCAACGTACAGAGACATCCTTGATGAAAACCTGCTCCAGAGCGCTCTGGACCTCAGACTGGGCCGAAGGTTCATCTTCCAACAGGACAATGACCCTAAGCACACAGCCAAGATAACAAAGGAGTGGCTAAGGGACAACTCTGTGAATGTCCTTGAGTGGCCAAGCCAGAGCCCAGACTTGAACCCAATTGAACATCTCTGGAGAGATGGGACGCCCCCTCCAAAAATAGTCCCTTTTTTTCTCTGTGAATGCATTGATAAAAGCAGAAACTTGACAATTGTGCTCTTTGTTTTTTTCAGTTGGTCCCGGAAACGTTCTTACAGAGAGACATTTTGTAATTCTGATGTCCACTCTTCTATTCACACTGCCCCTGTCTCTCTATAGAGATATAGGAAAGCTGGGAAAGGTTGAGTATTCAATATAATCACTTGTGATCTATAGCTTTAAAGCAATATTTCACCCAAAAATCTGTAATTCACCTATTATTTACTCACTCTCATGTGTATCTTGTTGTTTTTCTGTGGAACACAGCATTTCATAGTGAGCATGTCTGATTACCGACGCCAAGCTCTAAAATGGACAAGAAAGCACAATAATATATAATTTTATAAGAATAGTCCATGTGACCTGTGTGTTAGATTCCAAGGTATTTGAAGCCAGAGCATTGTTGTGCTCCACAGAAAAATAACATCATATGGGTTTGGATAACATGAATATTTTTATTTTTGGGTGAACTATTCCTTTAAAGGGATAGTTCACCCAAAAATGAAAATTCTGTCATTAATTACTCACCCTCATGTTGTTACAAACCCGTAAGTCTTTTGTTCATCTTTGGAACACAAATAAAGATCTTTTTAATGAAATCAGAGAGCTTTTTGTTCCTCCATTGACAGACTACGCAACTACCACTTTAAAAAAACATAATTTACCACTTTACAAAATATTAATCTTCAACGCATGTTCATACAACATCGTCCGCTCCCGCATCAACACAACACTCATGCATTGTGGTGCTCTCATGAACGTGCGTTTGCGATTAATATTTTGTAAATAAAGTGGTAAATAGTTTTTTGCACAAACAAAGCACTTGTGTCGCTTCATAAAATTGAGGTTAACCACTGGAGTCACATGGATTATGATAAACCTTTAATGATGTCTTTACTGCCTTTCTGGGGCTTGAAAGTGGTAGTTGTGTAGTCTGTCAATAGAGGGACAGAAAGCTCTCAGATTTAATGAAAAAGATCTTCATTTGTGTTCTGAAGATGAACGAAAGTCTTGCGGGTTTGGAACGAAATGAGGGTGAGAAATTGATGACAGAATTTTCATTTTTGGGTGAACTATCCCTTTATATTGACAATGAGCTCTCTCTTTCCCTCCTCTGTTCCAGGTATCTTTATTGTCCATGCTCTTGACTTTTGCCATCCTCATCACAGTGGTCGTGAGAGCAGCGACACTAGGACCACAGATGTATAAAATCTCTCTTCCCGTCTGTGTGCATTCATTCACACCGTCCACCATATGCTCATGTTTGCTGACCACAGCTCAGGATAATGATTTACCCTGATCTCACTGCACTCCCTTCATTGGGTTTATTTCATTTTTGATTTGATTTTCCATCATATTTTTTAGCCTTTAACAAGGCATATAGTGACTGCAGTGAGTGCTTCATAAGGATAACAGGCAAAATAATCGCTATAATACTGTTTTCTAGTGTTATCATAGAGACTTGGGAATGTGAATCTCTTGACTCTTTTTGAAATGCTAAAAAATAACCATTCAAACCACCCTAGCAATTTCACAGCATCATGGCAGTGACTTTTGAATGGGTATGCACAAACATTAAAAATTATTTATACAATTAATACCTCGCTTTGTGTGTTTACTTGCATTATTTTGTCCACAGACCTGCGTCAGATGATGCATGGATGTTTGCACGGTGGAATGCAATTCAAGCAGTTGCCGTCATGTCTTTTGGTGAGGTTTTACTTTCAGTGATATACACCTTTCTACATCAGTGTGGTCAGAGATGAGCATTCTCACTTGTTCAATTGAAACTGATGTATTTTTCAGCTTTTATCTGCCACCATAACAGCTTTATGATCTACGGGTCGCTGCAGGAGCCCACGTTGAGCAGCTGGTCTCTTGTCACGCATGTATCTGTGGGCTCAGCTGTACTGGTCAGTGCTGTCTTTGCAGCTGCAGGTTATGCAACTTTTACTGGTTATACACAAGGTAAATCACTGTATATCCTGGGTCACAATATCTGCACCTATTACTTTGATAAATCTGTGACATATGGTACACAATGCACTGAACGAACCTGAACACGATGACATGTTTTCCTGTTGTGTTTCTTGTCCAAGGTGATATATTTGAGAACTACTGCAGGAATGATAACTTGGCCACATTCGGTCGATTCTGCTACGGTGTCAGTATAATCACCACGTTCCCTCTGGAGTGCTTTGTAACCCGTGAGGTAAGATAATTTAAGCTTTTATATATGGGTGAACCAACTAGGAACACTTGACTACTTGACTACTTGAAAGCTTGAAAAACAAAACTTCTTAATGTTAAAACTTTTCTGTTATCACGTCCTGAAATGACGATCTGATCATGGCCTGCCCTTGATCAAGTTGATTTTCCATCATAGCCAAATATACACTATATTGCCAAAAGTTTTGGGACGTCTGCCTTTACATGCACATGAACTTTAATGACATCGCATTCTTAATCCGTAGGGTTTAATATGGAGTTGGCCCACCCTTTGCAGCTATAACAGCTTTAACTCTTCTGGGAAGGCTTTCCACAAGGTTTAGGAGTGTGTTTATGGGAATTTTTGACCATTCTTCTAGAAGCGCATTTGTGAGGTCAGGCACTGATGTTGGACGAGAAGGCCTGGCTCGCAGTCTCCGCTCTAATTCATCCCAAAGGTGTTCTATCGGGTTGAGATCAGGACTCTGTGCAGGCCAGTCAAGTTCATCCACACCAAACTCGCTCATCCATGTCTTTATGGACCTTGCTTTGTGCACTGGTGCGCAGTCATGTTGGAACAGGAAGGAGCCATCCCCAAACTGTTCCCACAAAGTTGGGAGAATGAAATTCTCCAAAATGTCTTGGTATGCTGAAGCATTAATAGTTCCTTTCACTGGAATTAAGGGGCCAAGCCCAACCCTTGAAAAACAACCCCACACCATAATCCCCCCTCCACCAAACTTTACACTTGGCACAATGCAGTCAGGCAAGTACCGTTCTCCTGGCAACCACCTAACTCAGACTCGTTCATCGGATTGCCAGACAGAAGCGTGATTGGTCCCTTCAGATAACACGTCTCCACTGCTCTAGAGTCCAGTGGCGGCGTGCTTTACACCACTGCATCCGACGCTTTGGTGATGTAAGGCTTGGATGCAGCTGCTCGGCCATGGAAACCCATTCCATGAAGCTCTCTACGCACTGTTCTTGAGCTAATCTGAAGGCCACACGAAGTTTAGAGGTCTGTAGCTATTGACTCTGCAGAAAGTTGGCGACTTCTGCGCACTGTGCGCCTCAGCATGCGCTGACCCCGCTCTGTGATTTTAAGTGGTCTACCACTTCGTGGCTGAGTTGCTGTTGTTCCCAATTGCTTCCACTTTGTTATAATACCAATAACAGTTGACGGTAGAATATTTAGTAGTGAGGAAATTTCACGAATGGACTTATTGCACAGGTAGCAACCTATCGCGGTACCACGCTTATATTCACTGAGCTCGTGAGCGCGACCTATTTTTTCACAAATGTTTGTAGAAGCGTCTGCATGCCTAGGTGCTTGATTTTTATACACCCGTGGCCATGGAAGTGATTGGAACATCTGAATTCAATGATTTGGAGGGGTGTCCTTTTGGCAATATAGTGTATATTGTTCTCCACAATACTTGTGATGGGAATGACAGCAGTATTGGGGACAGTGATTCTTTGACATAAAAAAATAAAAATAGTAAACATAAATGGGTCATTGACAAATAAAGCTTCCTTTTTTTTTTTTTTTTTTTTTTAAAGAAATCTTTTCAAAACTGTTGTAATGCATATTTCTGGTTCATGAACAATGTTGTTTAAACAAGTTTCAGTTGTTAATTAACATTTTAAAAGTGTTTAAATTCTTTTTTTTGACTCTTTTTATGTCAGGCAGTACAACCAAATAGTTGTATGTGTATATATACTGTAGTTGTACCACCTGACATGGAAAGTGTACCAACCTACCCATACTTGAGTTGGGCTCCTCTGGATGATGCATTATCATGTTTACTGTTACCTTGTTGATTCATAATAAAAGAGCCATGTTTGCAGTTGTGCCACACTGACATTTGAGAATATACAAATTGCTGGACAAAAGTTTTTCAATTATCTTTAAAAATGAAATAAAATAAAATAATTTTATTTCACTTAATTTTTATGTAATAATAATAATAATAATAATAATAATAATAATAATAAAAAATAAAAATATATACATATACACATATAAAATTATTTTATTTCAGTTACATTTCTCATTTTCATTTAGTTTAACTTGATGTACTAAAATAACAAATAATAAATAAAAACCATATAAACATCTTTTTTGTAAAAAAAAAAAAAAAATGACAAAATGACAAAAAAATAACAAAAGTACTAAACCTTTAACTAAAAATAAATAATTTTAAAAATTCAATATATTAATAAAAACTATAATAGTATCTCAATTATACTAAAATAACACTGGTTCTTATGGCAAAAACGTAAAGGACGATTCTGATTTTAACACTTTTTATAGTTTATTAAAAAAGGAAAGTTAAAAAGCA
Source organism: Coreius guichenoti (assembly GCA_039654105.1). Classification (NCBI taxonomy): domain Eukaryota; kingdom Metazoa; phylum Chordata; class Actinopteri; order Cypriniformes; family Gobionidae; genus Coreius; species Coreius guichenoti. The sequence continues at coordinate 4,863,654 of CM077172.1, read as the reverse complement.
TTTAAAATCATTCGTTGTGACACGTTGTCAGTCTTTAGACCTTTCCAGAGCTTTCTGTATGATATTACACTCATCCCGATTCTTTACTGACCACATGCAATGTTTGAATTTGTTGTAAAGTGTGACATACTTAAGATGATTGTTTTAGTATTTGTCTAACTTGCTTGTCCTTTCTTGATGGTGTCCAGGTGCTCTCCAATGTCTTTTGTAAAGGAGAACTCAGTAACACCGCCCATGTCATCATTACCTTGGTGATCATATCAGCAACGACTGCCATATCCCTCTTTTATGACTGTCTGGGTATTGTACTTGAACTGAATGTGAGATTTCCTGTTAACTCCTTAACAACAGAATATGTGTTCACATTCAGAGATGTCTGTAAAAGTTGTGTTTATGTTTTTCCATCTCCTTCAGGGTGTTTTGAGTGCTATACCCCTCATGTTCATCTTCCCCGCCGCCTGCTTTCTGAAGCTCTCGGATGGCCGCTGGTTTCGTGGGGAAAACCTCATTCCCAGCATTATCCTGGCGGTGGGTGTTTGTGTTATGATAATCGGCTTAATCATGATGGTGCTCTTCCCTCAGGACTGTTCGCACGGAGCAGAGATGTTCTACTGCACCGTCTCCAACACCTCAGTTCCCAGCACCACTTCACCCAGTGTGCTACAGTTTAGTAACGCCACACAGAATGCCAGCATTTTCTGAATGAGAAATTTCTTTTCACTGGAATCTTTTTATATGCTGTTTTCTAGTGATAAATTGTTGGTGCAATTGTTGTATTAAAGATATTTAATAAAAACAAGCCTACAAAATATCTGTTGATCTATGCACTATCTTCCAAGTCTTTTGAACCCATATTATAAGGAACAGGCCCAAATTTAAGCTGATCTTTCCCTCTTTGAACTTTAGCGATGTGCCAACTTTTAGCGAACTTTTGAGTGATGTGCCAGTTTGAATTTACACAATGGAGAAAGAAATTAAGGCCTACACTGCCTAAATCAATCTGTTTCATAAACAAAATAAAAATAAACTCGGAAAAGCTGCATATTTGCAAGTTATATGGAGGTGTTTATTGATTTCAGTTGCTATTATGTCATTGGATTGATTTTTATTAAAAAGAATTATTTTTTTTTATGGGGTTCTTTGTATTTAAAGGGATAGTTCACCAAAGCATCTAAGACAAGTCATTTTTTCCTTTGGTTGGAACATCTTTGAAACGCCTCTTTAGGCTCCTATCTCTTTGAATGGGGAAACATCAAATTCTCCAAAACTGTTCTCCAAGCTTACGATTAAATTTCATATTTGAAATCACCAATGAAATTTGACAACTGTCTCACTTTTTTTTTCCTAAACACTTTTCAAACTGCATTTTTCAGGCTGGACCAAGCTAATGCGCATGTCCTAAGTGCGCGTCTCAGAACACTAGCTATGTTTAGCTGTGTTATCTTGCTTTCAGAGGCAAGTCTGCTGTTTGGGAACAGTCATCTAAGAAAGTTTTGGGAGGTTATTATACTGAACCATTTTGACAGACGCTCAGGTGTTTCAGAATAACCAAAACCATTTCAGATGCTGTGCAAGTTCCAGTTATTCCAGTTATGCCGTCCCATCGCAAAGTCGCGTCTTTTTTGTTGCGCATTAAGGAATTTATTTGGTAAATGTGTTTCCATTGTAGTTCATGCGCAACATGCGTTCTTATCGGATAAAAAAAATGTCAAAACTCAGTTGAGCGCATGTTTTTTATGCACATTTTTAGAATTTATGAACATTTTGCATATGCGTTTCCATCCAGCGTTTTTTTATGTGATATCCCAACATGCGCATAAAAATAGGTGGATGGAAACATTACTGGCTGTTTTTATAGGAACCGGAGCGGCAGCTGCAGTGACGCGATGACTTAACCAATCGGCAACTGGCTTTTATTTAGAAGGCGGGACTTATTCAGCCATATTGCTTGTTGCACTTTCTCCCATTTATAGTAGGTATGAGTGCTGTCTTTCTGTATATAAAGTCTTTGTAGTTCACCCAAAAATAAAAATTCTTTCATAATTTACTCTCACCTTCATATTGTTTTAAACCTGTATGAGTTTCTTTGTTCTGTTGAACACAAAATTATATATTTTGAAGAACAATTTTAACCAAATAGTTCCCCCATTGACCTCCATAGTATGAAAAAAATATGGAAGTCAGTGTGAACCAGAACCCGTTTGGTTACCAATATTCTTCAAAATATCTTCTTTTGTGTTCAACAGAACAAAGAATCTCATACACAGGTTTAAAACAACATGAGGGTGAGAAAATTATGACACAATTTCCATTTTTGGGGGAACTATCCCTTTAAGAAAGGATATAAAACGCTAGGCCTATCTATGACATTGGTATCAAGACAAAAGATTACTCAATTTATTCAAAACATGTTTTAACTGTCACCAAAGTCCCTTTAAGACTGCATGTAAAGTATCTGCTGTCACCACAGGAGGTTATGGAAATGTTCACGATGACTTTCAGAAAAAGAAAATCCTCCCGTGATGCTTGTTGTCTGCAGTTGGGTTAAATTTAATTGGTCAAATAACCTAGTTAGTGTGTGGGACGTGTGGCGTGCTTTGGTTAACAGGAGATGAAAACACGAGACTCGACTCGCAAACAAAATGACTTGAAAGCAATTAAATTGAGACTTAATGTCGACGGTCGACCCCAAAGTAGCCAAGTTACTTGTGAATAACACATAGACATAGAGAGCGGGACACTACAAATTGAGTCTGTTGTGTATTTTTTAAAGATCCTGTTCCACATAAGTGCTAAAACACAATGACAACAGCTGGGCTAATCTGAAATATATTGACAGTTGGAACACGCTAAAAGCACGCGGACACTTTTTTGAGTCTTGACAGAAGACTCGGACTCAATGTCAAATATGTATTGTATGAAAGTGGATATTCTTCAGAAACTCTTGTGAGAATGCGTCTTTTAAACGACATTAAGGTGAGTAAATGTTAAAATAATGACAGAAATTTCATTTTGGTGAAGGCGCCTGGTTAAAAAATATACTACCGCACTTCTACCACTAGATGTCGCTATTTTGCCAGTAGTGGTTGGCCACGTCAACAACGCAGTGTACTAGCCTATCTAAAATACTTTGACATATAACATTGGCATGTAAATCAACATTTTAATATTATATCATAATGCTATTTATGAATGAATTATGCTGCGTTTGAGAAGACTGCGGAAAACTCGCCCCAAACTAACTTTAATCTCTCGCATGGCATTACTGTACGTAGGATTTGAGCACATTCACTGCTTTGTTGAGACTTTTCTTGTCGGGGGCGATATGTAAATGTGTCTAACCGGAGTGTAAACACAGGCGATGAATCCAGTGTGAAGATGGGAGGGCTGGCAGTGACTGTAACTCATCGTGTCATGACTTGAATATGCGGAGCTGCCGTCTTCCCTCGCTTAAATAGGAACAGAGGAGCGTCTGTTGACAGGGGCAGGACTCTGGAAAGTATAGTGGGAGTTGCAGAATTTTAAGGGGGTAACGGGACAGAAGTGATGCAGGGACCAATAAGGAGTGCTTTAAGTCAGCAGAAACGTTTCAAATCCTGCTGAAGTTGTTGTTGTTGTTGTTGATGATGGTGTTTTGACGTATTGGTAGAGAGACTGATGACAGTTGACAGCCGCGCGAAACTTCAAGGGCGATCAAGGTACGTACGTTGCGTCATGCTCATTCAAACTATTATCGCTGTTTTATTCGCGAAACACAAAATGAATTATGGATACAACGCCAAAATTGCTTCCTAGTGATGACTGACTGTTAAGTTTATGTCTTTGTTTTGCTTAGTTTAAAAAAAAAAAGTATGTTGAGTCTGGATTCGAACTTGAGTCGTCTTGAACACAAGTGACGCCGGCTAATTTGTTAAAAATTATCTTTTCACAACCATATTTTAGAGTAATTTTGATTAAATAGTTTTTATTGTAGTCAGTTATAGGCTTTTCCCTCCCCGAAAAACTACTGTAGGGCTTTGAATTGCATGATGATGTTTTTGACGTTTTCTTGACAGTTGACAGCCAGCAAAAGCGCACTGCCTGTTTAAACCAAACTAGTCCGACTTTACCTCCTGCCTTTTGAATACAAAATGAGTTATCAAAATATTATTTTTCATATGAAAAAACTGCAGGGGCATCACTGGCTGATTAGTTCATTTCCAAGTTTGTGTGAAATAATAATTGTATGTTGAGGTGGGTTTCGAACCCAGATTCCGTTTGAACCACATCACTAGACTAATAATTTATTTGCTAAATAAAAGTGCATTTCTTTGTGACAGCTAGTAAAGATCCTTCCTTCCTGGGAACACACCTCTACACGCCCTGCTGAAAAAAATAAATAAAACAGCCTAAACTGGTTTGCTGGTCTTGAATGGTTTAAGCTGGTCTTCCAGGTGGACCAGCTGAAAAGTAGCCCTTCTAAAAAAGTTGGGAGAGCGGCACACCAGCTAGTCTGGTGTAAGTTCAAGATGTTTGTTTTTTCAACAAGGCAACCATGCCCATTATTGACACTGTGGCATGAAGAACCACCTTTCTGCAAAACTGACTCGTCGAGTTTAACCTCTCAATCTGTCAGCACTCCCTTTGTAGTCACTGTGCCACGAGTGAGTGCAGTGTTTGCTTTCTGTCCTACAGTGCCAAGGATTTCAGAGCCATGCAGGCCGCTGCAGGGATGGATGGCAATGCACACAGCCGACCGCCTGACCGAAGGTACACCGTAAGCACTAAAAGATTTACTCCTTAAATCTGGGTTTGATCTGTTTTGAGTAGTTGTGTCTTAAACTTTGAATATGCTTCTTATACTTCTCAAAAACTTTTTTACCATTTTTACAGTGGCATGCAATCAAGAGGATGGTTGAGAATTAAGTTATGAGGTTGTCATTTTTGATATTGTTTTTTGAGCTCCTTTGAAGTTTTGATATCATACAGATTTTTAATGTTATTAAATACATTTGTGCTGTTGTTTCCCCATCAAAATTACATAACTTCCTGGAGGATGATGTCATTAACTAGATTTGTTAGTAAAGAGATTCTGCATATAGAATGTGAAGACACAGGAAGAACTATAAATTGATTTACAATTAAAACAGTATTGCTAAGAAAACATTGAAATTGTACAGTAAGTGTGGATATTTGAGTCTGTAGGAAAAGTGTAATGAAAGATTAATACTAATGCATGTGTGTTTGTTCTTTCGTATTGTGGATTTAAACATTATGTGGAATGAGGAGAATCGGGGGACAAAAGTTAGCTAGTACTTTATATTTTTTTTTCCCTGCAAGTTTTTCCAGTTTTTAAGCAGTTCATTCCACATTCCTGCTCCATTTTCTGTAAAGAAAAATCATGCATAATGTGAGTTCTAAGCAATTTTATTTAATATACGTAGCTGAAAATAAATGTATGAATGTAATGCATTGGGCAGGACATTTGTGTGATCTGTCACTGCAGACTGGACTGTTTATGAGTGAAGATTTAGACGTTGTGTGCTTGTTTACAAGACAGTCTGACTGTAATTAAAGTCTCTGTTGTCACAAGCATTGCCTCGACCTTTGACATCGGTGCATTTCCTGCCTGCAGAGCAGAGCTGAGAAACGCTCTTGGACACATGTGGGGGTCATGGGAAATGATCTTTAGGGAGGGCAAGTCTCTGCAGAATCTCTTGCAAAATTCTCCTGGTTAATTTCTTTGCTGGGGAAATGAGGATGTAATTGCATTTGTTACTTTTCTGGACAAGAGTCGTCTAGCGAAGAACAGGGTCTACAGTTTTCATTTCCCTCTTAGATATGACTGGAGATTACAGAAAAATGGTCGCTGTGTTCAATGGGATGCTTGTTAATTTGACCTTAGAGCCAAATGTACTTATCTGGTGTAATAATCCATGGCTGTGGGGGCAATACAGAAGACTAGGAAAAATATACAATAAAAAAATGTACAAACCAGACACAGAACCAGTCCTTGAAAACCACATGAGGCTCATTAGCCGTCTATATCATGAGAGAGGAGATCTGGACGTTGAATCCTCCATACGCATTAGCGTCAAATATGATCTTTATTAACACACTTTGGACTTTAAGACTTTGGAAATTTGTGCTCCACGGGTTCAGATTTTGCTAGTTAAGGATGATGTCAGCTGAGAGCGTTCCAATGGCTGGAAGCATTTTCTATGAAATCGGAGAGATTTTTTTCCAGCACGTTCTCATAACTCACTTTTTCTGCATTATTATCTCTCTCTCACACACACACACGTTGCCTCTCCCACGATGGCTATGAGCACATCCCTGCGTTATTGTGATTTTAATCTGATATTTTGAAGTCTTTTTATGAGAGTCTTTTGAGCCTTGCACAAGCGCTTCGATTTTTGCACCCAGGATCATTTGATTAATGTTGTCCGTGGGTTTACAGAGTGAAAGTTTTGTTGTGTTAAACAGTGTGACTCTTAACCGCACAGAAGTTGTTGTGTAATTCGGGAGCAGGATTCTGGTTTCTCTGGCACTGTAGGGCATCAGGCCATCAACCTTCTTATGTCTGTGGTGCAACTCTGTATGTAAATCCAAAATTTCCAGCCTTTTGCCAAGTTGCACAATTTATTTACACTGTTTTAACACGAGGTTTAAATATATTTGAAACATGATTTTGATTTCACTCTATTCCCCTGCAGGTCTCTTGCACGTTGTGTTTTTTTGGGTTTGCATCGGTCTGGGAAAAATATTGTTTTTCCGGTCTCCCAGCGTATTCATGGATGCATTTTAAAAAACCTTTAAAAGGCGTGGACAGGGTAATGTTTGCGGCTGACCTTATTGCATATGCATTAGGGGTGTAACGGTACACAAAACTGACAGTTTGGTACGTACCTCGATTTTGAAGTCATAATATTTGTATGTAAAAGTGTGTTCACACTTGTAGTTCGGTTCTCTTGGTTATTTTGGTCTGGACCAAAAAAGAAAATGATACATTTAGTCCTGGTTCGCGTAGCATTCACACTGTAATTTTTAACACCAAACCTAAAGATACAAAACAAACAAAAAAAATTATGTACATTTTTATGATGTATATTTTGCGACGGAACTTGTCGAACATCCAAAAAAATGCTGTGTGCTTGGCTAAATGCGCTCGCTGTTTATTCGTACATATGATGGAGCTGACAACTCGTGAAGAGCTTATAAAATGTGTAAAGGAGTCAAAACAGCGGAAGGAATCCCTCCGTCACACACACAAATGAAGATCTGCTGCGAGGAGACGCGGTTCTGATGGGCAACATCGCGATTATGATCAGAAAAAACAGGTATGCTTGAGCATTCTGTCCTTTTTAGGGTCGTATCTTGTGATGTTGTGTCCCGTTTTTGGTTCGTTTACATGTCTTTGGTCTGTGTTGCGTTCATATTTCAGTCCACACCAGAGTTAGTTTGAAAGCGGACCGAGACCCATCTTTTCAGCGGTCTTGGTCCGCTTGTTTGGTGCGCGCCAGGGTTCAGAAGGCAGCGTTCACACTTATTCAAATGAACCGCACTAACAGAGCAATCGCACCATGGTTCGTTTTAACTGAACTAAACATGCCAAGTGTGAACACACCCTAAGAATATAGAAGCAAAATCAACTTTACAACTGACATATACTCAAACGAATCAGAATCGAATTAAAACAAATTGAACTGGGAAATCGGATTTGATTGCAGTAAATGTATGTCATTGACAAAGTAATTTTCTGTGTTTGTTTATTAAATGTAATTGTAGCTAATTTGACTATGCAAGTGTTGCACTCTCACATCCATGCAACACTTTTAACAATATTTAAACCTGTTTTGCCGATTTCCTCCCCAAAAAAGTGCAGATAATGTGGGCCTGCTAATAATGTACAGTGACTGCAGCAATGTGTTCATATTCTGGAAGCTCAGAATGGTAAAAGAAGAGACTGACAAATGAGGGGAATTTAAGCTTGATCTCTGCAAATATGAAAGCAAGATGTGGAACTTCTCAGGTGTTGGCAGGACTCTATTGTATGCTGCTGCAGTTTGGCTTCTTTTACTCTTGACATCTGTTCTTGGAATTCCGAGCTGGACGGACAGCTATGGTGTTGAGAATAACTGTCGGAATGTTTACTCGCTTATGATGTCATCTTGTGTGATATGCAGTCATTTCCAAATTATCAACACAGACACTTCTACCTCAGTGCAGCAAGGTCCAGGCCTTGACGACAAAGTGTCACCTCAGGGACGGGGTATGGAAACACTTAAGTGTTGTTGCAGATGTTTCCATACTTTTCTCACACTCCAACTTTCCCTCTTCATACACTCATATATTAACACACACACGCCGCTCGCACAGCTGTTCTATCCAATCCGGTGTTGAAAGCTACAGTATAAGGACAGTGATGTTATTATGTTGGCTTGACAAAGAAAGACCTTCTGCAAAACCACCCAGAATATTTTACAAACCACCTAGCGACACCATAGATACCATCAGAACGCACCGTCCAGAATAAGCCTGACTAGGAAACCCCTAGAAAACAAGTCAGGACATCATTCAACACCTTGTATACCCCCCAGTTTGTCGTATACTTCCACATAAGGCTGTGTATACGTTTAACATTAAGATCGCCTTTAATGTATACCAGGATCAAAGTGATGTGGATGGGAAAGCCATAATGCCAGAATAAGGGCTAATAATGGCTGAATACAAACAAAAGAATAATAATGAAAGAATAATGAAGATTAGTTCTCATTCACGGCAGAGGTGTGAAAGGTTCGTTGAGTGAGAACAATAGAAACGTGAACGGAGCAGTTCACCTTGCCAGACATTTGACAATAGACGACAAGTAGGTGTGTACAGGGCAATAAAATATTTTGTTAGCATCTCACAAGCCTTCTCTAAAAACCCACATGACATGGTCTCAGAGAAAAATTTTCATAAAATTCATATTAATATGGAGTTAGCCCGCCCTTTGCAGTTATAACAGCTTCAACTCTTCTGGGAAGGCTTTCCATAAGGTTTAGGAGTGTGTTTATGGGAATTTTTGACCATTCTTCTAGAAGCACATTTGTGAGGTCAGGCACTGATGTTGGACGAGAAGGCCTGGCTCGCAGTCTCCGCTCTAATTCATCCCAAAGGTGTTCTATCGGGTTGAGGTCAGGACTCTGTGCAGGCCAGTCAAGTTCATCCACACCAAACTCGCTCATCCATGTCTTTATGGACCTTGCTTTGTGCACTGGTGCGCAGTCATGTTGGAACAGGAAGGGGCCATCCCCAAATTGTTCCCACAAAGTCGGGAGCATGAAATTGTCCAAAATGTCTTGGTATGCTGAAGCATTAAGAGTTTCTTTCACTGGAACTAAGGGGTCAAGCCCAACCCCTGAAAAACAACCCCACACCATAATCCCCCCTCCACCAAACTTACACACTTACACTTGGCACAATGCAGTCAGGCAAGTACCGTTCTCCTGACAACCGTCAAACGCAGACACGTCCATTGGATTGCCAGACAGAGAAGCGTGATTGGTCACTCCAGAGAACACGTCTCTACTGCTCTAGAGTCCAGTGGCGGCGTGCTTTACACCACTGCATCCAACGCTTTGCATTGCACTTGATGTAAGGCTGCTTGGCCATGGAAACCCATTCCATGAAGCTCTCTACACACTGTTCTTGAGCTAATCTGAAGGCCACACAAACTTTGGAGGTCTGTAGCTACTGACTCTGCAGAAAGTTGGCAACTTCTGTGCACTGTGCACCTCAGCATGCGCTGACCCCGCTCTGTGATTTTACGTGACCTACCACTCTGTGGCTGAGTTGCTGTTGTTCACAATTCCTTACACTTTGTTATAATACCACTAACAGTTGACCGTGGAATATTTAGTAGTGAGGAAATTTCACGAATGGACTTATTGCACAGGTGGCAACCTATCGCGGTACCATGCTTGAATTCACTGAGCTCCTGAGAGCGACCCATTCTTTCACAAATGTTTGTAGAAGCGTCTGCATGCCTAGGTGCTTGATTTTATACACCTGTGGCCATGGAAGTGATTGAAACACCTGAATTCAATGATTTGACAGGGTGCCCCAATACTTATGACTTACGAGCAGCAAACTTTTTATTTTGGGTATGTCATTTATGCCCCACTTGCCGAAATGGGCGGTTTGCAGTAAGGGGTTAGTCTCTGACTTTTCTAGTGGTCTGGATTAGTGTGGGAGATCATTTGAACTTTGAAGTTGTTTCTGTCTTATGAACACTTTGCTGGAAATGAAAGGTCTCGGGTTGGGTGTTTTCTCAATAGAATCAACAGAATGATTAATAGTCCAGGATTTAACATGTACAGTTTACCGTGTAAGGTTTAGGGTGGATTTAAGAGACAACTCCCTAAAACACTTTTACAACAATGGTTAGTCTGGAAAATTTAGATGTCTCAGACATCAACAGCCTGAGGAAATTTGAAGCTATAGTGTTTGAAGCTATAGTGACTCTTTATGTTTCATAGCACATGCTAAGGGATAGTTCTCTTTCTGATATTGGTCACCAGAAAATGAAAGTTTGGTTTGGTCATCATTTACTCCCCTTCATGTTGCTCAAAATGTGCATGTGTGACATAGAAGAATGCACTGTGTTTGTATGTGTGGAAACATGCATTTGAGATTAGAGAGCTAGTGCTGAAGAAAAAATTCACAGGTGTGCATATATGGGCTATTCTATTGACGATGTTAACAAGGATATGTTGACATTTTTTAATTCTTGAGTAAACTATCCCTTTAAATACAGTATACGTGAGTTGTAGCATATCAATACTGTAGCATCATTAAATACTTGCTTTGTTTGCTTACTTGAGTATGTTATCTTTTGAATGAGGCTCTCTTGTGGTGACAAGCCTAGCAGAATAAACACAATGGCTCTGTTCAAAAACCTAGTGAGCTGTCTTGCTGTCTACTGCCTACTTAGGCAGCACCCTAACTGAAATGCAACCTCAAAAAATACATTGCATAAAAATACATTGCCATTCAAAAGTTTGTGGTTAGTAATTCCATTCACATTTATTTGTACATTTATTTCGCTTTTCCTAATACATATTGTTTCAAAGCAGCTTTACAGAAAATGCATGCATCTACATCGCAATTTAGAGTGATCTGTTATCAGAGGTGAAGATGTCCAAGTTATGCATTTCAGAAATGTGCATATACAAATCACAAAGTTAGCTAACAATGTATTAATTTAAACAATGATTTAATTTAAGGCAGAAACAATGAGCTCACTGAAGTAATGAATACATGTTAACAAATGATTAGGATATATAGAAACATTTAGCATTGGTGCATGTTGATTCACAGTTTGCATCATCTAGTAAGATTTTTATTTATTTTTTAATTAAATTAATACTTTTTTTTCCAGCAAGGATGCATTAAATTCTTCAACTGAAAGTGACAGTAAAGACATTTATAATGTTACAAAAGATTTATATTTCAAATAAATGCTGTTCTTTTGAACTTTCAATATAAGAATTTCTTCAAAAAAAACTTTTCAACAATAATAATAAATGTTTCTTGAGCAGCAGATCATCATATTAGAATGATTTCTGAAGGATCATGTGACACTGAAGACTGGAGTAATGATGCTGAAAATTCAGCTTTACATCACAGGAATAAATTACATTTTAGAACGTATTCTAATAGAAAACAGTTATTTTAAATTGTAATAATATTTCACAGTAGTACTGTTTTTAATGTATTGTTGATTAAATAAATGCAGCCTTGGTGAACAAAGAAGACTTCTTTCAAAAAGATAAAAAAAACAACATTTCAAAATGGTAGTGTTGTTCATGCAAATATTGGTTAAACTAGTCAGTCTTTAGTTGGATTTGAAGTTTTCATAGCTATTTTTTAAATATTAACTCATTATTATTATTATTATTATTATTATATTGATAATAGTCTAGCTTCATCTGTGTTCATCAGTGTTTTTTGTCACAATGTATTCAGGCATTATCTTCTGTGAGAAGGATGCATGCAGTGCTGCCATAGAAAATGTTTTCTATGTTGTGTGCATGCTGTCTTAAAATGCAGCCTACGTAGACAGCTCACTAGGATTTGGAACAGAGCCAGTGTCTGTAGATGCCATAGATCTTCTATGCATACCAAACGTCTTGACTCCTCCACATTCCACACATACACATGCCCCCTCTCTCTCAACAGCTGTATTTAACACTTCTATGAGGACTTAATGCAGTATTTCATTATTTCTCTCTGTGGAACATGAGAACTCCTGATTTCGCATTGCCTTTCCTGTCTGAGGAATACAAGGGCTTTATTTCTCTATGTTGTGTTTCTCAGAGCACTGAAAGAGCATGTGGCAGGACTCCAGAGAACACAGGAGAATGGGGGCTCTTTGTTGTGCTGTCAGGCCTGCAGGCAGTGACCGTAAACTGCTTTGAATGCAGAAAAAAGGAATATGCTCTAAATTGATTAGTTTGATGTGTGTCCTGTGTTTTTCAGGGAGTTACAATACCTCAGAAGGCAGATATGCTGTCCTTTTAAATGTTGCGTTCCAGAAGATGATGCACATTGAGTTCCTCAAGTGTGACACATTTGTCAGCGGCTTGGCGCAACTGTAAGCTGTCAGTGTTGCGTGTTCGAGTTTGCTAGTATGCACATGTGTTTGCTTGCATTTACAAAGATGACAATTTAGGACAGACATTGGCATAAAAATAAAATTGGACAATTGGGGTTTTCATATTCGGTGTTATTAAAAGTTGAATGTCTGCATAAATTGGCTGCATCAGTTTTTAGCTGAATCATTGTGTTGTTTTAGCCAGTTTAGTCTGATTCATAAACACATTAGCCTTATGAACCGACTCTTTTTAATGACTAGGCCAAAAAACAAAAAAAAACCTCACAGCAGAACTCTGTCTACGCTTTGAGATTGTCTTCTCACATCATAAAACATACTGAAGTGAACCTGCCTGTGGGAACTGAAAGAGCTCACAGTTTTCTTGAAGAAATGCTCTATTGCAGACTTCTCCACCCTAATTTTTTTCTTTAATCTGAAAGTAAATCCATCTAACTGCATCAGAGTCAATCTCGCTGACATTTTAGGTAAATGTATGACTTTTTAATTATGTCTTGGAATGCAATATTATTATTATTATTAATAACTAATTTTATATTATTGTTTTTATTATTTTAATATTTTTTTATATCAATTAATTTATATTATAAATATAATTACTTTAATAGTTATAAAATAATTGTTTATAATGTTAATTATATAATAATAATAATAATAATACTGTATTATTATGATCTGTATTATTCTTATTTTTAACATTATTTATTTATCTCATTACTCTTTAATAATAAAAAATAATAAAATAATAGTCTGGCAGTCTGATGTGTCCCAATGGGGCAGTTTATCATTGTCAGCATCATCATCATCAGCATTATTTATTTTTATTAGGAACATAAATTAGAGTTATGGATTGTTTTTAATGCACATAATGGAAAACGGATGTAAGAACGGATCTAAGAAAGTCAGACTTTGGTTTTAAGCAATTTCACTTTTCCTTTTACTTGTGGTTCATTATTTGGTCAGACTTCAAAGACTAAATAAAGCCCTGTTCAGACGGTAATTGTTTCTCGTGGGGTTGTAAGGTAATTTCAACATTTACAGGGGCTAGTCAGAGATTTTATTGCTGTCCACATCCAGAATGTCAGTGTTTTTCTCCCACTATCCGCTAAAAAATCCCGTCTGAATTACCTACTGTTTTTTGACCAGCACCAAGATTGTGCTGTAATTTAATTGCCATCCGATTCCACATCACTGAGTTCACAAGAAGAGATTGATTAAAAATTCACTATTTAAATCCTTTTTGACCACTGCCAAGCACCATACAATAACTGTTGCGCTTTGGATGCATTTTAAAGATCTAGCCTACACTTTTATTACTGAAATGCTGGAAGAAAAATATTATTTCATATCACCGCTCCAAGGAGAATGAGAGGAAAAGCACGTAAACATTTGAAATGTGCTGTTATTATGACGGCAATTATATATGTTAAAAATATAAATCAAGTAGCTTTATGTTTACCTCATGTAAATAAGAGGCTGTATTTATTTCTGCTAATTTCCATATTTTTGAAATCATTTTGAGATAAAATAGAAGACAGAAAACCATTTTAACTATAGTGCATCTATCTTTCTATTTTTAAACAGGAGATTAAATAATCAAATAATAAATAGGATATTATTTTTCTATTATTAAAGTAAATATGAATTTATTCGTATTAATCCAAGCATATGACATTTTATTTACAGAAGACAATCATGCGACTGACCACGTGAGCAGCAAAACAGGGCTCCAGACTAACATTTGAGAGTTCTGCAGATGGTGATGCCAGCACCTGATTTGGTGGCACTGGAGGAAAATTTATCATGAAGTTAATTTAATCATAAAATGGCTGTTGTTTTGCATTGTTTTGTTTATAAATGCAGTTACTAATAATATTACATGTTTGTTTATTGGAAATTTAACAGTGAAGCACTGAGCTTGAATTGTATGCAGATAATATTAATTTGTATTAATAACAGTAATGTGCAAAAAATAGGGAAAATTTAAATATTCTACTCTACTCTTATTAAATATACTATTGTTCTTCTATGGTATCATACTGAACTAAAGGGAGCACTTTAGTTTTCTGTGTAATTCAGTCACAAGTTGAAGAAAAGTTTTTGTTTTTCATGAGACTTCCTGACTTCCATATATTAAGGTGGAAATGTCTAATAAGTCAAATAAGTGCTCCTCTGCCGCCATCTACTGGTTATAGTGGTAATTTCATGTCTTTTTAAAATAAAAGTGCTTGTTTGCCACAAAGTGGCCTACACCTTTAAACTTTTAGTTTTACAAATCATCACATTAAAAATAATATTAAAATTGGATAATATTTAGAGCTTTTAAGTGCTGGAGGTGTGAAGCACTTGAAAGCCCTTGAAAGGTGCTTGAATTTCACTCTCAAAAGAGTACAAAATAGAGTAAAACTATTTCTGCCAAAATACCATGGGGTGTTACTACATTAAATCCATGGTGAATGTGTATGATTTGTGGACTGAAACCCCTAATGTTTCAATGTTTCTCCTGGTTTCCACGTCAGCGCTGTTTGATCTGATATCTGTGGTTTATAACAGAGAAATTTTGGATGATACAACCTTAGCAACCCCTTGGCAACACCCTTGCATCGTGGCAGTGAATTTGCATGGGACAACACCACTTGCATTTTCTACAGAAAATGTAATAATCGAGTTTAAACCTGCTCCCACATTACACACAATTTTTTTAATATGATAAGATGTATTGTTTTCCAGCTCATAAAACTATGACAAAGACGACAATTTCCCCTCCTCCTCATTTTTCAATGTAACATGAGCGGTATAAATTTCCATCTGCCGCATAACTTAGACACCAGAGTCATTCAGGGACTGGATCTCAGGCCGCTGAGCTCGCCAGCTCGTAATGGCTTCTATCAAGTGTGCCGATCTTGTTATAAAAATCTCTGAGTTTTATTCTCTGTGTCAGGTACTCTCATCAGATTTCATTGGAAGATTGCTGTCTACTTATATAGATTTTTATTGTACAATCTTCTTGTGATTTCCTCATTTAATTCTGATGTAGGTGTCCAACAGCGATCAAATCAAATTTAAGGCTTTTTTTATCATGCATATTGTTTCCATGCAGCTTTATAATGCCATAGAGAGCTTATGAAATCAAAATTGCGGCTTATTGTTTTGAGTAACTGAGTTTTTTATTTATTTATTTTATTTTTATTGAATTATTTACTTGCTATGCATGATTATTTGTTTAGTTGCATTATTATTTGTATTACGATTATTTATTTTAGTTTTTTATTTTATATTATTTTATTATATTTTTAATTTATTTTATTCACTATATATTTTATTATATTTTTAATGTTTTATTAATTATTTATTTTATTTTATCCACTATATTTTTTGTACCTATGCTAAATATTCTCTCAATTGTGTGATACAAAATTTGTTCAATACAAAATAATATATAGAAAAAACACCAAGTGATGACTCCAACAGAACCGTAAATGCATTACCATCTCTGACCTTGCATTGCAAACCCATCGGTGATGAAGATCAGTGTTGTGAAGTCTAGAATTTGGCCACACTGTGACTTTTGGACGCTACTGTGTGTGTGATTGGCTAAGAGGGAAAACACTCGCTAGTGTATCTCTGGCAAGTGTGTCTCTGCAGACAACGTCCCTTTGTCTCAGAAGAAAGGATTCAGTGTAATAGTTTTAATTATGACTCCAGGGGAAATACTTCCCCTTTTTACTTTTATGTAAATGTTGGCTCTTCTGCTAATAAGGAGCTCTTACAACCTTTTTATTCTCCTGCATATCTCAGCATACAACAAGGTTAGTAGATTTGAATTTCACAGATCTTTTAGCTGCGCATTTAATTCCAGTCTACTTATCTTGTAAGAGGTACAAAATATCCCTGTGAGCCTGTGATCGGAACCATTTCCCTTCTGCTTTGCTTATCTAAATACTTGGCAGATGTTTTGACCAGTCTCTGTAGAGAAGGAGATGTTTTGGCCTTGACTTTTCTGTATCTTGACTCTGCGGTGGGAATGTCGAGGTCGGGACATGTGAACCCGGAGAGACGCGTGGGTGAAATGGTAGAGTGAGAGTTCATCGGGCAGTACATTGACCCTATGCATGACTTGTAGAGCATGGGGGCATTTGCGGGTCGCATATGGATCACCCGTTGAGTTCTGAATCCCAAATTGAGCATTATGTCTGCATTGTACCACGTCTCCCCCTTGCACTCGTCATGGGAGAGCTGCTTCAACATAAATGCAGTACGCTTACGTTAAACACTATTACCTTTCATTTCGGCCCTACGTCTCATTGGCTTCCTGGTGAGATGCAGTTGTTTCCATTTGTTTTTCAGATACCGTTGTTGAGTGGCTTGTATGAGGTGGTCTGGTTTTACTTTGGACATCAAATGGCGACCCAACACAGTACTTTAAAGGGTCACGAAACCTCCTGTTTCAGCACCAGCCAGTTTTCACCACAGCTTTGAAAAATGCTACAAAAGTTTTCTGTCCAAGTATCCAGTAAGCGAATGCATTCAAACAGTCAATCTAAAACAGCCCTAATGCAGAGAAAACCCGGCCGATTTCATCAGAGATTGGGGAGAGAATAGTGCATTTGGCTTCAAAGCACGATCTCGCTCCTATTCTGTGATTGTTTCGGAGCAGCCCAAGCCGTTTCTCATCGTGCTGTGAAATACAGACCAAACGGCGGCTCAAAACTCCAAACCGCTGCATGAGCGTATGATACACAAACTACATCTCTCAGTTGGATAGAGCAAACCAGTGTCACGCTAGTAAAGTTTTGATGGATGATGATTGTAATC
This sequence comes from Coreius guichenoti, assembly GCA_039654105.1. Classification (NCBI taxonomy): domain Eukaryota; kingdom Metazoa; phylum Chordata; class Actinopteri; order Cypriniformes; family Gobionidae; genus Coreius; species Coreius guichenoti. The sequence goes on along the minus strand of CM077172.1, from coordinate 4,846,202 downwards.
AACGTAAAAAGACGATTACAGTGACATACAGGAATCGTGCATGTGCAAACAAACCGTGTGTATGTGGCACTCTCGGCGCACTGATCGCTATTGAAAATTTGTTAAATAAATAAATCAAAATGGGGGGGGGGGGGGGGGTGGTGAGGCGCCATCGTGCACGTTATGTCAAACGGGAGGCCCACTGTCTTTGACTTTGAAAACCCCTGCTGTATACGATCTCACTGTTTAAAGCGCTGTCATAGGAAATCAACCCGTGCTGTTGTGAATAATTAAGCAAGACGTCTTCTCATAGGATAAAGACATGCAGTGTCATGAATAATTATGAGACACTGATGAGTCTTCAATGTACTATAGTGCAATCACACACATCCTGTGACATTGACTTGACTAATTTAAACCTGGAAGTTGAAAATAGAGCAAAAAAGATGAAAATTAACTAACGGATGGTAACATTGTCTAATATGATGTTCAATAGGGGTGTAACGATATTCAATCCGAACCCAAAAACCGCGATACACCACCCATGGTACGAACCGCGATACTCTCATGTTGAACCGAACGTGCCCCGCCCCCTGCTGCCCCGGCCAAGCTCTCACTTCACCTTATGCCACAAAAAAACATTTTTCTTCCTTGACATTTGTTTAAATGGTAATTAGTACACTTTTAACAACTAATAAGAGCTGTATTTTTACTAAATATTATAATAATAATATTATTTACTAAATATACACTAACTTTTGTCTTCCAAGTGCATGTCACATGACTTGGGTGATCGCTCAAGTTGCATGGTGGAAGGACAAAGAGAGCCAGTTTCCCCATTTAGCCAGGTAGGCTAAATGCTACCTTTGAGTCCCAGCAACAGCGCCATTTTTGTAACTTGTTACGAAATAAATAATCTCTCTCACCTCAGAAAACCACTTTCCTGTCATGTCAGCCGTTATACTGTGCTCGTAGCACACAGTCTTCAATTACACGCACAAATGCGGAGGCGCGCGCTGTATATCACTTAATTAAGCGCAAGAGAAACTACCAGCATGCAACGTTACGTTGTCAATTCGTAAGTCATGAAATAAAAGTAAAGTACCAATAAATCACATAACTGGTTCGATGTGTGTTAGCTGGGAAGGCATGCAGGTATGATGTTCATTCTGTTCATCAGGAGCAGTTTTCATGTTTCATTAACAGTTCATGTTGGTATTGTGTATTCGCCATGGTAACTGTTGTTTCCATAACCCCAAAATGCCACTTTATTTTCACTTTATGTTATTTTGTATATTTTTAATTTAGTGTGGTGGCTACTTTATTGTATTAACAAAAACGGCTATTTAATAGCTTTAACTTATAGGCCTATTTATTCATCAGTATTAGTCATATTCATACAATTTATGTGTTTAAGACATAACTTGTGTTTTATTAAATAAATTTGCTTGTTTAAAAAAAAAACAACATTATGGTAAATGGTAAAATGAGTAGATTATTTCTGACTAGTCTACAGTGGAGGCATTTATTTCATTTTAGTTTACTCAGGTATGCTAACTGCTCTAAAGAAAACGTGAAGCCAATGTATAAAGTTAATAAAGATAAAGTTAATAAGTTAAATTATTGTTGTTGTTGTTGTTGTTATTATTAAGTTAAAAGTGAATCTAGTGTTATTATTGCTGGTGCCCTGCCATGAACCCTGCCTCCACAGCAAACAGAACCGAACCGAACCGTGGCTCCAAAACCGTGATATGAACCGAACCGTGGCATAGGTGTATCGTTACACCCCTAATGTTCAACATGCAACTCTGTTAAAATCTCAGAAAATGTAGTTTAGGGTGTCATGGCCCTTTAATGGCAACCACCGAAGTTAAGGGAACGTGTTTTCTTCTCCCATTTAATGTTGATAAGCCTTTTTTATTTTATTATTTTATTGTATTTTATTTAGTTTTCATTTTATATATTTAGCAATTACATTTTATTTTATTCATTTTTTAAATATTCTTAATATTATATAATTATACATTTTTATTTCTTTAAAATTGTTATATTTATTTATTTCTTTAAAATTGTTATATTTATTTATTTTTATTTTTTAACCTATTTACTAACTATGTATGATTATTTCCTCAGTTGCATTATTATTTGCATTAAAATTATTTTTTTATTTTTATATTTTTAATTTATTTTATTTACTATGCATGATTATTTGCTTAGTTGCATTATTATTTATTTTGTTATATAATGTTTTATATTTTATTTTATTTTTATATCATTTTGTTTACTTATTTAATTATCTATGCATTATTATTTGCTTAGTTGCACTATTATATGCATTAAATTTACTTGTTTTAGTTTGCCAGAGGCAAACATCATTAGCTGATTTTTGTTGCAGTGGTTAGCTGTTATTTTTATACATAGAGAATAAAATGAATAGCAAAAAATATTATATAAAAAATAATACAATATATTCTATATTATTTATAAATAACTAACATTCCCTATCTCACGATAGCATTACCATGAAACAATACTCAAATTTCTACCAAACTAACCAAATTTTATTCAAATTGACATTTGTTTCTGGTTCAACTAGTACATCACCCACCCCTATTTCCAGTGTAGACGGACTAAGTATAACGTGAGAGATTTTGTTTAAATGGTGTAGATGTGGTGACAGTCTGAGTCAAGCATATTTCAGGGAAAACATTTTGTTTTGCTTGAAATAATAGGGCATGCAAAGAGGATGTGATTCACACAGAGTTGCTATGTTATTTTCTTCCCTCTCCTCCCCCCAGTCTCATCTCTCTTTCTCTATCTTCCCATCCCACAATGCTTTGGGAGTAATGGCCTTTCCAGACCTTCTCTAAACAGCTTGTGTTTACGGTGAGCGACCTTCTCTTACCATATTACCAGCTGTGGCCCTGGATCTGTGTTTTGTCTGTCCGTAGGGAATATCCTCCTCTGCCCATCAAACGCCCCTTTTCAATCGAAGCCACTTCCTTCGCATCACATCCCGGCCACTTCTCTACTTGATGTCCAATGTAAAATTTGAGCCCTGAAACAAAATTTGCTCTCCATTTAATCTCAATGCTATTTAGAAGAAACATTTGAGGTATTACAGAGACCTCACTGGTGTTTTGTCTTTCCAAGGAGCCTTCATTTCCAACACTCCTAAAAAATGGTTTCTAAACAGTACCAAATTAGGGTTTTTTCGGATTGTAACAATAGCTGAACTTTTTTTTGGTGCTAAATAGAACTTGAAAATTTGAAAGTAGTGTACAGAATCTTATAATAGTGTACATGTATGAAGCTGATATCACTTTAGTTCATCTGTGGCGCAAGTGAATGAGTGAAAATTCCTGTTATAATCAAAAAATCTGTCTATACTGCAAATTGAATCTCTTATTTACATTGTACTTATACTTTGTTTGGTTATAACGAAATGATTTACGAGTGTGCAAACTCTGGTCTATTGAGCTGATTCTGACTAACTCCAATGCCTTTGATTGGCCTTTGCGTTCATGCGCTCAACAAACATGTTCGTGATTGGCTACACTGCTTATCGCTGCAAAAATATGTTGTAAATAGAAACCTTTGACGCTTTTGACAGAGTGCTCGCACAAATACGCACTGGAGCCAGGGCCGGCCCGTGGCATAGACGGTATCCTAGGCCACAAAATGACTGGGGGGCACCGCACAAGAGGCAGGTCCGGTTCTATGGTGCTGTTAGATGGTGCTAAGCACCCTCAAACGAAAGCAAGAGCACACTCAGGTTAATACTATAACAATATCATATTGGAGAAATTGATTTACAAACGCTCCAGTGTGTATTTGTGTTTGCGTTCTGGAGAGTGTCAGCTATCAGGTTTCTATTTACAATGTGTTTTTGCAGTGTTGAGCAATGTAGCCAATCACAGACATGTCTGTTGATTTCTTGAACGCGATGGCCAATCAGAGGTGTTGGTGTAAGAGGTGTTAGACAGAATCCAGAGTTTTTGTTCTGCATTCTGCACACTCGTGAATCATCTCATTATAACAAAGTGTAGTCACAATGTAAATAAGGGATTAATTATGCAGTGTAGACAGCTTCATTGATTAAAACAGAGCTTTGTGAGATCGCAATGAAGTGAGTCTGATGAGTGACAGCTTTTTAGTGATTTTAGATGGAGCGCACTTTGCGTGCATTTGAGCCAATTCAAATAGTTTTAGCCTATTTTAGATTACACTGTTACAATAACAATGTTGACATCAACGAAAAACCTAATAGTTGTTATGTTAAACACTGCCTGCATCGTGACGGACGTGATTATACATCACCATAATGTGTTATTTATGCATGACAGCCCAGTTAAAGGTATTCTTTTTGCCATTAGGACCTGTATATACCTATATGCTTTGGAAAATATGCTTTGTTTGTGTACAATTCTGAAATAGCTTTTTTAGAACCTCTTTACCATAGACTGTAAAAAAGATGACGCACCTTCACTCTCTTCCATTGTATAAAAGTGAAGCAGCCGATGTCCCAATATGGCGCTGACATCTTGCGCTGATTTGGGACCCGAGTCTGCGCAGTAGTGAACGTGAAGTGAGCCATGCTATCAAGGCCCCGCCCACACTCCCGCAGAATCGGTTTACTGCAGAACAACTCATTATGTTGGTGTGAAATAAACAGTTATGGAAATGTAGAAATTAAAGTTGAAGCTCCAATCTCCTCCCAAAAAAAGTCAGTTGGTGCGTTAGTGACTACTGTCTGTCAGAAGCTGTCAATCATGACATCACACCTCTGTTTTTATAGCATCAATAACTAACTAAAACCAAACTTATTTAAAAAAACGTACACTTGAACTTACATCAGCGTGATAAAAACTACCTAAAATGACAAAAACTATCTTTGGAAAAAAATTATTTGAAGTGTAATTTGATTGTTTAGTTTGTCTCACGTCCCATTAGACTACATGGAGAGGGCGGGGTTTATGACCTATACTGGGACCAGCCAACTGGGGGCGATTGAGACGCTTTGGCTTCACTTTTCAGGACATGCGGCAATTGCTCTTTACTGGCAACACTAACACTGTGGGCCGTTTTAGCTTGTTTTAAATGCAATAAAGTGCAGTGTATTTTCTTTAAAATAAATTTCAACCTCTGTTTTTTTATTATTTAAGTTATATTGCTACCCGCTTTTACTTGATCAAAACCTCCTAAGTGTCTTCTTTTAAAAGAAACCATGGCTAGGACTGTAGTCTAAAGCATTCATGAACTGCAGTCATTTAAGTTTGTCATTTTCCAGTATAGGGATGACAGGTAAGAGTCTAGTTTATTGCACTTTTTTGTCGATTTGTATTTTGTTTAATTCTTGTGTGATTCTTTTTATCCAGATTTGTTAGCTGTTGTTTATTATCACCATTTATTTACTTCATACTTAATGTTGGGCACTATTCATATTACTATGGGGGTGGGGGGTGTGTGCTATCTAATATCTCGCCTAGGGCACCAACAGAGCCTGGGCCGGCCCTGACTGGAGCATTCAGCAGGTATCGACTTGGTATCAAAATACAGTGAATTTGAACAACACTACCAGTTCCAATTTGAAAGTTAAAATTTATAGACATTTGAAGTACCTATTGAGAGTGTGTTGACAGTCTGTGTAGTTGGATGGTTGAGCTCCAAAAAAAATCAATAATTAGGTGCTTTGAAAGGATTTTTTGACAAGTACCGTTTTAAAAATCAATTAGGCGGGTATAAAGAACTCTAAGCTCTAACACAAAGAACCATTTTACCATGAAACAGTTATTCAGGACGATGTGGTTCTAAATAGAACTGTTATTATGTGTGAGGAACCTTTAAAGAACCATTAAAGTGTAGCTCACATAATGCTTTCATTCATGGTCATCACACCTTTTCAGCTGATCTGCAGGGAGAAGCTGTCAGCGGTGAGCATTTTTAGCATTCCCACTGTTTTTATAAGGGCAAAGGAAAACTGGCAAGATCGACATCTCGCTCCAACAAGATCTGGAGGTGCTGGAAAGCCACGAAAAAAAAGAGTAAGAGAAAACCTCTCTCGTGGTCAGGCCCCGCTGATCTCCCTCATTGTGAGTGTGAGGAAACTGCAGAATCACAGTAAACTGTGATCTGAAGGTCAGTCGCTCTTCCTGCCTTTCTAATGCGCCGCTTCAATGGAGCACGCTGAATAAAACTTTCCACTGGCCAAACAATGATTTTGACATCAGAAAGCTCTGTAAACTAAGACAGGATGGAGTTCTTTTCAGCAGACTCAGGATTATGGATCAGGTTTGAGCATGCATATACTGCGTGACTGAGGCAGTAATCTCTTAAAGCATATGATTGGAATTTTTGGGGCCTCACCCTTTGTCCACTTTCCATAACTGACTATTTCAGGCAGTAGGCCACTTTTAACCTTTCTGCCTTTCTGAAGTTCCCTCCTGCTAATAAAAGCTAAACTTCTCATATGAAGAACAATGCTATATTTACTATGAACGTGTGTCTGAGTCACTGTGGCACAGATGTATGTGCTAGACAACTCTATACAGTCCCTCCAGTTTTTTTGCGATTCCGCGATCGCCAAATACAATGCAAAATCAACAAAATGTCACTTTTTTTTGTGAACCTGCATAATTCGCCATTTCACTGCAAAATAAGGCCTCACAAAAAAACAAATCATAATTATCTAATTGAATTCAAGTTGTAATGCATTATTTTCACGAGGATGCCGCTATAGACTATAAATACAATATATCTAAAATTTTATGTCACCCAGCCCAGAAACTTGCTCTATGGAAAAGCTATTATAGTCATAACAATATGACTTTCTGAAGCTGCTAAACTAATTGTAATGTGAAAAGCGTATGACAAATACATTTGACCTGACTTGAAAGCAGTAAATGAATATCCAGCAATTAAATACTCACCCTTATGTTCTTAAATACTTACCCTCACCCTGACTTTCTTTCCTCCATGGATTTTTTTTTAGGAATCTCCAGGCATAGGCACATTTTTTTGCCTATATTGCAAGTCTTCATAAGTCATATGCTAGCTTTGCATGAGTAACAGACTGAAGTTTTAAAGGGAAAGTTCACCTAAAATGACATTTCTGTCATCATTGACACCCTCATGATGTTCCAAAACTGAATACTTTTGTCTTCTATTTGTTTTTTTTTTTGTGTTTTTTTTGTTTGTTTTTTTTACAATAAAATGCAATAGGGTCTAATGTTCTCCAAAATATCTTATTTTGTGTTTCATACAGTTTCATACAGGTTTGGAACGACATGAAGGTGAGTGACAGAATTAAAATTTTTGGGTGAAATATCCCTTTAAGTCTTTATTCACTAATTCACTGAGCCCTTACATCACTACTAGTCACTTAAAGTTCTCTAAAAAACATAATTTCATTAATTACATTTAACATTAACATAAATTACAATGTTAAATGCAATCTCAAAAAGAATAGTAATTTTTCATACAGTTCATTATAATGTTGTGATGCCTAAATTCACTTGCTGCCTTGAAAACAATTGATTTTTACTGTTATTTAAAACTAGCATTTCAATATCGGGCATTTATCAGTTTTTAACCATAACATGAAAATAATTATAGACTCATCAGTATCTGCTAGAATTTTAATATTGGTAACTAAAATGTAAAAAATGTAATATTCATAATATCAATTTTACTATTTTAATATACATACTGTATGGCGTCAGTGATGAAACATGGACACGAATGAGATTTCAGAACTTCATGCCGTAATTTTCAGTGAATAACGACCTACAGCACATTTCAGTTCATTACGCAAAGCTATTGTATTACTTCAGAAGACCTGAAATGTAGCGCACAAGTTGTATACAGTAATGGTACTTTCATGGTGTTTTTCTATCAACTTTGGCTCAATCAATAGTGTGAGTTTTGGACGACAAATGACAGATCTGTTTGCCTGATCAATGACTGACCGAGTGAGTGTTTAGGAAAACATTTTATTTAATTTTATTTATCGTTCTTTTAGCATGTTTAGTGATGCTAGTGGTGCAGAAAAGATACACTTCACCTGAGATTAGTGACTCCCCTTTAGATTTTGATTGGTTTGCAACAGCTTTTCTCCATCACATAACCACAGTTGTGCTTGTGAAAGCCCGTTTGGAGCCGAGAACTGACAGCTGGGCCAACGCAAAATAGTTTGGAATATTGTGCCAGTTTATCTCATTAAGTGAAATCTGGAGATTTAGCCAAACAATCTGCTTCTTCCTACGCAACAGTCTGGTTTGGCGTCACTGCTGGCTTCTGTTTGTGAACGAGTCTCATAATAAAGAGCTGAATCTGGTAGACAGACGACCACATGAATCACAGCTGTGTGTTGGGGGAAGATTTTGGGTTCTCATTATTACGCAATTTGTGATTCTGTCAGGAGTGACTCTCTTCATCTGGACACTTCGTGAACTCCCTGCACCTGATAAAATGCACATTCGTTGGCAGAGTTTTCCACCTGAAATTCCCACACTTGCTTCACTCACATTTGAGAAACAAAGAGCCATGAACACATTACAAGAATCTTGCAAAAGCATGTTTGTGATGTCATGACAGGATTTGAAATGATTCAGAAGGTCTAATAAAAGGCTTTTTTATTAGATCTTCATTGCATCAGAATTCCCAGAAAAGGTCACGTGTTTTCTCCGCAGTACAAGCAACCAATGCTTAATCAATCATTTCCATTCAGCCACCGATTAAATCAGCTGTTATCGGCTCGTCTCCCATAGCGTGTTGAAGCTGAAGTGGTGTCTTGAGGGATCACATAATTAGGTCCATCTCTCAAGGAAAAGCCCAGATAATAACAAGATCACAGGCGATGGAAAAGAGCAGTGTTGTTTTTCTTCTAGCAGGTTTAATTGAACCTCTGGGCCCTGACATGCCTGAGCAAGAATGTGAGCGAATACTTCTGTATTATGCTGCTGCTCTTTTGTAGTTGCACAAGTCATCTCTGAGTCTGTGTTAAACAGATGAAAGGTGCGTTGCATTAGACTTTAAATATGAAATGAGTGGTCGACTGATATGTATTTTGTGTAATAGCTAATGCTGTTACTGGTATCGGATATCTGGAGAACAGAGTGGCTGATTTTATATAAACTTATGAAAGTTACAAAAGTTATTTAGTCAAGAGTAGTGAGCTATTTTTATTTTTATTTATTTATTTATTTTTTGTTGTTGTTTGATTAACATTAAAACGCAGACAGCAGCGCAGCAGGAATATTAGATTACGCAAATTTAAAATATTCTAACAGCCCCCAGCGTGAGTTTTTTAAGGTGACCGTTATTTTAGAAAGCATCACCTTATTATTTCCATGGCGACGCGTTATGCTACATAATTATTATGTATATATAAATACACACTCATTCATGTATATACTTAAGAAATATTTGCCTGTATATCATAGACTAAAAAAATATGGACGTAGTGTCTGTGACATCACCATAGGTTTCTGAAGAGTGTTTCTGAAGCCTAAAGTGCGGCCGTTAGCATCTTGGCAGCGCGTCACTCCCGGATAACAAATGGCCAAAGAGGAGCTAACGGGTGGAGCTAACAGACAGCAGACAAACGGCTAGTAGTGACAGCAGCGGCAATCCACCTGTCACTCCAGTGACCACGCCCTTAATTATGCAGAACTTTAAGGCTTAATATAATTTAAACGAATGAGTTATAAAAAAATTCACCCCCCCTCACAGTTGTCATGAAGGGCAAAATTAGCTGTATAGACCAAAACCACAGTTTGTACCAGGCTGTAAACATGTTTTTTTCTGCTGTAAAGTTGGACATTTTAACATGGGGCTCAATGAGATTCTGCTCCCTTTTGGAGCCTGTCTCTAGCAGCCAGTCGATGAATTGCAGTTTAAGTCACTTCCGTATTGGCTTCAAGAGAAACTGGGGGAGGTTGCCGCTATATTGCCAAAAGTATTGGGACACCCCTCCAAATCATTGAATTCAGGTGTTCCAATCACTTCCATGGCCACGGGTGTATAAAATCAAGCACTAGGCATGCAGACGCTTCTACAAACATTTGTAAAAAGAATGGGTCGCTCTCAGGAGCTTAGTGAATTCAAGCGTGGTACCGTGATAGGTTGCCACCTGTGCAATAAGTCCATTCGTGAAATTTCCTCACTACTAAATATTCCACGGTCAACAAAGTGGAAGCAATTGGGAACAACAGCAACTCAGCCACGAAGTGGTAGGCCATGTAAAATCACAGAGAGGCGCACAGTGCGCAGAAGTCGCCAACTTTCTGCAGAGTCAGTAGCTAAAGACCTCCAAACTTCATGTGGCCTTCAGATTAGCTCAAGAACAGTGCGTAGAGAGCTTCATGGAATGGGTTTCCATGGCCGAGCAGCTGCATCCAATCCTTACATCACCAAGTGCAATGCAAAGCGTCGGATGCAGTGGTGTAAAGCACGCCGCCACTGGAGTCCTGACCTCAACCCGATAGAACACCTTTGGGATGAATTAGAGCGGAGACTGCGAGCCAGGCCTTCTCGTCCAACATCAGTGCCTGACCTCACAAATGTGCTTCTAGAAGAATGGTCAAAAATTCCCATAAACACACTCCTAAACCTTATGGAAAGCCTTCCCAGAAGAGTTGAAAACGTTATAGCTGCAAAGGGTGGGTCAACTCCATATTAAACCCACGGGAGAGGGTTTAAGAATGGGATGTCATTAAAGTTCATGTGCATGTAAAGGCAGACGTCCCAAAACTTTTGGCAATATAGTGTGTATTTATATAATTTAATATATAAATATAACACATTTTTCTTAAATATATACATGCATGTGTGTGTATTTATATATACTGTACATAATAATAATAATACACAGTACACACACATATATTAAGTAAACACTAACTTTTATTTTGGATGCGATTAATTGCAATCAATTTGACAATTCATATATGGTCAATAGGGTTTTATGTCACAGAGCTTCTCTTTTTAATTTTAAATTAAAAAATAACTATTAATAATGAATTTGAAATGTTAAGTAAAAGATATATTCCACTTTCCTACAGCATTGCAAATTGTGCAGCTTTATTATTTATTTATTCTGTATTCTTTGCTTTGTGCTAAAAGATGTATACATTGTATTTTAGCTACATGAATTTGCAGGTCAAACTTGAAATTTGGTACGCAGCAAAAATTTTAATGGACGCCTGCTTGCATTACCACTCTTGTAAGTTTGCATACATAGAGAATGCTTTAGCAGTTCGTTTGATGGGTAGGAATGAGTAAGGTCCGTTTTTGAGGGTGTGGAAAGAGCCGGATCATGCTGAAATTATATAAAAATGTAGGAAACTGGGACCCGCCTTTCAATGAATGCTTACATCTGCAGCAAACGTTCTTTTTTTCAACTTTTTTTCTCACGACTCTCTCTCCGTCCTTGCAGTGTACCACTTCCATTGACTTCAGTGTATTCTAGTGTGTATGCTTGCATTGTGGTTTGATAACAGTAAAGCAAACATAGCCGAGCGATAAGACTTGATTGCATTAGCATAATGGTGTTTCATCATGAATGACCAATGCCATTCTGTTACCCACCAGCCTTTGAGTTCACAGAGTGGAGACGACCATGATCAGCTGCTCTGCTTCACTTTAACACACACACTTTCATAGCTTGAAAGGCCTATGGGGAGTCTAATGTCATAAAGGGGCGTGGCCTTAAGGTAGGCCTGCCACTTTTGGGCAGAAACTTTCTCTAGTCGTTCTTACTCGTTCACTGACTGACTGTGTGGATCAATGGGACATGTGAGGTGACTAAAAAGAGGAATTTCCCACCGCAGCGCAGGAGGTAAGAAACAATGGTGTCAGAATCTGGGTTTAATGAATGACTATCTTTGTCTTGTACCTGTAGGGCAGGTAACTCTAACACAGAGCCTTTTGCTGCTCTTGTTCATGCATGTTCATGTCACTCAGCGCACAATGTGTTAGTTTATTGTACCTTGTTTACACTAAGTTGTGAAACCAGTCACACGACCGTACGTTATGCGTTTATTTTTATTTTCAAGTAACTGGACTTGAATATACATTGAGTGTTGTTGGGTTGAAAGTTTGTCTGAAGTTTATGACGTAAAGTGCTAAAGTTAAACTGCATTGTTCCTAAAATATCCCGGATGGAGTCCGCTGTGGAGCAGGAAGGTGTCTTTTGGATATTGTTCAGCTCTTGCAACACAAACCCACCTTTCCCCAATGGACCAATACTGGCAGCAGCCTGTCACAATGCCCGAGTAGGACGCAAGGAAACCCCCGCTCGTTTGTCCCAGATTCACTCGGCAAGCATGCAAGCTTTTGAAACATTCTCCCAACAATCTCAGACAACAGTTAGCCTGATCCTTCGCATAATGAAATTCCACTGAGCACCGCATCTGTCGCTCCTCGCCCGGCAGCTGCAATAATGCAGAATGCGTGGAATCCGAGCAGCCCGTGTGTGGGTTCCCCCTGAACTTCTTCTACATGTTGTGGTTTCCCAGTATGATACGTGTATTAATGATTTCAGGTGACCCCAGATAGCCGCACTCTCCCTGAGCGCTTTAATAATGCAAGTGGTCTTTGCTGAGTAATTATTGTAAACATTAATTAGTCTACTGTAGCTGGCTCGCAGCCTCCCACAGGACCACACAGCCTTTAATAAAGTTGTTGGAAATGGGCGGCAGACACTTAATGCCTGGTTAGCTGATAATATTAACAAAAGACTCATTGCATAATTCTGAATGGTAGGAAGCCATAGACCTATGAAAGTAAAATAGTTTTTGTGTTCTCTCTCTTTCTCACTTACCTTGATGAGTTCAGAGTGACTAAAGGATTACTGTAAAAGTGATGTAATTAATGCTAATTTCAGGTTTGAATGGGTGTTAAGTGAATTAGGGGTTAGTTTATTTTTTATTTATTAATTAGGCTGTAATGATTTAAACAAAATTACAGTAAAATCAGTAATGTTGTGAAATATTATTACAAATTTAAATAAATGTTTTCTATGTAAATATGTTAAAATGAAATGTATTCCTGTGATCAAAGCTGAATTTTCAGCATCATTACTCCAGTCTTCAGTGTCACATGATCCTTCAGAAACCACAAACTATATTTATTTTTAATATTGTATTACAATATTTATATTATTTAAATTACAATTTTCAGCCTTTTAATAGTGTTCAGTGGTATTTATTTAGTTAAATTTAAACCAATGGCACTGTTAAAATACATCTCAAATATCGCAAGTTTCTGTATTTATGAAACTTAAGTTCTTTAAAGGAGACCTATTATGCAAAATTCACTTTTACATGGTGTTTGAACATACATGTGTTGGCAGTGTGTGTACACAACCACCCTATAATGCTAAAAATCCACCCGTTTTATATTCCCCATCATAAACAATGTCTCAAAATGAGTCGTTATGACATCATAATGTAACAGGCCCCGCCCCCGACTGGTGACAGAATCTGCCCTATTAGCTTAGCTCCTTCCCTGAGTGAGCTGTACACAGTCCACCATGTTTGTCTCCTCGCTAGAACAGCTGGTGGAAAAACAAGAATGTTTATAACGTAGTTGAGACAATCTAAATGTTCTGTTGTTGGCTGTATCAATGAACTACAGTTGCTTTCTCCAGCAGTTTATAAGGCTGTGTTCGCAAAAAAATGGTCATGGTTTCCACAAAAATATTAAGCAGCAAAACTATATAATAAATATTAAAAAAAATAAATGTTTCTTGAGCAGCATATCAGAATGATTTCTAAAGGAAATCATGTGACACTGAAGACTGGAGTAATGGTTCTGAAAATTCAGCTTTGCCAACACAGGAATAAATTATTATATTTTTTTTAAAATATGCAAATAGAAAAGTTATTTTAAATTATAATAATATTTCACACTATTACTGATTTTACTGTATAAGAGACTTATTTCAAACCATTAAGAAATCTTTTGAATGGTAGTTTATTTTGTATTCTAATCTACATGACGAAAAAACAACTTCAATTCCCATTTTGCCTGTTGAAAATCAGCTTGTAATTGGATTTTTTTCACCCTCAAAACACATTGCGCCTGTATCTCACATCTTTTACAGCGTCTCGTTTTAAAAACACAGCGCTCAAGTTAAAAGAAGTTTAATTTTTAAGAAACGCATCTCGACATCTTGCGTTTTCAACTGCAAGATGCAAAGACACATTCCCCTGGTTTCACAGACAAGGTTTAAGCTAGTCCCAGACTATTGTTATTTTCATATTTTTTTAAGCTTTGCGTTAGCAGCACTTACATACACCTTCCCCCGGTTTCATAGACAAGGCTTAAGCCAGACTAAAATGCATGTTTGAGCTGTTTTAACTGAAAGCAACTTGCACTGATATATCTCAAAATATGTCACTGCCATTGTTTTTTCTCAAGATGCACACCAGTAATGTTTTTTTCAAAGGCACGTTTATAAAAGCTACTTAAATGCCCTAATTGAACTATTGTGCTTGCGAGTGTGTCTGTGTGTGTGTGCGAGCATGTTCGTGCGCGTGTGTATGACTTAAGTGTATTGTTACTTAAGTACACTACTTGACAGTTTTTTGCGCTTTTAGTATGTTCTAGTTTGTTAGTTTCTAAATGCTCCTGTCATCTGCTGTGTTCAGACTTAAGTTGTGTTTGATGTTTGATACATTCAGGAAGTGTATTTTCTTGGAACAGATGAAATAAAAAAGGAGTTCATATATCTGGCCATGTGCATATTGAAAATTGAGGATGCACCGCATCGTGATATCTAATTGAATGGAATCATTGACATGATAATCGTAATCGAATTGAATCGTGAGACCAGTGACGATCCACACGCCTAATCCTTTCATATAGACACAATATTGCAGTGGTGTTGCTGAGACTGGGATATATTTGATCTTATATTTGTCAATGCATTTGTGCTTTAAAAGCTAAAATCAGCTATTTGAAAGTTGCAACACAAATCCTGAGTTTGATCCATTGATCCTGATGGAAATCTAAAGAAGCCCAAATCTCAAATAATATTTTGTAAACAGTTTTTTTTAGCTATACAGTACTTTTTGGATATTTTTAGCTCAATTTTAATGAAGGACGTATAAAACAGCTCTTTTCTAGAGTGCCAGAAGAACATAGACATGTAGTTGCTAAACGTTTGTTGGTAAACAGTATTTTCATCTATATATTGTGTAGCATTTAAAATCATCTCAGGATGAAAGTTAGTAGATGTCCAGAGTATGCAGAAATGGAATCTAGACAAGAAAAGGCTCAAATATAAGAGAGTTTTCATAATTTCCATACTTCAGTTTTGGGAAAAATGCATTCACATTGTGAGCCAGATCAGCTGGGGGGATGGGGTCTGTGCTGGTATTTCAAATATTTCAGTAATGAGCCTCAAGACCTGAGTTTACTGATGTCTTTGATCCGAGATAGTCTAAATGTGTTGTTGTGCGTGTTGAGTCATTACTGTGATAATGCAGATTACCCAGCGTTAGGATCTCTGCATCCTGTATACGGTGAACGCACGGCTGCTTGCTTTAAAGTTTTGCCTCGCCCTTGTTTTGAGGACTCAAAAAAAACTGAACAACATGTGCAGCTATTTTCTTTTACCACACCAGGTGTTTTGAATATAACAGTGTTGAGGTGCGATCTGCAGTGCTCTTATGTGACCAAATGACTCTTGAGTTTATGCATTGAGACATCGTGGGTTTGGCATGTTAATGAATTAAATTATGTGTGCAAACATTCACTGAGACATTAGTCATGTTTCTTCACTCTGCTGGTCATTAAGTTATTTTTTTAATGACATCATGATGTTAACCCGATTTAACTGATTACAGTTGCTTTCTCCAGCAGATTATAAGGCTGTGTTCACACTAAAAATTGTCATGGTTTACACAACAATATTAAGCAGCAAAACGTTTTCAACATTGATAATAATAATAAATGTTTCTTGAGCATCATATCAGGATATTAGAATGATTTCTGAAGACACTGAAGACTGGAGTAATGATGCTGAAAATTCAGCTTTGCATCACAGAAATAAATTATATTTTAAAAAATATGCAAATAAAAATGCTAATATTTTAAATGATAATAATAATTCACACTATTACTGTTTTTACTGTATAAGAGACTTATTTCAAAAACATTAAAAAATCTTACAAACAATGAACTTTTGAATGGTAGTGTATTTTGCATTCTACATGATGAAAAACTTAAAACAAATTTTTCTGTTAAAAATCAGCTTGTAATTGGATTCCGATTGTTCAAATTACAAAAAAAGCTGATGTTTGAGTTGGTTACACCATAAGATCTGTCTTTTTTTTGCTGCCTGCATGTGTGAGCAAAGCATATATGTGTTTGTGTGAGAGCTCTAGTTTATTAAGGATATGTGGTTGTGTTTAATGATAGCTATCTGTGCTGATGATGAATGAGTTTAGATCTCAAGCGATGTGTCACAGGAAAAGGCCTCCCTCCAGTCAAGCTCCGACACGCCGATGTGTCATTTACTGTTCTGAGATAGTGGTCAAAAAGATCAACTCACTGTGATCAGACATCCATCATTTGCTTATGCTTTCAGATTCACAGCTCTGCCTGAGTCCATTCTACAGGATTTTTTCCCCCCAAAACAGCATCAAAAGCAGTCAGTCAACAGGTCAGCTTTTGTCTATGCAGCTCAGTCGCATGTTTACATGCAAGCCTCTCATGTCAACAAAACAAGTCAAACAATGCATGCTGTCAGATGCTTCCATTAAGCTCTTTGTCATTCAAATTCAGCTGACAGCAAAACCGCTGCCATGTGTGTCCCTTTCATCTCACTAATGTACAGTTTCTTTGACTAGAATAAATGCATCACATTTCTGGAATATTCCGATTTGAGAACATACACTATATTGCCAAAAGTATTGGGACACCCCTTCAAATCATTGAATTCAGGTGTTCCAATCACTTCCATGGCCACGGGTGTATAAAATCAAGCACTAGGCATGCAGACGCTTCTACAAACATTTGTGAAAGAATGGGTCGCTCTCAGGAGCTCAGTGAATTCAAGCGTTGTACCGTGATAGGTTGCCACCTGTGCAATAAGTCCATTCGTGAAATGTCCTCACTACTAAATATTCCACGGCCAACTGTTAGTGGTATTATAACAAAGTGGAAGCAATTGTGAACAACAGCAACTCAGCCATGAAGTGGTAGGCCACTTAAAATCACAGAGCGGGGTCAGCGCATGCTGAGGGGCACAGTGCGCAGAAGTCACTAACTTTCTGCAGCGTCAATAACTACAGACCTCCAAACTCCGCCACTGGACTCTAGCGCAGTGGAGAACGGTACTTGCCTGACTGCATTGTGCCAAGTGTAAAGTTTGGTGGAGGGGGGATTATGGCGTGGGGTTGTTTTTCAGGGGTGGGGCATGGCCCCTTAGTTCCAGTGATAGGAACTCTTAATGCTTCAGCATACCAAGACATTTTGGACAATTTCATGATCCCAACTTTGTGGGAACAGTTTGGGGATGGCCCCTTCCTGTTCCAACATGACTGCGCACCAATGCACAAAGCAAGGTCCATAAAGACATGGATGAGCGAGTTTGGTGTGGAGGAACTTGACTGGCCTGCACAGAGTCCTGATCTCAACCCGATAGAACACCTTTGGGATGAATTAGAGCGGAGACTGTGAGCCAGGCCTTCTTGTCCAACTTCAGTGCCTGACCTCACAAATGCGCTTCTAGAAGAATGGTCTCAAATTCCCATAAACACACTCCTAAACCTTGTGGAAAGCCTTCGCAGAAGAGTTGAAGCTGTTATAGCTGCAAATGGTGGGTCAACTCCATATTAAACCCTACAGATTAAAGAATGGGATGTCACTGAAGTTCATGTGCATGTAAAGGCAGGCGTCCCAAAACTTTTGGCAATATAGTGTATTTAGAAAGTTAAGATGAGCACTGGTTCTCAACAGGTTTTGGTTCAGGACATTTAACATAAAGGATACAGAAGTAATAGTAAAAGTTACCATAAACTGCATAGGCGCAACAATATGTGTTAAGCATTTAATTCTCGAATTTCTGTAGAATTTCAGTAGTTTTATGCTCTCTGCAACTAGTAATTGACTGCAACCATGTTTATCCTCACCCATAATTAGCATTGTCTGAGTTGAATTCACTTTTACATTGTGTAGTTTTGTTCAAGTGACTAATGAATTTGTGCCAAAGTACTGTAGAGTGTAGACATGTTTTTATCTTAATATCTTCATGCCTTGTAGCAGATAGCAGATTAGACCCAGGCGATAACATAGTTTACGCTGTGCAATGATATAAACAATCAAGCAGTTCAAGTTCACTATAGTGTTTGTGTGTGTTTTATGTTATTGTGTTGCAAAATGTGTCAGATCGCAAATCATGATGCAATGCGAGTAGCCGTGTTGCACTATTGCATGCATTACACCCTTGATTCCACAGTCAGTTTTCTCTAAATATAGTGTGTTTAACAGGACAGTGTTTTCGTTACATTGACTGAGCATTAGTGTCTGGTGACTAGTGTTTTGCCTCACTTCAGCTATGAAAGAGACAATCAGTTTTAATTTATAATAATATAATTTGTCAATTAAGTCAGTTTTAGTTGTATAGCGCTTTTCACAATAGACATTGCTTCAAAACAGCTTACACATAATCATGAGAAGTTATGTTTATAATATCTAATATCTTCATACCTTGTAGCAGATAGCAGATTAGAGCTAGGCAATAATATAGTTTACACTGTGCAATGATATAAACAATCAAGCAGTTCAAGTTCACTACAGTGTTTGTGTTTGTGTGTGTGTATGCATGTATGCATGTATGTATGTGTGTGTGTGTGTGTGTATATATATATATATATATATATATATATATACGTATATATATTTATATATATATATATACGTATATATATGTATATATATATATGTGACCCGTGTGGGCTAAATGAGTCGGAATGCGCACGGGATAATTTCAAGCTACAGGCAAAACAAGTGAAAAATGTTGATTTTGGTCGATTTTGAGGTTTTCAAATAGCAATTAAACATCTAAAAGTATCTTTATTAGTAAGTTTTCTGAGAGGAGTACCTTTCCTTTGACCATGAAAACAATCTTACTCGAGACACCTCAGCGCACAATCCCGATTGCAGAATTTCAAAATATCTGTCTTGGCGAGTATTCAAGCAAGCATTATCTGATATGCATTATCTTAAATGAACGTTTGGTTAACTGTTGGGAAAAAACATCTGATGTGAAACATTAGATCCGTGCGGTACAGTAGATCTTAATATATAGACTGTCTCTCTCAAGGGGTGGTTGATTATGATTTCACTTTTTAAACTTTAGTTAGGCAAGGCAAGGCAAGTTTATTTATATAGCACATTTCATACACTATGGTAATTCAAAGTGCTTTACATAGAAAAGGGAATTAAAATAATCACAAAATAAAACTAAGGAAAATTAAAACAGTTATAAAAGGAATTAAAAGAGTAAAAAGATGATACATGAAACTTCTTAACTGCGTTGCATTTACCCACATGATCTCAATTTTACACAACATTACACAGTTAGTGTGTAATGTTGCTGTTTTGAGCATAAACAACATCTGCAGTTACGACGCTCAAAGTTCAAAGCAAAGCGAGATATTTTCTTTTAAAGAAATTGCTTTTTAAGGACTACAACAAACGGCTGGTAGGGACTACACAAGCTTCCTCCCAGGTTAGTGACATCACTAACCCTGAAATTTACATAAATCCTGCCCCCGGGAACACACAACAAACGGCACGTTTTTGCTCACCCTCAAAAAGTGACAGTTTTAACATGCTATAAAAAATGATCTGTGGGGTATTTTTAGCTTAAACGTCACATACACACTCTTGGGACATCAGAGACTTATTTTACATCTTGTAAAAAGGTGCAATCAACCACCCCTTTAATCAAACAATTGTGGTATCATGGAAAAAAAAAAGTTGAATATATATTTTTCCTATAGATATTTGGTTTTGACTTAGTATGTGTCAAATTTGGTGTTATTACCAGGGATTTTAAGGTATGGTTGCTAGGTGATTTTCTCAAAATGGCCTTTGCTGACTCTGTGTAGCTCAGGTGTAGCTCAGTCACTTTTTGTCCGATTCCAACAAATCATACATATTTTTTTAATAGAGAATGTGAAAATAACAATAACCCATTTTTGAAAATTTGGTCATTGCGACTCATTTTGCCAGCATGGCACACATATATATCTAAAGCTGTGCAATAATATAGTTTCGATTTTGCAATGATATCAATCATGCAGTCAAGATTTGCTATATAGTATGTATTGGTTTATGTGAGTGTACTGTATGTACAGGTAAAATAGGATGTACTATATCCAACTTTAAATATATCATTCACTGGGCGATAATGTTTGTTAACTATAAAGTATTACCTGGGAGACTATGTATCGCAGTATTCAGGAATTACAGAGAGGTTTGAAAAAGCTGTTAAAGAGGTAGACAGTTGTGAAACCTTGAAATATCAACGTTGTGCATGCAGTGTCTCGGTCGATGTTTGAGCAGGTGTCTGCATGTGAGTTTGTCGACTGATTTGACCCTTAAAGGCCCATGGCTCTACTTGCTGTTTGAAATGGTAATTTTATTTTCATTATATTCCTCTCAATCCACTGCATAAAAGTCCTTCCAGGTCGAAACAGATACAGCTTTTTCTGTGAACGATATATGCAATGCTGTGTTTTGTTATTTTGTTTTTCTCATCACAGATAATACACTTAAATTCAATGAATCTCATAATTCTGACTCTGAATTCTGATTGGACGGCCCAATGGCACCTTTAAAGAAAAATGACATTTGTGCAAATAAATCTTCTAATGCATGTTGATGAGCACTTTTGGTGGACACTAATGGGAGGTTTGCTGTTTGAAA
This sequence comes from Coreius guichenoti, assembly GCA_039654105.1. Classification (NCBI taxonomy): domain Eukaryota; kingdom Metazoa; phylum Chordata; class Actinopteri; order Cypriniformes; family Gobionidae; genus Coreius; species Coreius guichenoti. Next base: position 4,825,277 of record CM077172.1, on the reverse strand, counting down.
CGTCTGTTTTGAATGTGTCTGCTTACCATGTCAGAAACCCCCGTGTTTACTTTGGCCTGCCCTACCAACTCAAACATAACATGCTATGCTAATGCATACATTTCAGGGGCTTTCCCAACTTCCTGCGTAATGTTTACACTCTGTTCCTCAGGCCTGTACTATTCCTGACTGTCCACAGGGAATCTTGTAAGTCAAATAAAAAGCAGGTAGTTGATATAAAATATCGTCTGCTGTTGACAGACATTTGTGAACTATGTTAGTATTTGAGCTGATGGTTGCTTGGGATTTGTTGTGTTTCTGATGCCCACCATTATTGTTATTGCAGAACATAACATTCAGTCATTTTCTCATCTCTCTGGAGTCATCATATTTGGATTCATTTGACATTCAAACAAAACCCTTCTGCTTCAAATGGCGTAATGGAGCCTGAGATGTTCAATGCCCAGTAACCTAAAATTGAACAACAAAGATTTTGGACAGTGTTGTATAGTGCTTGGCCTAATGAGATTTAAAGGGATCATATCAAGAGGAATCAAATGTTCCTTGATCTTTTGAGGTAAGAGACGAGTTCATCCCAAACGTCCTCCCAGTCCAGAAAGAGTATTAATTCAAATTAAGCTGTGTAAAAAATCCTGTTTTGAAATCTGAAACGTCAGTCTGAGACGGTCACATGACCACATTTACACGTCATTGACCTTTTTTGGTCTGTCCAGTCGTGGTGAGGTAATGCGCAGGAAGAAGCATAGATACTATTATTCTTAAACAATAGAGGAAATAATTAAGCATAACATGAGGAAAGGTTTGTCAAACCTTGTACTCTTCCTAGCTCTGCATTATAAATGAGTCTGTGCTTTACAGTGGCAGGTCTCAGCATGCATTATTTTGTGATATATATGGCTTTGCAAAAATGCACTGTCAGAAAAAGTGTGCATAAAATTTTACCTTTAGGGGTGCAGTAGCTGTACCCTTAAAATGACAACTTTGTACCTTATTTACCCCTAGTAGTACATACTCCAAGGTACTAATATGTACCTTTTAGGGGTAGATAAACTGCAAAGTTGTCATTTTAAGGGTATTGGCCTTGTGACAAGCTGTTGAACCACTAATGATAACATTTTTGCACATCTTTTTCTGACAGTGTTCTGTTGTTGAATGAGGATGGGGTTAAAAACCATTTTGGATGTGAGAGCAGACCTGCAGGCCTTGTTTGAGTACTTATTTCACATGCAAAGATGCTATTTACATAGAAGTCTTTAAATCACAGCAGCCAAAAAGAGCTTGTTTAAAGGCCTGAAACATGCAATGCAAATGCAAACTAGTTGCACAATTTTATGTCATTGTGTTACAAAATGTGTCAGATCACAAAGCATGATGTATCATGCATTAGTGTTTACACCCTTGATTCCATAGTCAGTTTTCTCTAAATATAGTGTGTTTAACAGGACAGTGTTTTGTAAACTGCTGGAGGCTGGTTTGCACGTAACTTGGTAAAGATGTTACGTTTTAAGCAGGGAAGATGAAGGAAGAGAAGAGACAAGGAACAGTTTTAATCAAATAAACAAGATAATCCAAAAGACACAAATGCAACTTAGACATAATGTCAAAACAAAGTTATTATTGTACCTTTATGGGTGCAATAGCTGTACCTTTAAAATGACAACTTTGTACCTTTTTTACCCCTAGTAGTACATGCTCCAAGGTACCTACATTTTAGGGGTAGATAAGCTACAAAATTGCCCTTATGACAAGCTGTTGTACCCCAATGATAACATTTTTGCACATCTTTTTCTGACAGTGTTCTGTTGTTGAATGAGGATGGGGTTAAAAACCATTTTGGATGTGAGAGCAGACCTGCAGGCCTTGTTTGAGGGCTTATTTCACAGAAACCTTAAGTCACAGCAGCCAAAAAGAGCTTGTTTAAAGGCCTGAAACATACTGTACGCAATTGTATGCATGCAGATGCAAAATGTGTCAGATAGCAAATCATGATGCAATGCGAGTAGCCGTTGCATTCTTAGTATTGCACTATTGCATGTATTACACCCTTCCACAGTTTTCTCTAAATATTGTATGTTTAACAGGACAGAGTTTTTGCTACATTGACCAAGCATTAGTGTCTGGTGACTAGTGTTTTGCTTCGCTTCAGCTATGAAAGAGACACCCACTCTTGCATTTCCAAGTATCTCAGAAATTGCTTTCTGCACCTATAACTCTTAAATTCAACAGAAGATTATTATTAGCAATTATCATAACAGATGACACTTCCATGTTTTTAATCCGTTCTCTCTTTGTTTAACAGGAGATCATCGAAAAGCAAAGCACCTCCTCCTCCTCCAGCCCAGAAAAGCCTGGATGCTCCATTGCTGAGCCACAAGCTCCCAGCATTCCCTCACCCTGCCATGGACCAGAAGGAAAACCTGCTGGAGCAGGATTTAACGCTCACCGTGGTCCTTCCTGGAGGGGTGGAGAAGACCATCGTGGTCCATGGCAGGTGAAGGGTTTTGTTGGTTGTGTTTTAGGTAGAGCTGGATTTGTAAACTGCTGGTTTGCAGGCAACTTGGTGAAGATGTTACATTTTAAGCAGGGAAGATGAAGGAAGAGACAAGGGACAGTTTTAATCAAATAAACAAGATAATCCACAAATGCAATTTAGACAATGTCAAAACAAAGACAATAATGCTGGGTACACTGAACAATTTTAGCCCTGATTTTTGCGGAAATCACAAATGCCAGAAATTGGAGGCAAATCAGTGCTCGTTGAAGTTAGTGACAATCGTGTAGTGTGTATGCAGGTGAACTCAGTGGAAAACTATAGAAACCTATAGAAACCTAGGAAACAAAGGACACAGGACATAAACACAAGAAACTTGAACTCAGATATGACAGGAACAGAAAAGCTTCAAGATAAGAGTCTCTGAACAGAAATAAAAACAACTAGCTGACAGAGAAGTGATGTCAACGCGATTTAACAATATGGTTGGAGTTCCCATGGGTTCTTAATAGGGTTGGGAATTGTAAGAAATTTTCCGGTTCCGCCTAACAATTCTGGTTTCGATTCCGGTTCCATTAAAATTATTAAACAACTAATAAAAAAAGATTGGTAATGAAAAATGCACAATACTAGGGTTGGGAATCCGTGATTTTAATGATTCCGATTCTGCTTATCGATTCCTAATTTTGATTCCAATAAGGTAAAAAAAAAAACCTTAGATTCACATTAATTCTTATTGCAAAACATTTCATTCTATCTGACTACCATGAACAAAAATCAACAGGCTTGAAATTTTTCCTATGGTTTAAAAATACCATAACAAAAACAACTAACCTAACTAATATAAATTTCAAGCATCATTAAAGACAAGTAAACACTTGTAATTTAAAAAATAACAAATTAACTATTGCACAAATAAATACAATTGAACAAAGATACGACTGAAATAAACATTTTCAGGTATTCAGGTACAGAAACTAATCAAAATAACACTGCACTTTATTAATAAAATATAGGCTATATTTTATTAATATAGTATTAATATAGTAATATAGTTACAAAAGTTATTCTGTCTAGAACAGCGTATTTTCTCGTTGTCTTTTGTTTGATTAACATTATCATAGAGACGGCATCAGGAAAATCTGCCGTCACTTTAAGAGCTGCACGGATGCTGTTACACATGCGTTTTCATCTTTTCTTTTCAAATGT